>KV751365.1:4633759-4656983 GCA_001698575.1 Mola mola | reverse complement strand
CACGACTGACTGTCCCTTTTTGAAGACCCCTTCAAAAGTAGTTGACAGCCTTCGATCTAACACAGCCTTCTATCCTTTGCAAGGAGCTAGGGGCTTTAACTGGGTTCTAATATCGAGCCATAGACTGACCTGGACCTGAATATTGACTTTTACCACTAGGTTGGCACGACTGACTGTCCCTTTTTGAAGACCCCTTCAAAAGTAGTTGACAGCCTTCGATCTAACACAGCCTTCTATCCTTTGCAAGGAGCTAGGGGCTTTAACTGGGTTCTAATATCGAGCCATAGACTGACCTGGACCTGAATATTGACTTTTACCACTAGGTGGCGTGACTCAGCGGCTCCTGAGTAGAATAAGAACCCATCAAAATGAATGAAAAACATGATATTTTGACTTATGACAGATGTGTTGACTTTCATTTGCAGTATAATGTGGTAACTTTAACAGGAGAAACGGAGCGGAATATAATGCAGCTCTGTACTTAAGCACAAGTACGTAACATAATGGTGGTATGAACCCAATTGTCAGTGGCGAGAGTTCTCTGATGTGGGTATTAGTAGGAGAGGTAAAGCTCAGGACGACGGAACACCTCTCTGAAATGTCGAACGATTGGCCAAAAAGTACTGTACTGGAAAAAAAAAAAAGGAACAATACTTATCTTAAAAAACAGTTTTTAAAAGCTAAGCTATCGTTATCGTCATTTGCACCTGTCACAGGAATTGCTGACCTACAGTGGAGATTCACTGTAAATTATACCATCTTACTTAACAAGTAACTGAGTTTCACGTTCACAATCTGATTCAGTGTTAAAAAAAAATAAATGAATACAATAAGAACAGCTTATCAAACAGCGGCACCGATGCTTTCACAAGCTAATTACATGCAGCTTCATTTCTCAAGGCTCCAGGTTAAAAGAAGACAGGCTCTGAAAACACATAAACAACTACTTCAGCTCAGTGCGGTAATTAATGAAAAACGTAGCTGTGCGGGGAAACTAGGAGGGGAAGTACCAAGCAAACACTTCAGCTTCGCCAATAAAGTCTCACGAGACCCCTCTTCCCCTGCCATAGCTAATATCACTTCCCTGTGAGGCTTTTCATAGATGAAAGGAGGACAAATAAAGACATCAGTGTCCTTGAGAAGTGGAAGGTGCTGGGATAAAGAGCTGTTTATCTTTCTGTGACTCGGCTGTATCATGTGTTTGGAGTTTTCTCTTACTCTTTGAGATCTCTCTTTATGGGGTGGTGTGTTGGGAAGCAGGTGATTCAGGGCCAGAATGACTTTGTGAGCATGACCCTCAGGGATGCTAAGGGCACCTCGTAATTCCTGTCCTCTCAAATAAAGATCGGATGATACTGTCAACGGCACAACAACGTGGGACGTTTGGAACACCGAAAAACAAAAGCCAAAGAGACACGATCAAGAGGAGGATCATTATCGCTTTTGCAGATTTGATTGAGTTGATTAAGACAATAGCAGATCATTAAAAGACACTGTCAAATTTATTGACTCTTTTAGCAAACAATCTAACTTCTACAGACAAACATTTTTTATATTATTTACTCACTGAATCCTCTGTTTCCCCTCAGCGGCTACGAGCGTTGCTCAATCTGTCCGTCGGCCTGTTTTCTCTCTGAACAGGTAGCTTATGGGACATTTTTTAGAGATTTTTCACAGAAACCGGCCGCCTGTTGCTGGAAATTACTTCAAGAAAAGCAACTTCGTGTGTGGGGGAAAAAAAAAGAAAAAGCAAAGGACGTCTGTGTACAGCTACTAGTTAAATAGAACCCAACATGAGCAAACTCACAGCCTGAGATCCTCAGGTGGGGCCCCTCCGACTGTCTTAAGTCTAAAGGTGATTTTGACATTGGGGCCCCTGATGGCAAAAGAATGATCTTAAAACCAATTTTACAAACCTGATTTGATGTGATGTTGTCCTTTTTTTCATGTTTTTATTCATTTTCCTTATTTTCTAAAATAATTTTATTGTTTTTATTCTTTTAGTTCTTGTTGTTTTTAATGTGCAAATTTTCCGTATTTTTTCTGCTGTTTTTATTCATACCTTTTGTTTCCATCATTTCCCATCTTTGACCTCTCTGTTTTAGCATTATCTTCACTTTTCTTTAATCTGCTCTTAATTCGACTCCTTGACTTCCTGGGGTCCTGAATACCCCGCTCTTGTTTTGTGAGTCAAAACACTTTTTACGCTTTCTTTTTAAAGGTGACGTTTTTTAGAATTATGAATTATTAATGTTGCATTTATTGACTTAAAACACTTGGTAAATCTTTTAGTTAATCGAATAAGCAAATGAAAGCATGCACAATTTTCAAATTGACCTAAATTTTGAGATTATTTTCAAATGAATGAAGCACGTCCGCCCAACCTTTTTAACCTGGTCATCAAAGTATAGTCTAAGACTTTTTGCAAGTCTGCTGAGATTGGCACTAACCAAACAGATGGAATCTTGGGGATCAATTGTTATGACTTTGGATTTTTCAACACACAAATCTAGGGAAACTTAATAAGAGAGGGTAGTTGTAAGGGGTGCAGGGTGCTATGATCTGGTAGTTTTAAAGGCACAAAGAGTTGAGAGTCATCTGCATAAAAATGATTCTGGATAAGAATCACATGAGGCCAAAAAAAACATAATGTGTGTTTAAAGGGACACCACAGTTCAACAGGGCCATCGAGGAAGTTAAGTTACCCAAAGTGACAGAAAGAGTTCTGTTTGAGAGGTACAGCTGATCCCTTGAGCCCTACCAAAGCCGCTCAACAATCCAAATCAAGCCTCATTTCCACCAAGTGTACAATTCAGTTCAATTTGGTACGGTTTGGTACAGAATGGTCACTTCTCTGCAACGGTTAGACTGTCTCTCTCCCTGTGGCACGCAGCCTTTTCTCAAACAGAGCCTGTCTACTTTGCGTGGTAAACGGTTGACAAAGAACAAGAGGACATGCTGGATGTTTCTTTTGTTTGTTGTTGCACTTCAGTAGAAGAATAAACTCACGTTTCTATGATGTCACGCTACTTACCTTGCTGGTGAGGTCAGGCTACCCCGTCCACCAGGTAATGGGATGGTTACCAGTGGAAAGACACGCCTGTAAAGAGCTCACCGTTCCCAAGTGTACTGCACCAAACCAAACCAAACAGTACTGCTTGGTGGAAATGTGGCTTAAGATGCTGTGGTCAACTGTATCAAAGGCAACAATTAGGTCCAAAAGAGCTTCTTCAGCACTATCCTCACCCACACACAGATCCACCAAAACCCATGATAATAAACTTTCTTACGTGTATGACCTTCCACAGAGAAGTAGAAGAGATATTTCGGACAGGGGATGGTGACCACCTCTCCAACATCAGCGTTGGGCCAGCAGGTCATCCTGTCCCACATCCCACTGCATCCTGGGCAAATCAGAAGCCAGGGAAGGCATGTTAGGAGTTGCCAAACATGGAAAAGAGGTCAGGCAAAGATAACAACACAAGGCAACTGTTACATCTAAATAAAAGTATGTAGTGACTCATTCAGTGGCAAAATACAACCAGCTTCAGGTGAGGGTTGAGCCTGGGAGTTCCCATGGCAGCCAAAAGATGGCAGCTGAAGTCAGCTGCTGTCACAGCACCCGGGTCCATAACAGCAGCTGACCTGAATTAACACACCGCCAACATGACTAATAAAACATGCTCCTCGTCCTTTGTTACACACTGCTATTTGAATTCAGATCAGTGTGACGTGCTCTGGACAAAAAGATCAGGTCACAGCCCTTTATAACATCCACACCTGCTCACTTTTTAGACATCACTTCGGCAGCTCCAGGAGGAATCTGCAGCATTTATATTTAATCGAAGCTATGGGAGGCAAAGAGGAACCCACATTTTCCAAAGAAAATATGCTTTTAATGTCCTTTTCTGCCTGTGAAAGCAGTTGTTTGACACCTGCAGCTAGGATGAACACAGCGGTTACATAGAGAGACGTAACAGAGGCTCAGTCAATCTAAATTATCCCTCTGTGGAACACGATTACGGGCTGCATGCAACTCCCCACTTAGCAACAGCTGAAGTTCATCCTCACAGTAAATTGAGACAACAAATCTTCAACAAATCAAAGCTAACTGAGTTTAACTGTTGCACGCTCAGCGTCGCATTTGCTTAAAACAATTTATTAAGGAGATGAAAGTCACACTTGCATCATTTGGAAAGTTTACTCTGAAACAGAACAAGGGGACAAAGAGAAGCAAAACGCAGGGTGAGATGTGGAGGTTTGAACAGCTTGTGTTGTCTCAAGAGCTGGTTGTGTCACTGTGATCGGAACTTACTTGTGGATTAAGTAAATTAGGATGAGGGAGCTCGAGGTGAGTAGGACAAACACGAGGATGGGACTTGCCTACCTGTTGTTTTGTTCTCAATCTGAGCCTCACACGTCACCCTCTCCTTGTCTAGCTCCTTCATCATGTCGCACCACTGATTCAGTGCTGAGAACACCTGTGAAGAGAACGCGTTACACACGGTTTCTATGCATTCTCAGGCACAGCAGCAGTCATTTGTCCATTATTCTGTGTGCAGTTAAGTGCTTCACATGGCAAGGTGAGTACTTCCATTGTGCGCGCATCCTGAGAGGAGCTGAGCCGGCCTCCCAATAATCTGTCCGTCCGGCACACGTGGCCGACTCTAACTTTTGGCTGCGATTCAAACATATTTTTCAGATTTATGTGTCCATTTTTAGTGCCTTGGAGGGAATCTTCAACATGAGGTGTGAGCTGTTCCCACCAGAGAATTGACAGGAGATTTATCGCAGTCACTTAGGTGAATGAGTGTCCTCCCTGGGAATTAATCAGACCGGTAATATGTGTAATATCTATTGTTAGCGGCACAGGACTCACCCTTTCACACAAGTTGACCCCCCCTTTAGGTTATAATTTATCTTATTGCTCAGGCTTGTGTTACGTCACCGTGGGTGCACCTCTGGACTATGAAGATGTTGTCAGTGATGGATCAGCTCTGCCCTGAGCAGCACATGTTGGACATTCAGGGGAGGCCTCGCTCGCTCCCCCATCACGACCACACGATCATGACCCTGAGCATCACTTTAACCAGTAATAACACATGCCATCATTTCCTTTAATTCCAACACCGAGGCACCGAAACCGCCTGCAGCACTTGCAGATTTGAGCCAGGGTGCAATTCTGAAGGCTCTGAGCTCCAGCTGAATTCCAGCATGAACAAGAGCCTGCATGCTTCTCTGCAGGAGATGGTTGTGGATAAGGACGCTGAGGACTGGCGAGGCTACAGACACGCACAAAGGAGGCCATTACCAAGGAGGCCTCCTGTTGGGAGAGCCACACGCGTGCTCTGACTTCTCTTGGTAATTTGTCTTGACCCTTAGTCAAGATAAGAGATCAGCCACATAAAGACACACAAGTGCCATTATGAAGCAATCAAAACGTGTCATGAAGTGCCTGGAGTCATGTGGAACAGGAGAGTGAGGATGAGCCTGGAGGCTGCTGATGGAGGAGAGCAACGATCAAACACACCAGTTTAAATAATATTTGACCTAAGGTGTCTTTTCACAACAAAAAGCACGCTGGTGAAGATATTATCAAATCAATCTAATATTTCCCTCCACCTGCCGCACACACACTGATCAGCTGTCGCGCGCCTCGCATCCACAAGCTGCTTAATGTGCCTCAGCTTGTGTTTCTGCCGCCAGAGCAGAAGCTCCCCCTAACGTGGGAGTCAGAGTTCAAGTCACGAGAAAAGTCATACGTGTGTAAATATACTCACGGGTTGCAGCAACATGCAGGACAGGAGCAGGACGATGCTCTTTGAGACGTCCAGCAGCAGCATGTCCTCTCCTCAGAGCCGCTGATCCGGCGCACAAAATGAATGGGAATAATAATGAAGGAGGTGAAATAACTGTGCGTGTGTGTGTGTGTGTGTGTGTGTGTGTGTGTGTGTGTGAATGTGTGGTGATAATCCAGGCTTGTGCGCGTCCCCTCGTTCACTCTGTGTGCTCTTGCGCTCTCAGTGGAGTGAATTGCTCCGCGCCTGAAATCCTCCTCCTCCTCCTCCTTCTCCTCCACGCACTCCGCCTTTACTTTGAACAGCCAACAAGTAGCTGCCAATGAAACATCTCCGGTGAACGTCAGTGGATGAGGGCGTGAATGCCACGAAGGAGGAGGGAAACTGATCGTCCCGACATGATACCTGCACTTTAGTTGGGTATGTTTTCTTTTAGAATAATATGGAGAATCGCATCAGTCCTATAAAAGTGAATAAAATAAATTAAATTACAAACCACAAAAAATGTTGACATTTCACACTTTGTTAAGAGAATTCTTATGTTCTGCTACATGAGGTTTATTTTGGGATTAAATAGGGTATCCACATTTCTTATTTTAAAGGAATTGATATGAAATAAGTAGCTGTATGAAGTCGTAAGCGCTTCAGCTGAAGGCATCTGGACTTTGGTTTTGGAGACGTGACCGCCTCAACCTGGATGACTGAGAACCTATACAAACGTACCTGTATGGAGCTCTGATAAAGACAAATTGCTAATTGATTAACGAGCTGAGCATCCAGTCAAAGCTTAACTTTTTGTAATTTCATAAAGGTCAACTTTGGTGTCAAAGCTTGTTGAATTTGTTGTATTTTTGGAAAATTCCTGCAGAAATCTTTTAGTTTCTCCCAAAGAAAAAAAACGAGTGCTGTAGCCACCCGACCAGACCTGCAAAATATATTTGTTACTGCAACGCATTAGTGTTAATCCTTTCCAGAGTATGGAGTTACAGTTAGGTCCAAAAGTATTTGGACGGTGACACAGTTTTTTTTTTTTTATCATTTTGCCTGGCATTTAATGTTTAGGAATTATAGACATTTTATTAAGAGTGCCTCTAGTTTCTGGAGGTCAAAAATACAGTATTTGGACAAACATCGACAAACATGACAAACATGATTGAAAATATATAACCTTAGTTTCGAACACTTGGATGGAAATCGTTTGCAGTCAATGACAGTCTGAAGTCTGAAGTCTATGGACATCACCAGATTCTGACTTTCCTTCCTGGAGATTCTGTGCCAGGCCTTCACCTGTTTGTGGATCTTTCTGCCTTCATTTTTTTCCTCAGAAACTGAAAAGCTGCTTAATTGAGTTCAGATCAGGTGACTGACTTGGCCATTGAAGAATATTCATATCTTTGCCTTCAAAAAGTCTTAAGTGGCTTTCGCAGTATGTTTAGGGTCATTATCCATCCGCACCATGAATTGTCGCACTATCAGTTTTGTAGCATTTGGCTGAATATAAGCAGAGAGCCCTATACACCTCAGAATTCATCCTACTTCTGTCAGCAGTCACAGCCTCAATAGGCAGCAGTGAGCCTGTTCCATTGGCAGACATACATGCCCATGTCACAACAATGTCTCCACCATGTTTAACACATGATGAGGTTCTTTGGGTCATGAGCTGTTTCTTTCCTTCTCCACACTTTTCTCTTCCCATCATAATGATACAAGTTTATCTTAGTTTCATCTGTCCAAAGAACCTCATACCAGAACTTGGGAGGCATTTTTAGATGTTTTCTGGCAAAGTCTAATCTGGTCTTCCTGTTCTTGACTGTTCCCAGAGGTTTGTATCTTGTTGTAAACCTTCTGTATTTACATTCATGAACTCCTCTCTTGATTGTAGACGTTGAAAATGAAACGCCGACCTTCTCCAGAGCGTTGTTGACTTGCCTCCATGGTGTGAAGGGTTTTTCTTCACCGAGGAAAAGATTCTGCTTTCATCCAGTAGATCCACCGCTTGCATTCAGACTGCAGCCGAGATAGTATCAGCTTGAAGGCAGAAAAACACAAATAATTAATTTTTCTAAATATCATTTTTTTTTATAAATTCAGGCGTCAAGGGGTTAACAGTTTTCACAAGCGGTCTTCCAGGCCTTTTCTTGTTGTTGAGCAGTGCATTCTATCTTTTCAAAAATTGACCAAATTGTTTATTGGGCCACTCCTAATGTTTTTGCAATCTCTCTGAGATATTTATTTTCTTTTTCAGCCTAACGATGTCATCCTTCACTTACTTTGATATCTCCTTGGACTAGCTGCAACCAAAAAGCTGCCAAATGCCAATTCAAGGCCTGAAATCCTGTAATTCCTAAAAGTTAAATGCCATACGTGAAACCTCTTAAGTTCAAGCTGAAAGTTTGCACTTCAATCAAGTCTTCATTATTATACTTCAAACCCATTCTGCTGGTGTGTCATTGTCCAAATACTCCTGGACCGAACTGTATATCTAAGAATACTGTTTTACAAGTTTATAAATCCCAATAAAAGCTGAAAGATTGAACAATGAATAGTATCTGCTGTTTAGATTCTTACCAATGTTCCTCCACAGATGTTTCTCCTTTAAATGGTTCACATAGTTCAAACTAGTCACACCATGATCAGCTGCAACAATAAAACCCTTTTAACACATCAGTGTCAACAATCTAAACCGACATACATAATAATGATATACGTAATTTTTCTCACAATTTTCTGTACTCCTTTATTTCCGCCCGAGACAGAACAAAGATGCATTTTAACCAACACTGTTTAATCTATGAACTAGAATTACTAATGCAGGGTCAGATTCAAAGATAACTAAGAGGTTAAATCAGAGGGCCAATCACCGTGTTGACAGTCTAAAGGCTTGGACCCTACACATTAAATTAAAGTAATGAAAATCAGAATAATCACCCGTTTATTGCTGTTTGGGCTGTGTTTGTATGTGTCGCAGCTTTGAGTTCTTTGAAGACTTAGAGACGGCCGAGAGAATAATGAACTAAATTTGTAGAGGAATGTAAAGATTTTACATGTCGAGCACACGCCAGATGACTAATCAACACCTTCCTGACATAAAATCTAATATATTTTTCCAATATCAAACAATCCCTTTGAGCCAGGGGACGAGCTAAATCCTTTAAAACTGCCATAAAGCTGAACTTATGTCCCTGTGACAGACAGAACAATTTGTGTCTTGACAAGAAAACACACAGTCAAGCCGGATCGCACATCTTTTTAAATCATAGCTTCAGACCTTACAGACTCTCAGATTTGTGCAGCTGCGTGCAATAAAAGGCTGGATCTCACATATGGAGCCTCTCAGATAAGATAAAGCCGCAGCATGAGCTCAGAGAATGATGCATGATGCTCGTACGTCTGTAAAGTGAAGGCAACAGTCATAAAGCCCCCATAATTCATCACAGCTGATGTGGGAAGGCTGATAAATATATTCCTGCTCCCTCAGGAAGTTCTGCAAATGGGCACGAGTGGGAAAAACATGCAGCCTGTGTGTTCATCTCATGGTTGCTCTGTCATCAGCGAGCGAAGACGTGAGGAACTGAAGTGGCTGATAACAACACACACAGAGCTGATTGTTGTTTCACTCACTCCTCCACCGGCACGGCACTTCAATTTTACAACCTTCTTCTGGGATTAAGGAGGAATGTTTCGGTTCTGCTGCGTGAATCTGGTGGAATTTCAGCGCCCATCCATAAACATGTTAGGCAAATGAAGCAAGAAATTCCAGAATGCGTCAGCAATTTGGGAACTTAGTGGTATTTCGGTCAAAATAACTGTGCTGCTTAACATTTGACAGCGCTCAAAATTCCTAAGGCATCCCTCATAAATTCTCTGCTGTGAAAATAATTCTCACGAGAGGACAGGAATGTTTTTCTGTTTGCCATATTAGCAACATTTTCCTGTTTGGTGCCATGTTTTGTGTACGGCATCCACAGCGTGAAGAATGATGCTAATCAGAGCTTGAAATAATCTTTCTAATTAAATATTAATCATTTGAGAATTAATCTCTTAAAAATCGATGTGGGAGAGACTCATTAGGGTAACTGTTGCCTGTGACACACTGCTCCTCCTCTCGTGGAGCCTGTGGGGTTCATTGCGATGCTGATGTAGGAACTGATCTACGTGCTGCCAACCCTCCAGATATTTTACTGGGGGCGATGGTGGTAATATTGAAAGTGCACGATATTCATCAATCTAAAATGAAGATCTGAGAGTGGAATTTTCTTCCCAGCAGGGGAACAAAAAGAAATGTCGGCCTCTCTGTGAGTGCACAGTGTGTGTGTGTGTTTGCTTCTGAGATTAAACAATGGGCAAAGACCCATCTGTTTTTGGTTTATTTGAATATAGGATTTAAGCTTGTTCGCCATCACATCTCAAAATCTGGGGGGTTTTCGGTAATTTTTAGCCTCTTTAACCTTTGCGCAGTCTTGCTCAGCTGGTTCAGAATGAAAATTTTCTCCACAACCGTTAGGCAGACGTTCATTGTCCCCAGAGGATGGTTTTCGGTAATTTTTAGCCTCTTTAACCTTTGCGCAGTCTGGCTCAGCTGGTTCAGAATGAAAATTTTCTCCACAACCGTTTCTAATGACAGCAGTGATCTCCATGAGGCCATGCTTGTGAGACCCACACAAACATGGGTGCCTCACATCAGCTGAGGTCAGTTGTAGAATTGTAGTAAAGCTCACATCTCATGGACATTTTGTTAAAGCGTCAATACACAACAACTTAAAACAGACCGCTCTTTAATGACATCACATAACATCATTCTACCATCCATCCAATATGATGTGACCGTGGCACTTTGAACCGTGGCATTGCCAAACTCATTTGTATCTTATTTTACTGCTAATTAGCAAACATTGGTTGATTAAATGTCCTGAAGAAGGAGGAAGCTTTCAACCCTCAAAAAGTGAAGTCAACGCAGAAGCGCCTTAAATCTGCATTCTTCCAGCAGGGGGCGCTTCTACTGGTTGCAACACAAGTCACAATGAATGGGACTCAGCACAAGAAATGCCCCCCTACTCAGTTGATTTTCTTCCTCATTTGGCTTGCTCAAGATGTGCTCAAACAGCCCTCAACTTGTTTTATATGAAGGCACAGAGGTAGACAGTCATCGACAGAAGTGGATGGAAATCAGCTGTGTTATTAAACAGCTGTACACAGAGTTTTCCGCATTTAAACTTTTTTTTTTTTTTTGTCCAATTTAGCCAAAAGGTTAATGCTAAAGCATAGCACAGCAAACGGAGTCACGAGTCAAGTGCCGGTGTGCCGATGGGCCTGCATGTCCAATGTTTCTCAGTCAGAAGATCCTTTATCCTCTGATTTGGCTTCGGTTGTAGCACTGATAAAACCGTGAGTTCTTAGATGATGAGTTCAGTCTTTCACGTTGTGTAAAAGACAGTTTGACAAAAAGCACAGCAAAAAAATGCCCTCTTGGATGCCCTCCCAGTGGGAAAACAATGTTTTAAAGTGCCATGAGTCCGCCACTGACTTTAATCTATGATGGTGAACTTGACAGCGTTGGCATTGGGAGAGAAGCTCGTTGATCTATCGGAGTCAGAGTCTTAAATCTCTGTGAACTATTAGTCTTGTTGCCCTTACCCCAACCTGACACCTTACAGAGATCACATGTAAAGATCTCTGCTTATACGACAAGAAATGCAATTTTCTGCATCAAATATTCAGCACTATCTTGTATTTTTAAGGTCAAACAATTTCCCTTACATAAAGGAGCTCCTGATGTGTGAAAAAGGTGCAATAACCATCAATTATTACTGCATATCCGCATCTGCAGCTACTCTGCCACCCATTCTTCACTGCTTAAAAAGATATAGTGAAGAGACGTCGCTTGGCATAAACAGTGAGGCCAGCAGCTCTGGCACTGTCTCTTATCCCATCTCTCCTATTTTCCAGAGGCTGCAGCAGAAATATGAGTGAGCTGATGGAACTGTCAGAGTCAGAAAAGGAGGATTTGGAGACATAATTCTTGCCAGTTAACAGCCAAAGATGAGCCTTCTCATTTTAAGCGAGACTCGCTTGTCTTTTTCAGATAAATGCATTTATGAAACCGCAGCACAGTAAGAAAGTGACGTCATTATCTTGACATAAAGGCCATTTTGCTTTCGGTGAGCAGCCAAGGACGGATATATTGAAGAGGGAATAAAACACCTCAACGAGACAGCTCTTTTCTCTCCTCTTCCCTTGGCATCAGGTGTGGCATTAAAACAGAATTAAAGACACACGCCCCTGAAGAGTCGCTGCAAATAGATTCACAGTATTTCCAGCAGCTGCAGACACATTTTCTTTTTTTTTTTTGTTCCAATTTCAGCAGCTCTTTTCAAAGCTTCAGGGGAAAGAGGAAAACAGGGGCCCCGAAGCAACGTGTGTAGCTCCAAATGACAGGAAAAAATATGACCGCACATGTAGAGCGAGTGCGTTCACAGTCAGACGCTGTTTGCCAAGAGAAAAGAGTCAGTTATTCAGTACACAGAGAGAAAAGGGAAGCCGCCAAAGTCCATAACGCCTCACCCCACGATGCATTAGGTGTATTACGTCGGTCAACAGTGCAATTTTCTGGTAAAACGCAATCAGGCGGTACAGCAACGTGGACGCAGAACCTCTCCAGGAGAAAAGAAGTGCATCAGTGGAAGAAGAAAGATTATTGTTTTATTAAAAATAGTTGATATAATACAGGTTTTGTGATTGATTACAACATGTTCAGTTTCATTAAATTAAATTTCAATTGAAAATGAAATATGTTTTTCATAATTCCTGGCTGCTGATGGTGACAATGACACAGGAAACGTGTGCTCGTGTTGCAGTGAAGGAAGTATTCAGATGACTTACCGAGACGACAAAGTGTTCCGTCGCAGTTTAAGTTAAAAATGAAAACCATGACATGTAAAATACACTTAAATGTAAAGACTATCCAGGGTGGATCCTGTCAGTGTTTTACGTTATCTATTTGTGCATTTAATAATAAACTGAATTTCAATCATTGGGTACTTTTTTGTAGCAGTCGAATGAGTGATGATGCATGAAATTTAAGATGTCAGTCCCATCATATTCATGTTGTCTACCTGTACTTGATTGGCAGCTTGTTCACCATTCTGTTGATTCTGTTGGAGCTGTCGGGGCAGCAAACCCTATATAAACTGGTGCATAGTTTTTCTTAGACATCATGTAATTTCCAGCATAACCAACAAATTTACTCCTGAGGCGTAGTGAACTTAACTAAATGGAAACGCCCGTGTGGGTCTGTAGAGCAACAAGTTATTGCATCTGTCAGATGAACAAAACAAAGTACCATATTATTGTGTAAAATACAGTGGAGATGCAGCATAAGAGTAACATAACATGGACATTTCCAAATAAAGTCCAGGTACGTCAGAATTTTACATAAGAACACTTCTCGAGTACACATACTTGCATTCCACTGCTGTGCAAGTTGAGAATCATTCTATTTAAGGGTAAGTTCCCCTCTAAATATCTTTTTTTTTCAGAGGCACGAAGATGTAAACACTTTATTATTCCACAAGACAATAAATGTAATAGGGTCGGATATGATATTCTTTAATTTTGTCACTGCTTGTCGGAGATTTCCTACTGTAGGCATATGATTGTTGTTTCACATGTTGTAGGCATATGGAGATATTGTGTACAGTAATATATCCAAACAAATCAGATTGGACATGATTCAGCCTGTATTTTTATTTATAAATCTTACTTATTTCTACCCGTATTGCTTTATTCTGTGTGTTGCTACTAATCTGATGATAACTGTATGGGAACATAACTTAATACAGTATGTCTTAGCCACTGGTACAAGCTGCATTTATGCAGCCACCACACTTTGGCGAAATTTTCATGCACTTCATGAAACTGAACTACATCTCAAAGAAAATTACTAATACAAAATATTACAACAATAAAACAACACTGACGGGTTACTGCACACCATATATTGCATAAAGACAATCGTTTTAATATTTAAAGATAGACTATTATATTATATTAGAGTTCTGTTCATAATTAATTCGTTTTGAATTTGTGTGGAACATAAATCTTCACCCTCAGGTGAAACACTTTGCGGAGATGATGACGATTAATCAAACTGAACTATGCGACGTTCAATGAGTCAGAACTTTGCCGCCACCTGGTGGTCAAAATACGGCTAAAAACACTCTGTTTTCCTATTGGCTGGCGGGTAATGACGCGCGGAGGGCCAATGCGGAAGTGAAGCCAAATAACCGCCGAACGTACCTGGCACTTTTCATTTCCTCTTAGGTGACTAAGTTGAAGCGAAACCAGAGTTTTTCAGGTTAGTTTTTAATTCAAGTTTTCTGTCTTTTGCGCAGTTTTTTTCTCCAGATACACAGGACATGTGTTGATAACTGATAATGACTGCAGGCCCTTGAGTTTTCTGACTGTTTTCCTGTCGCAGATATGGGGGATTTCTCCGTCAACCCGCTGCTCGTGTTCGGTGCCGGGACCAGCTTTGCCTTCGCTGGACTCTTCTATCAGTTGTACCAAGAAAAAAAGAAAGAGCTGATAAAACTGAAGGCAAATGCATCATTTTTGAATCCAGTTAAAGCATGAATTATTCCCCTGTAATGTAAGGATTTAAAATCTGAATGTTTGTTTTATTTTGTTGTGATTTCAGGAGATACCCCTGTTCAAGCCAGATCAACATCTGGTCAAAATACTCAAAGCATCTCCTCACAAGCGACTTCAGTACGTGGCTGTAGAAGGTACAAGTAGGCTGAGCTCTTTGAAAGGCGGTTCGGGGTCCATCAGAGGTCCCTTCAGGAGGAATGAGAGTTTGTTTCTGTTTTGAGGTCTGGTCCAGGCGGACGGGGAACCTCTAGCCAGCCGGTTCGTCCCACGATGCTTCGGCGTGGTTCAGAAGGTAGCAGTGGAGGAGTACTGGAAATACTGGAGCTCAATCAGCCAGACGTGGTGCGTTAGACTCCACGATCAAGTCACACCTGTCTCGCTTTAACGTTTCAGTAAGAGTTTCACTTCTCTTTCAGGAATTCTCGCACGATGAACCGAAAAGAAAGCAACAACGCAGTGCCTTTCAGTCTGGTCACTCCTGGGGCCTACATCGCTGACCTGTACGTGAAGGTTCAGAACCCTCTGGAGGCCTCCGGGTGCTTCCTGGAGAGAGTTCATTACAAATACAGACGTGCCGAGGAGGGTCTGGTGGACCTGATGGTGCAGGGCCTCAGCGGGGAGAGACCCATGGGGATGGCGGAGAGCGAGGAGCTGCTGCGCGTGGGGAGCACCCTGACTGGCTTTGGCGAGGTGGTGCTGGAGGGGGGCCAGGTGATGAGGCTGCAGGCCCCGCAGGATGGCCGCAAGTACATCCTGGTATCCACGGACCACAGGAGCTTGATAGACAGGCATGAGAGCTCGGCCGGCATGTGGAAGACGCTGACCGCCGTCAGCGGCATGACCGGCGCTTCTCTTTTAGCCAGCATCGTGTACAGATGGGTGGGGAAACAGGGTGACCGATCAGAGTAGACGTTCAGATGCAGATTCTCTAGGTTGAACAGCTTTAAAAGCTGCGTCACCTGTGTCCTCACACTGACTCGGGTGTTTCATCCTGTACTAGCTGGTCCACAGCACCATCCAGATGCTGAGCTGTGTGTGTGTTTCAGCACTGACAGATACTCTCTGCTGGAAGCTGTGGCAAAGCTTTTTCTGCGGTGGACACCAGTCGGCAAAACTCAACAACAATGGATGAAAAGAACCAGTTAAACTGAAAGCACAACAGGTTTCAGAAACAGGTTTTTTCGTTACTTCTATCTCTCCCAAAATTGAAATGTTTGACGTAAGGTGAGTATAGATGAGTACTCTGATCCAGATCTGGATCAGAGTTAATCAGTTTGTGCGAAGGTACGCGCCAAACAACACTTAATCTGTTCACAACTTTTCGAGTTACGTGTACACGATGGTAAAAAAACGCAACCTTCTCCAGCTCTTTTGACGGCGGTAAATGCAACATTTTACTAAACATCAACTATGAACAATTCTTTTTGGTACTTCACCGTTCTGAAAAGTGTTGTATTAGGTGTTTTATCCGTTGCTGTTGTGTTTCAACCCTCGGGACCACTGTACACTGCTTGTCAAAAATTGTAGGATACTGCGATTAAAAAGTCATCATATTTGGAAAGAGCCTACCTAAGTGAACTTAGAGCCTTTTCTGAGAAATACATGATGCTTGAGATATACAGTCCAGAGATTATTGCAGAATTCCAGCCTTTTTTGGAGTTCTGGTTGGTTATATGCTCCCATTCCCATAAATGTAACGCAGGATGTTCAACTTCCTTATCAAGGGACATTTTATTTTTTGTAATGAAAATATAAAATTGTTTTGTCAGGTTTTTTGTTTTTTTTTTCTTTGGGTTAATTTTAAAATTGTGAATCTTATCATTGTGAGTCTAAGTTAGCAGACATGTCCAGTTGGGATGTAATTTAAACGCTGGACTGTATGAATCGAGCAGGTAATTGTCTACCTCTTGGATCCCTGTATTCACTGTCTGGTGTTTCCGTTTGAAGGGGAAAAGGGAAAACACTCTTAAAACCATATAGCAGTTATATATTCAGAGACATTTTTTCAGTTGATAATAAAGTGAGACATATGATGCCGCATATTTTCACGTGGTTGAAGGGTCTTTCTTCTTTATTTGGATATTCACATAAATGCCACACAGCCCTTATGTGGCACGGTGATAAATGTATGTCAGCTGGAACTATACAGAGAACATCCTGATGGATATTAGTGGCTGAAGATGGTAAAACCAGCTGCCCGAATCCCTTTTTGTCACGCAACAGTTCATGTTTTACAGTCATCTTCCTCCTCATTATTCCCCTTCCTCCTCTGAACACTCCTCAGCCTCCTCCAACCACTGGATGAACTCCTGAAGCTGGTGAGACAAAATCACGGTCGTGAGAAATCCAGCATGACAATGACAAACTGACAAAGCAAATTTGGTTTTAGTGTAAATCATAAAGCAGAAAACACCTGATGCCTGGGAGACAGATCACTGCTGGCTACACCTTTATTGCCTTTACAATTCATATATTTGAAAAAAAAAAGATTTTATTTGTAACCAGCTTTTAAAGAGAGTTTGTAAAATATATTCAGAATCTGAAGGTACCACCGAAAATATGAGGGGCAGCATACAAGACATCCCCCCAGAAGCCACCAACTGCTCTCTATACAGTCTGCTATAAGTCATTATGGGCTGTGTTGTAGCTATAGCGACTGTTTGTTTCATTGGCAGTGGGGCTAGTGGGCCCACAGATGGATGAAGTGACTCAGTCACGTCTGAATCACAGTGGGAGTCACTGCGGGCCTGAACATGACGATGGGGGTTCAGCACAGAGGTGACCGACAGAGGCTCAGACAAGAAGTAACTTGGTGACTTCAGGGGCAAGAAGGCACAGCAGCTGGATGTTGTTTGGCTCCAGCAGGGGGCGATAACAACACGGAGCAACAGGATAGTTCTAATTCTGAACTAAGGATTTACTTCAGGGAAACTGAGGTTATGTTTTTATCCATTTCTGTGTGTTTGTCAGCACAGATGTGTCTTTGCCCAGCCTACAGCTGACTGGATTTTGGTGGCAAAAGGTCATAAAGCATGCTTTTTGACCATAACTTCAGGGGTACTGATATAGAGAGGTCCAACTAGTGTAATTTTGCAGGAGACAGTACTGGCTACGGATGATTAAAGTTTGGGCTTTCAAGGTCAAAGGTCACTAGAAGGTCACACACATTTTTTGGCCATATCTGCACTCTACTGAGTGCCATTCTAGTTTACCTACTACACTAAATGCTAAGAGATTTTGTGAAATTAATCACATTTATTGCTTATATCAGACTTTTGCCTGTAGAGGTACAATGTGGTATTAAAAGACAGGACAGGCCGGCACGAGCTGGTTAGCATGATAACTTCAAAGAATATCTGTGCAATACAGTACAGAGAGCCAACCGGTCTACTTTGAAAGTCTCAAACTCAAGTTCTACCACACAAACCCGTTTACAGCAGCTCACGTAGTAGTTTACGCACCGCTTGGTACTTGCGGAGCTGCCTGCTCTTGTTGGTGGTGGCTCCCCGAGAGAACCAGCTCATTATCATCTCCTCCTCCAGGATCTCCAGCTCGTACATGTTCAACAGGACCTGGATGGACAAACAGGATGTTGGATGACTGACGTATTTTCCTCACCCAGAATGGCACATTTATCAGTGTCAGCAGATTACTGAGAGCGCTGATAGTGACCCTGACCTGGACCATAGCAGCCCAGTGTGTGTCGTGCTCCAGGAAGTGCTCCTCTAAAGCCGACAGACAGTCCAGATGGTCCCGTGCTCTCTTCACATAGTTCTTAAATACTGGCGCCCATTTCTTCAGTAACTGAGAATAAGACAAAGACATTCATTTCTATCATGTCCAAACTTACATGTGCAATTTAAAAAAAATAAAAACACACACACACTTACAGGTAGAAACAATGAGAAATATTTTGATGCAGTAAGCTGCGGGCCCTCCTGGTGGAACGGGTACTCCAGCACCACTCTGGTTATGACCTGCATCACTTCCTTCAGGGTGATATTATAGGCGTACCTGAAGAGAAAGCACGTGTCAGACTGAAGATTCCAAGACAATCACCTGGAAGAAGAGAAGACACTTTTGAGATCCTCCTTACTTCAGGGAGTTGATCTCAAGTACAAGATTGTCCCAGCTGATGTTTTCCTCCAAACCCCTCTGCAGAGTCCCCAACACCTCCACCTGGAACACTGCACACAAACACACACTGTGAGTTGCTTTTCCTGTCATTCTGTCATTAGGCGCTAATTGTAGGTAAAACAGAGACACAGAGATGAAAAAGCTTTTTCTCCATATTTGCTGAATGGTGCCTGAAAGAGTTTAAACTGGAGTGAGTTCAGGGATTTTCTAAATTTGCTGTAAATTACTAACTGTAGTTTTTTACAGTATATTTCCAGTTCCAGTTTTATGGCCGTCCCTAGTTTATGCCATGTACTGAGGACCACCGCTAGATGGCGAACAAGATGTTTTGCTGTATCTGTGTAGCGTTCATATTATCCGTCTTTTTATACAGTCTACGTTTGAAATGAACTCCCACCTTTCACGTCGTCCACCTCGGGGAAGGGGCTCATAGGCTCATCGGGGCCATCAGGCTCACTGTCTTCACTCTGACTCTCAGCGTCAGGGTTCAACACCAAACCTGCACAACAAACGGGGGAATACAGCGTCACGGTAAATTTCAGTTTCAGAAGCTTCCCATTATATTAAACAAGCTGTTACCCTACCCCAGAGACACTGCGACAGCTCGTCATCCTCTGCATCATCCAGAACGCTTGCCTTCCAGATGTAGCCTTTTCCCTCTGCTCCGACCTCTGCGGGGTTGAACACTGGAGGACGGATGAAAAACACGGCTCAGGACCAGGAACACTTTGAGCCTTGTGTTTTTGACAGCAGACAGTCAATACACACCTTTCAGCTTGGTTTTGTCTTTAGTGTGACCAACCTCGGCATCGTCACTCAGGAATTCGTCATCGTCCTCGTCCTCTTCCTCGTCCGGATGGTGCATGGACACGACGGTGCCCTCTGGTAGAGTCACGTTTGGTCCGATCACCACCTTGAAAACAGGTTATAGCAAAGTAAGTAATGACACAGAAATTAAAAAAAAAAAAAAAATATATATATATATTTGCAAAGTGAAGTAAACATGCTTATTATTACTGGAAGAAGTTTTGCCAAATCGCAGATGAAATATGTCTTCAATGATCTTCTATTATTATCATTTTATTAAACATTTTTATAAGGTTTGCGTATGCAAGAATGTGGCTCCTGTGACAAAGGTTAACTTCTGCAATGAGCTGACATTTTAAGTGAAGCAAAAAATATGACTGCTGATTTAATTTGAGGTTACAGGATGAAGGAATTTTTTCGGTTGAAAGGTCTATTGAAAGCAGGTGGATTGTTGATGCGAATCTGCTGAAACTATTTCTTGTGTCAGTTCAAATAGAAAGTGTGACGCAAAATCCATCTTTAAAGTGACAATGTGTGAAAATCTAGATGGTGAGGTAGTAGAATGCAAGCGACAGAACGCTGCCTCGCTACCTGCCTCCCTCTCTGAGCATGTATTAGAACTATGGTGGCCGTCTGCGTGTGATCTTCATTTAGAGTAACGTAGGTTAACAAACCTGGGACAAACTTCCAGCAGAAAGCTAACAAAAACACGGTATAAAAACCCAAAACGGGTTTTGTCCAATCTCGACTACCATAGTCACATAGTGGCACAAGACGGCGCTCTCAGTGGATGGGAGACCTGCTCCCATGAAACTATAAGTTAATTATTTTAAGATTTAAGATTGCAAAAACTGTCTACAGTTTTTGATTTAAGGTGATTACACAATAATTTTAACACATTTACGCAGATTATATCATACGTTTGCCTACAGACAATCTTAAATTCCACCTTTAACATTGTAAGCAGGTCAGCAAACTCACAACACACAACCAATAAATGTTAATCTGTGCAATACTTACGTTATACGCCAGGACACACTGTTTACTCAGCGTCACGCCAGCTTTGACCTCAGCTCTGCCACAGACAACAGACTGGCTGATCGCCACTCCGCTGGCAATGTGGACGTTATTCCAGATGTAGGCGTGGTCCAGGTTTACATTGTCACCTGTCGCAATAAAAAAAAGTGGTAAAGTCAACGCCACTGTTCTTTCGCAAGCAAATTGTCACTGTCCGTCTCGTACCGGAGCTCACCTATGGTGCAATTGTTCCCGATGACACTGTTAGAAATGTAACAGTTTGCACCGATGCTAGTGTCGGAGCCAATTAGAACGTTCTCCGCCATCTGGCTGCCGTGGCCCAGGCTGACTCCGGACCCTCGGTAGACGTTGTGGCGGGAATACGTGCAGCTCCGTCCTTTCTGGCCAGTGAAGTTGGCCTCTGGGGTGACCGGGTAAACCCAGCGTCGCACCATGTCCGACGACACCGAATCGTACATGAGGAGGTTGGACACTCGGACACCGTAACCATCTTTGGTGACGTGCAAGTGTATCTGGTTACCCAGAATCTAAAGGGAAATAAATGCCAGCTTTAGCGTCAGCTTAAGGGACATAAATAGCCTCAGATTGTACATTTATTCAATTAAAATCAGCATAGTACCTCCTCATTGACCAAAATCCCTCTGACAAAGTCATCTCTAGTCTGGTAGTCAAAGTTATCAGTGTAGAGCTCAGCAACCTAAAAAAAATGAGGAAAGAGCCTTGTTACATGACTGGGTCCTGATTCATTCACCATCTCATGTTGGAAACCAACCTGTGGGGAGCAGATACTGATGTGACAATCCAGGAGATCGTGCCTGATTTCAAACTCATCGCTTCCATTGTGGAAAATATTCTGTGACACAAACAGAAGTAACCGTCTTTCGTCAATCCTAAACCAATGAAGATGTAGCGTGATTAAAGAAAAAAAGAGAGAGAGAAAAGTTAAACTTTTACCATTGGGAATTGTAGCTTCTTCAACCCTTGTGTCTTCTGGTAGTGTAAAATCCGCCGGCTCTTGCTGTCCACGGCAACAATGACATCATCCTCCTCACAGCGGGACCTGTGACCTGGTGATGATTCCTTGAAGATCATCGTCATCACCGAGATGTTCTTTTCCACCTTTCGCCGCTGCCTGAGCACAAGCATTCACGGGATACAACGACTTTTCTCGGTTATGTCGGTTTCTGAAAGGTGTAGAGGGGGGCTTACCTGTGCTCCTGCAGCGCCTGGCTGACGTCGATATTTGACACCACATCTCCATAAACAAGCACGAAGTCAGAGCGAACCAGAGACTTTGCATCGACATCCCTGAGCACATCCCCCAGTGAGCGGTACATTTCCGAAGTGATGACGTGGACTGTGTTCGGCGAGGTGGGTCGGCACCATTTGGACTTCCTGACGGACACAAAGACAGGTCAGGACGTTCCACTGACACCTGGCTGCAGGTGTGCGGTCGCACTTACTGTAGGTGTTCCTTGATTTTACCGGCCATCCAGCAGCAGAAGACAAACGTCTCCTGCACGCCAGTGGAGGTGAGGAACTCCAGCGTGTAGTCGATCATTGCGACGTTGCCCAGGGGCAGTAGAGCCTGTCAGCGGTGAGTGACAGATAGGTCAGTTTAACTCTCGAGACAACGACAGAAGAGGGGAGATAACATTTAGTGAAATACACCCGACACAACAGCTCGGCTGGCTCCACCGGTGGCCTTTAGGTGCCATGGTTAGCTACATTAAACCGCGTTCAGCAGCGTCACGACAGTTTTGTCACTGTTTACAGCATGCAGGTTAGTTAGCCTCCATTAGCTTAGCGGGCCGCGTACCCTCGGCTGGTCTTTGGTCACCGGGAAAAACCGCCGGTTGAAGCTGTCTGCGACTAAAACGGCCTGTAGCGGCTGCACCTCGTCCTCCGGCTCGCCCGCTCCTTTCCTGCCCGAGAGTCCGGAGCCAGAACGACTCTGCTTCCCCGCTTTTCCAGCCATGTTTGACTGCTAACAAGGCTTTCGTCAGAAAGGACTACGGCGGCTGCGATGGGACAAACTTGTCGCGGTTGTAGCGTCCAAGTTTTAGTGTTTTTGTCTGGGTTTATTTACAGAGAGAGTTTTTTCTATGCTCTTGTTTTTTATTCTATGGCTGTGCTGGGACCTTCCTTGTTCTTTGTTTATGTCGACATAAATGACAGTTAAGAGTATTTTCTATGAGGTAAAAGACATTGGATAGATTCTGGTGGTGAACTGTCTGAAACCAGGATCCTTTATTTAATTTAAGGACTCTTCGCCAGGCTGGGGTAAAACCAATTTTAACATTTTTGATTGTAAATCGTCAGAATATTCAGCCCGGCTTGAGGTTATGCTGTCCAAATGTTTTCTAGTTTACACTAACTCCATGTGTGGATTATGGAGATACAACAGCGTCCCCACATTTTGATATTATTGTTGTGATTTTTTTTTCCATCGGCTTTTTAATACATAAACATTTCATATATTCTAGATTCATGACAGTTAAATTAAAATGTTTTAAGTATTTTAGCTGTTTAATTCTGATAATTATGGCCCTAAAAATTCCCTCTAAAAATTTAAGAAAACACATCTCAATATATTACAATATTTTGCTGTAAATTGTATGATCCATAAGCATTAACATCAAAACAATAAAGGCTTGAAACATTTCACTTTATGTGTAATGAATTAGAATAAATAGAACTTTTTTGATAAAAAAAATATTTTTTTTTAAGAGCACAATACAGGGGTTTTATTTATAGTTGTTTTTGCAATTTCAGCAATGATTTGAATTAATCTA
>KV751365.1:4602635-4631774 GCA_001698575.1 Mola mola | reverse complement strand
GAAGAGAACGGCGTGTTCTGGCTTTTACGACTGTTTCCTTACCAGGTGCCTCATCCTGCTGTGGAAGCTCACCGTTCTTCCCTTACATAAGAGTAAGCTGAAGGAGATCCTTGAACTTTGGATCTCAGAAATGACAAAGAAAAGCGACAAATCCTGAAATTTGAACCAACAAATGTTTTGATAGTTGTCCTCAGAAGACTGATTATCAAAAATAGTTGTCGCTTAATTTTCTTTTGATCGACTGAACGATTCGTTGATTAATTGTTGGAGCTCTAATGACAACTCAATGACACCAACCCCCCCCCTCCCCTTTGTGTTGTTGTTGTTTTTTGTCTTTTTTTTGTTTATTTGGTCTAATTAATGCACTTATTTTCTATTTCACACAAAATCTATTTTAAAGCAGTGAGTTGGAGTATTTTGGTCATGTTTTCGGGGGGAAATATGGAATTTGGAACCAATAAAACAAAAAAAAAAAAAAAAAAAAAAAAAAAATTTAAAAAATGAGGAAGAGAGGAGGAATATGGTAATATGGTTAAGTGAAATATCCAATTGCCTTATGCGGTCTCCTCCTGTAGGAGATTTTTACAATCGAATTCTGAGAACATCAATTGATCTCGGCTGGCTTTAAGATCAGCTGATTCAACCACAATTTTAGCCCAGATCAACCTCCTGTCAGAACTAACGCAGCACTTGATTACCTATCCAGCGTATTGAACTCGCACAAAAAAAAGAGTGCACATAAAGCCTTTGTCTGGTGAATCAGTCCCTGACTTTGGTGCAGAGGAGCGACAATGCTGAGGGCCTCACATACCAGCGACTGCTTTATCCAGAGCCTGGGGCTGCTTTCTGTTCGGGTCACTGAGCTGTTCAAGCACTGCGTCCAAGGCTTTTGGATCAGGGCCATTCAGGATGAAGTACTCCAGGAATCTGGGGAATAAAGTCAATGAAGCATTAACATTATTATTCATTGGCAAAGTGAGTTAATATATACTGGACTTTGTGTCTTCTCCTGCACATCTGAAATGTACACATATGGTTTCATGCGAAGTTGGTCATTTAACTCAGTGCCTGACAAAATGTGATAGCTAATGTTATGTAAGAAATATGCTGCGATCATTGCTATCACAGAACATCAGGGAAATGTACATGCAGCTTAACATTCCTAATTTTCTTTTGATTGATTTTGTTTGCCGTACATAATAAGACAACACTATAACGATACACACAATACTTTGTAAGGGATTTTTGTTTTTTGTTTTTTTAGAGAGGTAATGAGAAGTGAATGGAGACAGATGCACATCCTATTTTTTTGTTTGTGTTTATTCCACCATCACAAATGTTGTCTGACAAAGCACAGATGTGCCCATTTTTTCCTGTAACCATGTTTTTCTACATGTGCCATTTTTTATCTGAGAGTCAGAAGTTCTGGTGATCAGGTCTTTCCAGAAATTAAAAATATTAATGGTAGACTGAAGGGATGTACACCTACACACACACACACACACCAAAAATAATAAAAATACTCACCTTGCCGCTGCCAGAGTCTCTGCCACACATGCATCATTGTTCTGGGTTATCCGAACTGCCTCCTCCACCTTTTCTAGCATTTCAGGCCTTCCTGCATAAAAAGCCACTACAGGAGCCAATTTGGCGACTCCATCAACCTGACAGTCGTTCTCGCAGCCTGTCATAAACACACAGACACACACTGGTCCGAGCTGTCCCTCTCATCTCATGCCGATTTACAGTATAGGAATGAATATGCTGCATGTTTACCCGTCTCCTCTTTGCCTGCGTCCACGTTCTTCAGGAAGCTCTTCAAACTTGAGTGTCTCCACGGTCCCTCAATGGGCAGCTGAGGACGCGGTCCTACACAAACATACATACATACATCATCACTGCTCCCACTTTACTGAGTGAAAACAGATTCCTTGTTTCTTTAGCATAGATTTCGTACCTCCTTTCACTCTGTAAGGATCGTTGACAGGCGTGTCATACTCCGATCCTGGCCCAAAGAATTTCAGCGTGCGCTGCTTCAGGTCATCAACGTTTAGTCCTGATCAAACAGGTCAGGCAGGGAACATAAAACATCTGCTGCAAAGTTGCATAATTAACGGTTGCAAAACCCCATGGGCTAAATATATCTGTATATTATGTTAGATACCTTCTAGAGACAAAAAGATGAAACCTAGAAATCCTGGCAGCTGGTTACACCTAATTTGTTGATTGATATGTTTTTTTTAAATATTTTTTTAAGGTGATCTAATGTAGAGATAATTCAGGTATAGCGAGGATAAGTAAGCCACATGTCCAGATCAGATGTGAAGCTAAGCCATCTGGAATTGTCACAGGTCTAATTATAGTGCCAACGATGATGGGGGGTGCACACTTGAACACTTTTTTGATTAAAAAAAAAAATTTGAAATCTGCTCAGATTCAACAGAATTAGGTTTGAAGAGGGTCAACAACATGGACGATGCTTACCTCCACATTCAGACAGAGACTCCAGCAGGACAAACGCCTGGTCTCCGTAGCAACTCTGCTGGCCCGTCTGCCTCCTGTAGAAAGGGTTCGCCGACTCAGAGTGGAACTCCGGGTTTGGATCCTGAGCCAGAATTGCCTGCAGTTTCTGGAGGTCGTACACCCAGTGGAGGGGCTGCGCTGCAGGCGACGAGTCATTAGGACAGTTTAATTCCACTCACAATCAGAAGCTCCTTCAAAATAAATAACTCGCTGGGAGTGAAAACAAGCAAAAACACATATATTGTCATTAAATGTAAAAACTCAGTGCGCATTGCACCGACCGCGCATGCAGCCTGTTGCAGTTGCTCCTGCTTGTGCTCTTAAGTTTTCATAGTTTTTCTTCGTCTTAGTTTTCTCTGTCTTTTTTCATACTTGTTGCTCTACTTTTTGAAGCTGTGCCCTAACAATTTCCCTCTGGAATAAATAAAGTATTCTGAATCTGAATCTGAATCTGAAAACTCAAAAAAATGACAAAAAACTAGAGCCTCAGCAAGAAAATGTTTTCTTGGTTCTAAAACTCACTCCAAAACATATTTAAATGGATAAAAAAAAAAACATTAGGGGGGTTAGGAGTAAATATAAGCATTTCACATTTTATTTATTTATTTTTTACGTGCCTCTTTGTGATGAGGAGTAATTTGAGAAAAGTTGAACATTTTTACCTGCTGCATCTGCGGCAGCTGATCCCACGATGGCTCCCATTGCTCTGTTGGCCAGAGCTGCAGCCATCTGTGAAGGTAACGTAACTAATTGTTGAAATGAACAGGAACGGTTGGAAGTTCAACAGAACACGTTTTTTAACCCGTGATTATTAATAACACAATCATAACAGAACCACTTCCGTATTTTGAGCTGTAAAATGACTGACAGAAGGGTAGTTTGGTAACATAAAGACGGAGAGGTTCGATTATCTCTGCACTCCATTATTTGCCCTCTACATTCTGACCGGCTGTGTGTATTTTTACTGAAATAATGAATCGATAAACGTTATCTGTGTTATGTTTAAGCAGCACCGTATGACTTGGACGCCCAAATGTTTGTACAATAACGAACAGTCGAGCAGGTCGCATTCAAACAACAATAAACAACGCTACTGCTAGCTAACGTAAGCTAGTTATCAGACATAAACGGAGGCTGGCATCGAGAAATCTTACCTTTCACTCCGTATTTTATCAATATGCACACTAACACAGGTCGCAGGGCTGCTGTTTCAATTAAAGGGCACTTCCTGCAGCTGTAAAGTTTTAATCTTACAGCACGTTATGAAATGTTTGGGCACATCAGCACCGCCTTACGGGTGGAGCAACGCTAGAACCCCGCCCCCTGCCGCTTATCGCGCATCACAGGACTTGCCATCACGTTACTGACGTCGGCACAGACGCGTGCGCGCGCATCACTTGCTGGCTATTCGATATAAGCGTAAACGTTTATTTTCATTAGGAACAACCTAAATTATAGGGTTGACTTAGAGAATTTATAATTATTGTGGGTAACGACCTAATCGTCAATGATAAGCAGATAAAATACGTTTAAATGTAAAATATAAATAAATTGATAAAATAAAATGAATTAAAAAAATCAAATGAATACAACAAAATTAATTGAAATGGGTACAAGCTTGTTAAACAGTTTGAGATTGTGGATTTAAAGTTACCCAGTGTCTTCAGTTTTCAAAGTGCTTTGTGTTCATCTCCAGGGGGATGATACAAAGATATGCTGACCAGGAGGGGTAACTGCTGCAGACTTCAGTCTTTTACGGTCAAAGCATCTCATAGACCCCATTAACCTGCTGTAGAACACCTGCGATTCACTTCAGTCAAAAATGCATTGACCAAAAAATAAGAGGACAATAGGAGCATTTTGATTTTTATTTGTTACATCGTATTCACACACGAGGGGACAATATAGTGAAATATAGTAAAAACTGTTTTTATCCAAAGTTTAAATTTCGCATCAGAAGGTAGGAAAGTGCAGGTGTTATTGATCATTAACAAAGGCTCTGTTCTATTTAAGTGACGTAATCAGATAATTAGACAGTGTGTCACTGCACCAACACGCACAGTACCAAGACCCTGAAATTGAAGCAGCTAAATAAAATAAAACCATCCTTATTATCGTTATTTTTTTATTCATCACTTACACTTACATCTTTTCTAAAGTGAAATATAGATATGCTATATATAATGTAATATTTTCAGATGTTTTTAAATCAACATTCATCAATTCTTAGCCCGCATAAGTGGATTCAATTTGTCCTTGAATTCATTGCATGAACTCACTTTATGTAATTTCAAGAGGATAATATGGGTTTGGTGAAGTGGGAAGATAAGAAGTTTCCCAGATGGATAAAATGGGTTATCACGTGGTTTAAAAAAAACCTGCATAAAAATAATGATCGCATCAATCGAACCTTACTGGAGCCTTGACATCAAAGGTCAAAGTGAAAAACACAAGGCAAGCAGGTCATTATTAAAGTTAAAACACCTGCACTGATGCCGTTGACGAGAAATGTGTAAGTGTTGCTTCAAGAAAAGGTGATGGGGACACACCAGTAAACCCAACTTCACTAGAAACTGACAATTAGGTGTTTAATTCCCCTCCAAAAGCATTCTGAGCATTAGATAATTTTGAACTGCATTCAATTGAATATAGGTCAAAAAGGAAAAGAAAATTATTGCCTTTTTGCATGTGTCAGGCTATCAAACAGAGTATTACGATACCATGTAAACTTCATGTTTCACTTTTTTCTCCAGTCAGGGCTAAGTGATACCTGCGCCCCAAATCCTCAGCAGGTGCAGCGTCCTCTCCTCTCCTCGCTCCCCCCATGTCCCAGAGTGACTCATTTCCACATTTTAGCTCCGGTGCCAGGAGCAGCAAATTAGAAACCAGCACCCCCCTCCTGAAATGCACTTCTCAGTCCTGCATCCAGTATTTTTAGCTGGGATCCAAGCTTCCGTCTACGCTTAATATGGGAAAACACTTCCTCATATTGAAAGTCGCCTGTAAGCCATCATATCACCATCATATCTAATCACACGCACACACACACGCCACCCCCATCTTTGTCTCTTTATTTCTGGCTTATACATCACCTCCGTCCACCGCCATCACTGTCCTCCCCTGTTCATTGTCTGGATAGAGAGAATGGGGGCAGGTTGGGTCGCATCTCCTCACTCCACCCACTTTGCCAGCTCTGCAATACACAATCAACCGTACACACACATAAAGGCGTCGCCCCAGCAACCAAAAGTGGCCCCCACGTCATCATCCCCGCTCGGTAACACCCCGCACACTCATACCTATGTCAAACTTAGCCCAGCCCCTCCTGCAGCCTGTGCCCCACTGCCAGTTGCCCATGTGAGGTTTTCAGTAAGGTGGATGCAGGAGTTGGTCTTGCTCTCTTCTGGGTGACACGGATTGGAACGGCTTCTCCATATTTTCACCAAAAGTTTTTCTTGCTTTCTTACACTCTCACTTTTTTAAACTGTCTAGAAAGGTGGAGCCATGAAGTGGACCTGGGTGCTTGTGGCGGTCTTGTTGTCCTTTGGGGGGCTATCGCTGGCCAAGGAGGCCTTGGACTTCCCAGACTATGATGGGAAGGACCGCGTCCACGACCTCGACGCCAAGAACTATAAGTCTGTGATGAAGAAGTACGATGTCATGGTGGTGTACTACCATGACCATCCCGGATCAAGCCCCCTCGCCCAGAGACAGTTTGAGATTGAGGAGCTGGCCCTCGAGGTGGGTTGAGGCAGGAACTGTGGGCAGAATGAGGAGGAAAGCTTGCTGATGAGCACATTTTGTGGGAGGTTAAAGTGGAGTGTGCACTTTGATCCGCTTGATGCAGATGTGTGACAGCAAGCCGCTTGTGTAGGTTTAAGATGTAAATGAAATGCCTGTAAATCTAGTTTATAATCAAGGTGTAACCTGCCTTTAAATGTATAATACTGGGCAACAGATCAGATGGAAAAAACATGCTGATGAAAGAAGTCCCCAAAAATGGCTCACAAGTTTGTGGGGAGTCATCACTGCTACAAAGAGCTGAGCTGTGAGGACACAAGATATCATTAATCCTGTCTAAGGCTGAGTGTGTAAGTGCGTGCTAGGGGATGAGCGCTTGTAACGCACCTCTATCTACATGCCATTTGCCCCTCAGGCCTCCTGTCAGCTCGGAAACTCTCCTCAGTTTCATCACATTCCTCACAGAGACTTTACATCATCACACAGCACAAAGCCTTCAAGTTTCAGGACCTCAGCTGCCTCTCAGCTTACTTAGGAAAATATATCGAATGTCTTCTGCTCCTAAATCTTGTCCTCCAGCAGGAGTTACATTTGCATGTCTCGAACTCGTCAATTTGTGGTTGGAGTCATATCATACTGTATCTATACAGCGTTTAGAATGGCTGCTGCAGTGTACAGTGATGTACAGTGAAGGCTGCCATGCATCAGGGGACGCCTTTGGCATTTAAAACCAAACTCAATAGGGGATTTGGGCATCTAATCAGTGATCAACAATCACTTCAAAACCTTCAAGCTCTCTCTCTCTCGACAGCTGTGAAAAAGTCATTCCAAGTCAATCTGGACGGAATTTGGGTAAAACATTGCAAATGTGATGTAATGTCAACAAAAAAGATAACTACAGGCAGGAAAACATTGAGCAGAGAGATGATAACAGCCCTTTGGTGCACTGGACTTGGTCTTGGAGCTGGAGGTTGTGGCTCCAGTAGTGCCTTCTCAGCTCCGGGCTGCGACTGACACTTGCAGTACTGTACTTGTCAGCGGATCCCAGAGCAGCGAGCATCACTGTCACCCGGCCAAAATAGTCCCGAGACTATATTTGACCTGTGATGCTTTTTGTGGTGGGTCGAGCCTCCTGAAGGCTTGTGTTTCTCCCCATGAATGTGGACTATCGTGATTCACATTTGATGGTGTTCTATTATTAGAAACGGACAACAGCGAAAAGTTAAACATCTCATAGGTCAAGGCTCTCCACAGGGGTGACAGGGAGTCAAAGAAGAACGATTAGATGGTGATGGTTTGCCAGACGCTGTGCGTTGTGAAGGAGTTTGATTCAGAACTAAAGCTTTACAATGATGTTTAGAGTAGAGGACACTAGTTCTCTAGATCATAAGATCATAAGGACAACTAGCGTGCCATGAAATCCCATCCCATTTTATTAAAGTCGTCCTCCATAAAAAACATGTGTTTTGCACATCGGCTCATTATTGTTTATCCTCAGATGTAACCTTCTTTGGTGGCTTGGATAGTATCAAGCTTACTCACCTCGACCACTTGCCCTTTAAAAGGTTATTTTAGCCCACTTAAATGCCAAAAGGTCACAGTAAGTCACAGCAAAACAAAAATACTCTAACGGAATATAAATTGCATTATATATTGGTTAAAAAAATATATTTTATTATATATAGAACTTTAAATTAGCCTGCCACTGAGCTGCAAACTCTATACTGCTTGACCTTGCAACAACAATCTGTAACACCTGTCAGTTTAAAGACAACAACCTGTGGTGGGTCCTCTGGGTCAAGTTATTTAAACCAGCAGAAAAAGTGGCTTAATTCTCTGACACCAAAGCTTGACCATGAATGCTTTCACTATGTGTGTGTGTGTGTGTGATTTTTACATCCATCCAACCACTTCCTTGATACAGTAGGTCTTTGAATGCTGCTCCACTATTGATGGAACCAGCTGTCAATCATGAGGTTCAAGTTTCACACAAATTTAGAAAGTGCATAAGCAGCGCTCTGAAAAGCATGCTTTTATGGTAATGAAGCCACTGGATGAGGCTACTTCTGTCAAAAAAGGTGCAAATATGCACATTTTACCGCACATTCATCCAGGTGTGTTTATTCTCTTGTTTTATTGACTTACAGTATATTAAAAATAAATAAATAAATCATGTGCTCATGTCGTATGACTGTGTGTTTGTGATACAGCTTGTGGCCCAGGTCCTGGAAGAGTTTGATGATGAGGATATTGGAGTCGGCCTTCTCGATGCAAAGCTCGACAAGGTCGTTGCCAAGAAACTAGGTAAGAACTCAACGAAACAAACACAGCTGCAGACACAAATGTCTCGTTTTTATCTTTACTTGTCGTTACGCAAAATGAGACTGGCCCCATAACATCTAATGGCAAATTTGAGCTAGCATGGGACACTGGCCTCCTTTATTTCAATGTTTCCTAAAATAAAAAAAGAAATATGTGAAGGATTATTCAAATTCCACATTAACTTTTTCTCTCCAGGCCTTGATGAGACTGACAGCATCTATATCTTCACTGACGACGAAGTCATAGAATACGATGGCGAGTTTGCAGCAGACACTCTTGTGGAGTTCATCTATGATGTTCGTGAGGATATAATCTCCCAGTTAATAGCCTGCCTTATTTTAGCAACAAAAAAAAGGCCGTAAATCCCAGTTGTCTTTCTTTTAAGATGACTCAAAGAATCTGAATCTTCTGTTTCTACTCCACTCTTGTCCCCATAGGTTCTTGACGACCCGGTGGAAATTATTGACAACAGTAGGGAACTGAAGGGCTTCGAAAACATTGAAGAGGACATCAAATTGGTGGGCTACTTTAAGAGTCTCAAGTCAGAACGTAAGAATCTGTAATGAACTGTTGCCTGCTTCACATCAATGCTCATAATTGCTTATCAGCCAAGTGCTGCAGAGGCTCACAGTGCTTTGGGGGATCTAACCAAGTGAAACTAGAGGCCCCATTAATAATGCAACCCATAATACTGATTTACTGAGATAACTTGGTGGATGCCTTTTTAAATTTCAGATTTTGAGGCTTTTGCTGATGCTGCCAAAGAGTTCCATCCTCACGTCAAGTTCTATGCAACCTTCAGTGCCAAGGTGAGTAATAGTGGTTATCAACAGAAGTGGGTCCAGAAAAATGAGTGTTATGATAATCCAGGAGGTCTTCAGACTCATGGAGCCAAAGGAAAAATGCTGTAATGTATTCAACCTCAATCTGATGCTGTAAAAGCTTGCTTTCCACAGCTGCTGAAAATTAGGTTTATGAGCACATAATTTATAGGCCACAAAACCAAAACAATAGCTATACAAGGCCAAAGGGTTCTATGAACGTGAGAGGGGTTGAACAACAGGTAAATATATCTTGCTTTGTTCATGTAAGTCACTTATTTGGTGGCATAAGAACTGGTGGTATAGTGGTGAAGCAGGTTTGATACCATTGCATAGTGTTGCAATGATATCCTATTTTCACTGCATGTTTTACCATGTATTTCTGTGCGTGGGACAACAAAACATCTTTGAATCCTTGAATTCGTTTGCGGTCCACATAGTGATCTGATCATTGCCGACATAAAAATATTGGTTATTGCATTAACTGAAGCACAGCTGACATGGTCCAAAAATCAAGCCTTGAGGGACTCCATAATATATCTTTGACCTCTTTGACATTTGAATATTAATGAACACAGCCTTTGGTCACCATTTACTTCGGCATAATTCTGTAATAAGCAATAAAACTTGTTCAGCTCCAATCCTGAATATACTATGCTTTAATTACAATGCAAATAAAATATCAAGCAAAAACAAAATTGGTATAGCATACATGGACATATACAGTAACATTACAATACATTCTTTCAGCTTCATGCTGCATGTCCTGTACCATACAGAACTACCTATAATCACACCACCAGGAGGCCAAAAAACGTGGGTAGCACTCATTTCAGTGTCAGTGTGTCTATTAACAACAACAGGTGATTTTGTAGCATTCGACAACATTCATAGGGTTTTGTCGCCTCTCACCTCTGTCAAACTTTGTTGAAATGTTTTGCTGGGGTCATATTCAGAAAGAGCGACTACTTCCCTCTAAATTAGTCCAAATCATTATTCCTATAAACTTTACTTATATGAAGTTTATTCCTAGTTCCTGGTTCCCAGGTCCCTCAGTCTCCATTATTGATTCTATTTCTTCGGTGTCAGATTGCACAAGCTCTGGAGCTGAAGCTGAATGAGGTGGACTTCTATGAGCCCTTCATCGCTGATCCAGTGGTGATCCCAGGAAAACCATACACTGAGGAGGCGCTGGTGAAATTCATTAAAGACAATGACAGGTATTAGTGCTGCAATGATTAATCAGGTAAAAGATGAACCTTCCAAAACAAACAAATAAGAAAATCTCATTCGTCTGTTCAAGACCAACCCTGAGGAAGCTGCAACCCCACAACATGTATGAAATCTGGGTAAGAACTCTTTCAACACCAGAACAATCTAGGCTGTGATCAGATACAACCAGAAGTGATTCTGACTTCAACAAGCTCACAGCAGTAGACTGAGTTTGTCTTTATTCTTTTCACAGGAAGACGATGTCGATGGTGAACATATCGTTGCTTTTGCAGAGGAATCTGACCCAGGTAAAGGAGTCTTGAAATTGAGTCTAAAATTTGGATTAGAAGCCAGTTACCAAATGGAAAATCTAGAGTTACATGAGGCAGCAGCAAAGGTGCTGAAGGATGGCACTGTGGTAATGAAGTGGTATTAAGCCAAATTTAATCGCTGTCCCAAGCAGCTGTACAATATTTCTGCATGTAAAGGTCAGACTAAAACCCACCCATACCCATTACCCCCTCACAGTCTTCGTTTCACTGTTGTCCTTTTCACGTCTTAGATGGTTTTGAGTTCCTTGACATCCTGAAGCAAGTTGTTAAAGATAACAATGACAACCCTGACCTCAGTATTGTCTGGATTGACCCTGATGACTTCCCCCTGGTAAGAATTTAACAGGCGAAATAACATACGTACCCCCAACAACACACAATAAAGCCTACTATCCACAACACTATCTGAGTGACTCTGATTGACACTAACTTTTACCTTTTTTCCCGGCAGCTTCTGCCACACTGGGAGAAGACTTTTGGAATTGACCTGTCCTCTCCTCAGATTGGTGTCATCGAAACAGATGATGTGAGTTATATTTTTACCTCTGACCAGCATTTGTTTGATTGTCCGTCTGTTTGTTAGAAGGATTGTGCCAAACATTCTGGATGGATATCATAAATAGGTTGATGTAGATGGCATGGTAACCCCAGCCCAAACCCCCAAAGAGGAATCCATAACATTTTGAAGTGCTTCTGGATAAGGGGGGCAGATTTCTGTATTTTAAGTGGACGACTGGGCCGTGATGGAAGTTTCTGCTGTCTGAACGCTTCTAGTAATACTTTATTTATAGATTGCTTGAGTATTTGTGTATTTTGCTTAGCCCTGTGGAACATACACAAGACTGGATTACCAGCTTGGCAGAGTGGCAGACAGCCTTTGGGCCCCAGTACGTTCAGTGTCCAAGCAGCTCCTGCTTTTTTACCTTATTATTTTATTTTGACCCGTTGATCCTTTGTCAAAATCTACTTTAGGACTTTTACTTGTCAACTGGTGAATGTTCTTGAACCACAGTATCAGTCAGATTACCACTGATGACTGATATACAGAAATCCTGGGTGGGATGAATGTAGCCTGAGTAGTTTCAGAGACTTTGGGTAAAGTTGGTTGGGGAGTTGTTGTTATGATCTGTTTATGTGACATCCATCTGGGAAAAAGAATCTTTCCTCTGTGGTTCTTCCTGAGTTTTCTTATTTTTCAGGGTTTTTTTTTAAGTTTATCGTCACCTGGTTCGAGGGTCTAAGGGCAGACAATGTCACATCTGTACAGCTTGTAAAAGCCCTCTGAGACAAATTGTAATTTGTGATTTTGGGCTATATAAATAAAATTTGATTTGATTAGATGGTTTGATTTATAGGGGCTCCATAGGGTGCACCAATAGGTTTTGCAAAAATGCCCCAAACCAGGTTAAAGTGGTGATATATAGAGCCACACTGTATCTACATGTTTGTTTTGAGAGGACACCTTTAAGCTAACCTGTGGACAAACAAATCTGACCATGTAGCCTTAAATTCTACCAAAAATGCTGAATGCATTTCTAGCCTCACTAAACATTTGCAAAGCATCTTTTTTTTCTCCATTTTGAATCTTGTTGTTTCTCAATGTTTCATATCTTGTAATTTTCTTCTGCACTGTCTTTGCAACCGCATCGTTATAGTTGGAATTGGCAGTTTGAATGAATAATGTGGTGCTGGTGACCTTCATGGCCACTGTTGCACAATAAAAACAGAACCTGTGGCGTTATTTTTGTTGTTTCCTCTCTGCAGGCCGACAGTGTGTGGATGGACATAGCTGGTGAAGATCCGCCATCTGTGGAGGAGCTGGAGAACTGGATTAAAGATGTTCTGTCAGGGGAAATCGATCCTGATAATGATGATGATGATGATGATGATGATGACGATGATGATGATGATGATGATGACGATGATGATGACGATGATGATGATGATGATGACGAAGATGACGATGATGATGATGATGATGATGATGATGATGAAGATGATGATGATGATGATGATTAAATTCATAAGTCATAATTTACTCCTTAAGTCTGACCAATGCAGTTTCAAGAGTCAACATCCTTAACTCCGTCAAATCCTCCTCTTTCCTATCTAGTTCGCATTTTGAACTTCGGTCTATATTGATATCACATCTTTTCATCATCTTTTCTTTGCATCTCACCATATCTATTCCATTACTCGCTTAGCCCTCCCCCCACATGGAACAAAGTGCTTCCTCTGGTCCCAAAGTGCCTTTATTCCCACATATAATACTGTCTGGTACAATAAAACAAGAAATTTTCTCAAAGTCATACCATCTACTGCTATTGATTTTCAGATTATCTTGGTTTTTATTTTCCAAAATACTGGAGGGGTTTCATTGTTGAATGCATCATGTCTGAGACCACCTGCGGAGTCTCTTTGCAGTTTCAATGTGTTTGTGTTTGCCCCAGTTTCAACAACAGCTGAATCCAGATGCAAGGTTGCTAGCAGGCTTTTCTGACAGGTCCTAAGTACAACCGGCCTGCTCTGTGAAATCAATTTGATGCTGTACACTGAAAGTGCTGTACATCACATGGATGTTTTCTACGATGATGAAATATGACAACAACCGTATTCTATTTTTGTAACAAGAGAAATTTAATTTACTGAAAAGTCTTAAATAAATGACAGCTTGGACAGAAATGCCATTACTGGACAGTTTTCTTTTTTAATTGTGCGTGTGTTTGAGATAAATTACCAAGACTGAACTGTGCGTGGATACAGACTGTTTTTTAGGAGTCGTGCAAAAGTGATGAATGACCGAGTCAGGGCACGGTTATTGTTGCATTGCTGGATTCTGACTCATGTTAATGAAGTCAACTTCTCATAGATAAGCAACCATGCACTTGATGATAGAGAAACCAAGAAATCCTGTATATCTAAAAATGTATCACTTACCCAAATGCAAATCTATAGTAGTGGTGTCATAGATGGAGAGGCCACCTAAGCATTATGATTGCCCTCACACGGAAGGTTGTAACTGTAAGACTATATAAATGTATCTTATCATATTATTACATAATTGCCTTTGCATTTGATTATTATGGATATTAGCAACAAATTAATGAATAAATAGCTTTGAAAGTAGAAGTGTGTGAAAAATAATCGCAAGAAAATATTCAACTTCAACTATTGTACAATTAATTCAAATATAAATGTTTGTTTGGTAACAAATATATGCATGTGCATCGATCTATACACCTTTAAAAAGATGTATAAACATATGTCAGCACACAATCACGTTTCTGTATTATAACATAAATCCCAGTAATTTACCTGATTAAGAAAACCATTAGGTATACTTCAAAAATCAAAGTTTTCATGTGAACAACAAAGCCCTTTTTAATCCTCAGGAAAATGTTATCAAGCACTGTTTATTACTTTAGTTAAATTGTATTTGCTCAGGTCCCTTTAGATAATTGTGACATCGAAACATTACCACCTAGGGGCTGAATGCTGTTATTGCGCAGATCACAACTAACAATCAGTTATGTGAGACTCTACTGTAAGAAAATCATATTCATAATCCATTCATAATCATATAAGAAAAGAAAAGTGGATGCAGAAGGGAGGCAAATTAATGTCAGATGGGAGAGCAAATTATTTTTCCTACACTTCTACTTTCAACCTGGCCAGGATGGCAGCAGAAGACACAGTCACAACACTGACATAGTACATCCAGAAACACAGAGTCATCACACTTGCAGAAGTCAATACAGCATCTGTCTAAAATTGAGTCAGAAGAAAACAAATGCACAAATTAAAAGCACAAAGCCCAATGATAAACAACATAACTTATTAAGGTACTTAAAAAATAATTGGGGATCATTTTGTTAAATTGGGGTATTTGTGAGGTAAAAATCTGTTTACCTTCTTAAAAAGAGAGGTTAAACAGTTTTCGTAGTTGTCTAAAAGTCTTCCAGTCAGACTGTGATATAGTTTTTCTGGCCTTAGCCCAGGCAGCGTCTCTTTCCGGAGACAGCTGATGGACAGCTGAGGGGAAAACCGAGGGTTATTTGAGCCTTTCACTCTGAATTTACAGAAGGGAGAGTGTTTGTTGACAATATTAGTGAATGCATCATGGAAACAATTCCAAGCCAATTCCACATCACTTATCACAAAAGTGCTTAAAATCATGTTTAAAAATTATTTGTGATTTGGTTTTTGGAAGCAAAGACAAGCAATATGTGTATCTTTATGAGAGGCATTTGTTATAAATAAATCTGGTAGGCTGGATTTTTCAGGATGTTTAAAATATGGTCGTGTTGAGTTATTGATCATTTGTGTGAAATTAAAAGAGTCACAGGTATATTTAAAACTGTTAAAGAAAGAACTTGGAACTTGGTTTTAATGTAGATGGCAACACCTCCATCTTTTCTAAGATGGTCACAACGAAAAAAAAAAAAAAAGCAGTTAAAAACCAGGACCCTCAAGGGGCTGAATACAATCAGATTGCTACTTCAGACACCAATAAAAATGAAAAGAAGTACTTCTGTTGATGCTGGGAAAGTAGGAGCCCCTCAGTAGTCAAACAGCGTGCTGGCCAGCGTTCCCAACAATTGAGGCAGTCTCAGAAGTAGGCGGGTTTCAAATATGATATAATCCACAGCATTGAGAATAGAGAATATTTTCCTCCGTCAGCCATCGAGCATAGAGATCAACCCACTACATGAGCAGTGTTAAGCTCTGGTATTTACTGGACTTGAAGAACCGACATGTGCATTTCAGACAAATAGTTTATATCGCTCAGACTGTGGAAGACTAGTCTAACAAACACACAGACAGGTCGATACCGGCAGATATATGCGCTGCCATCTTGGATAATTTGATGCAGAGGCATTTATGTACCAAAATGATATGAAATAAGGATAATAATATGATAAGATACATTTGTGTAGGTAACCATAATGCTTAAGGTCCATGGATAAAAATGAGTTTTACACCCTTGATCTAGTGTGGCTGAATGCATAAGATCACATGGTAGGTTGGATTCAGGCCTACAGTTTGACATATGTGATTTAGAGATTTAATAGAGGGCAGATAAAGGTTAAAAAAAAAGAGAGAAATAAAATGTGGGCCAAAACATTGCTCAAACTTAAATATGCTGGCAGGCACTGAAAGACAAAATATGTCCTCACTTTTCAAGATATATAACTCCTGAAAGAGGAGCTGGAAAGGATGTGGCATCAGTGGTGCCTATGGTGATAGGAGTCCTCAAGACTGCGTCAAAAGCAATGGCTGATCATCATCAATATCCCCAAGACACATCTTTTGGTCAAAAAGCATTAAAAGTTAGCCTTGATTTCTGGTTCATGGCCTTCTGAAGTCTGTTTTACTTATATCTGCTGTGCTTTGGCTGTGTATTCACTGAGTTTTTTGCCGTAGAGGGGAGCAGCACAGCACGTCGCTGGAATCCATCTTCATTCTCAGCTTTCATATGACTTCTTGTTTGTGTACATGGCACCTACTTTACATTTAAAATGGTGTACCTTCATGTATTCTACACTCATAACACCTAAAGTGAAATATTCTATTATTTTGAGGTTTTCAGGTTGTTTTGTTTTTGTTTTGTTTTTTTAGCTGTAGGCAATAATTATCAAAATTGTAAAAAAAAAAAATGTTTGAAACATCGTAGTTTACGTGTAATGAGTCAATTATACATTTAAAGGCCACAGACAAATGGTGAAAACAATCGCGATATTCCTATTTTTGGAGACACACCCAGCAGTCTTTCAGAAACGTAACACAATGGTTCGCCCCATATTTTGGTTCCCCTACTTTCTTCCGGAGTCAATGGTTCCGCCCCTGCTCGGCACGTGATACACCCCTCCTCCTCCTCCTCCTCTTCCAGTGTTTAGTGCGCCTGCGCCAACCTGGGCCGCGCCTCTCGTCTCTCCGAGCCATGTGGCTGTTGTGGTAAATAAAGATAAGACAAGTAAAATAAGATAAATAAAGAAGCCAACCTTTCGCGTCGCCGACATGTCTGTGGGCGCCATGAACATACAGGCGCAGGTGGAGTCGGTGCTGGGGGCGCTGCTCAAAGCGGCCACGGTGGAGTTAACCGAACTGTTCGAGAGCAGGTACCGAGCGTCCGCGCCGGATGTGGCCGTGGACGCGGACTCGGGCCGCGCTGAGAGCGACGGAAGAGATGCCACAGCCGAGACGCTGGACACGAAGCGCAGCATCGGGGTGCAAGTGGAGCCGCTGGAGGCTTTTGGTGGGAATCTTTCGACTTTTTTTTTCGCGCTGCTACTTCCTGTTTACGTCCACGACTCGGCCGCGGGGACAGATGCGCGAGGAATGCAGGCTAGGTTTTTAACGGCATGGTGAAAGTTACAAGCACAGCATCTGGACTTGTGTTGCACGTCTGCAGGTGGCTGCATGGGTGCTTTAGAGTCTGTGTCCAGTCATTTCATTTCCCTTCAATCGTGTTCTGCACCTCGGTCCCACTGAAGGAATGCACGTCCCTCTTAACCCATCCCCCCCGCCCCCCTCTCTCCACAGGACCCCTTCTCCTCTCAGATGCTGAATCTGTGAGAGAGGAGGAGGAGGAAGAGGAGGAGGAGGAGGAGGTGGAGGTGGGGATGGGATGCCTCATTCCTTCAGAAGTCCTCCTCCCTGAAGACAACAGCCAAGTTGACCCCAACAGTTCACCTTTAAGGGACCAGGTGAGTGATGGTTTATCAGGTTGGACGAATGGCCCGAGCAGCTGCACCTCACGTTATTGTGTTTTTTCCCACCTCCACCAACTCTTCTGGAGGAGGCTTGGGGGAGGTGTATTATATATTGCACACAAAGTAAAATATTCAGTCATTTTTTTCTTTTACAGTTACTGTGAAACATTCTTTTTAATATTTCAGGGTGTGTTTTATTTTTATTTTTTGTTCTTTAGCTGTAGGCCACAGGTATCAAAATTTAAAAAGTAAAATGCTTGAAACATTTGAGGTAGAATATATTATCTTTCCTTTGTTGTTATACAACGTGGACATAATTAACAAACTACAGGACGGATTTTAATTAAAGATTTGGTGTATATTGATCCGACATCAAGGAAAAGATGACACTTGCTAAGTAGGTCTTGGCCCAGTTTTTAGAAAGATCTGGAGCTGATCTGCATCCTGATCCTCCATCAGGATCTTTATGTTTGGAATGATCCAAATCCAATCTGGATTCATTTCGAGCATGAGTCACAAAGTAGTGGATGGATTTTGTTCAGGCATGCCTTATACCTTATTTTGTCATTTCTCTGGTGGGTTTGCACGACACTTTTCTCCCTTGTTTTGGATTGTGTTGATCTTAGGTTGTTGCCGTACTGCAGACACACATGTTTGTTGCGCTTCCTCTTCTGTCAGGTTGCGACAGAGACTGCGGATATGCTTGAGTTGAGCGCGTTGGAGGCGCACAAGTCTCCAACTGATGCGGAACCACATACAGAAATTGTTTTGCATGGTAAGGCAATGCACAGCACAGGCTGAAACACAGTTACAAATAGCCTAGAAGCATAAAGAGTGAATGAATAAAGGATTAATCCTGAAAATAATCAGCAGATTAATCTATGACTACCTAAAATGACAAGCCTTTCAGAGGCTTTTCAAAAGATAAATAATTTGTGACGAGGCTTGATGCCAAAGAAACATGTGATTACCACAGCATGGATGGAACGTGGCTCAAGTAGTTTGACATTGAGGGGGAGGAGTCTAGGACCTTTAGTACAGCCAACCACCAGGGCGCGATGGATATATTTTTGACTTATTTTTGGCAAGCGGTTTAGGTGTATTCGGTCAGATTAAATAAGATTCATTTAACAACATGGCAGGATGTTCTAGCTGGATGTTTGGAATGTGCAACATAGTTTTAAAATCTTTGTTGTTTTTTTTTGCTCCAATCAATGCAGGGACGTGGATGGAGGCATTAAATTCCAGATCCACGCAAAGCTCTCCGACTAACCAGAAGCCTCTCGTGATCCAACCGGATACACGTAATATCGTTTCTGGGGAGAAGGTTAACTTTGTTTGCCCGTTGATCCTCAAGCCGGAGTCTCAGCAAGCCTGTGTCAGCACCGCCAAGGGCACCGCCTACAGCCCGTCCCCGTCGGACGGCGCCGTCACCCCTGCTCAGGTTGGGATTTGGAAACAGGTGCATGTGCCAGAGGAGACGAAGAGCAACCTGCACATGAAGCTGAAACTGACTGCTCTGGACCTGAAGCTGGTGCGGCCCTGCAAGGTTCAGTTGGTGGACATGCTCAAGGCGCCGGAGCCGGAGATGCAGCTGCAGAATGACGTCGCCAAGTGCAGCCCTGGATGGCCTCTGCCTAAAGACCTCCGCCGCCACCGAGGTCCTCACACTGGCCATCGCCTCTGCTGCTTCAGCGCCTGCGGAAACGGCGTTTGGCGGCTTAAGAAAGTGGTCACCCACACCCGTGACGGCTACGTTTGCAACATCTGCGAAAAGACGTTCAAGCGGAGGAAGATCCTCCGGCGGCACGAGCGCTTCCACACGGGAGAAAAACCATACTCGTGTACGGTTTGCTCGAAGACATTCGCACTGAGGAAGAGCCTCCGGCGCCACACGAGGTTCCACACTGATGAGCGGCCGCACACCTGCTCCAGGTGCAGCAAACGCTTCCGCCTGCGGGAAAATCTGAAGGCACACCTGAGGTTTCACACCGGGGAGAAGCCTTTCAGCTGCACCACGTGTGGCAAGATGTTCAGGATCATGAGGAATCTGGAGAAACACCAGTGTGCCGTCTTTGTTCCTTCATTCAGGACAATTGCCGGCTTCTAGCTGCGGAAAAAGTGGCCATTGGGACGGCAGCGGTCCCATTTTCTACCTCAGACATTGAAATATTGTATTAAAGGAGAATTTGGGCATTTTTCAGTGTGAGCCCTATTTCCTGAACTTTGAGGGTCTAAAACTTAACAAAATGCATTTTTTTTTTTTTTTTTTAAATTAGTCCAGTCTGGAGTTTCCGAGGACAGAGGCTTTACAGTGAAACAGAGTCATGATGGAACATTGGAATTGAATGGCTTTTTTCGACTACTAACTATGGTCAAAATGTTATTGCAAGTGTCTTTAACATGGAGTAGATACCTACAGTGTCAGTAACTGTAAAAATACTCCCCAGACACAGTCAGTCAGTTGCCAAAGGGCCATCGTTCCGCTGATCTCTGACGTTCTCTGACAGACAAACCAATTCAGGAAATAGATTCTCTCGAATTAATTTGTTTTGTTTTCTGTAAACATCGGAAAGCCGCACCAAAAAAATGCTTTGGAAACTTTAGCAATAACATTGTGAGCGTTGTTAGTGGCGACAAAAGCAATTTATCTGCCAGGTTCCATCGTGTCCCGTACTGTTGCATTGCACTGCCTTGTTAAGCTAATCACTGCTACCGACCACGATCCATACTGCAATCCCCTTTCTATTTTTCTTCTATTATTATATTTTGTGAAGTTTTAGACCCTCGAGGTTTGGGAAATTAGACTTAGATTAGAAATACCAGAATTCTCCATGAAGCCTTGATATGAAAATATAAAACTGGGAGAACCAGCGACCATCATCCAGAGAGGTTACCTCTAACAGAAAGATAAGGGAGCAGTTGCAGTGTGACGGTGAATGTAAATGTCCTGTATCTATATAGCGCTCTTCTAGTCATTGTTGACCACTCAAAGCACTTTACACCACAGGTTTTGCATTCACCCATTCACCCATACATTCGTACATACACTGGTGGCAGTGATTACCTCGCAGGCACCACCTGCTCATCAGGAGCATTAACCATTAACACACTCATACACTGATAGTGCAGCATCAGGAGCAATCTGGGGTTCAGTGTCTTGCTCAAGGACACTTCGACATGTTGACTGCAGGGTCTGTGATCGAACCGGGAACCTTCCGATCAATGGACGACCGCTCTACCATCCGAGCCGCAGCCGCGTGTCATTGTTATTTTTAGAAACGTAACGACTGATGCTTTTGTCTTGTTTTCTCCTCGTTTCTTTTTATTCTTTATGGTATTTTGTGGACCACGGTTGGGACTGGATAAGTGTGCAACAGTTGTAGAGCTCAACGTGTAGCGTCACACCCGAATGACAGGTCTGCACGGTTTAAGCAGTTCGGCCACATTCTGCACACGCTGAAGGACTTTGCTGCTTGTTGTGGATGTTAAGACAAAAACATTTTATGCTTTACAGACAGGAGACGGTGATTGTGTGTTGGGATAAAACACACATCGTCACCTTCTAAAGTATACATACTGTAATTCCACTGAGGAATGTTTATGACGTTCACTTTTTTATATATTTGTACATCATACATGTGGCCAAACAAATGTGGATTCTTTTCATGAAAGAAAAGAAAAAATATTTGTGTAGCGCCATACATATGCTCTATATTTGACACTAAGTCCATGTTTATGTTTTTAGACTTCTGATGGTTGGTCAGGTGTTATTTTATTAATAAAAGACATTGTTGTTGCAGACATAATTCATTTTGCGTGAACTCTAAACAAACTTCATTGTGTTGATGATAAAGTACCAAATATGCGGTAAAAGGCCGGTTTTAATAGTTACTACATAATTTACTTCAAGACCAGTAATAAGACTCTTAGACTTTTGTTAAATGTCAGTATTTGATATTTGAGAATAAACACTTTAAGGCAGTTTGCAGTGTTCACGGGAAGCAAATATCTGTACATTAATGCACAGAAGAAAGAGCCGCAGTCTGCTCCTAGGTTTCTGCTTTCTGAGAAGATCGTTTTTCCCCACCACTGTCGCAATGTGGCTGCTTGTAGAGGAATGTCGGCCTCTCTCAATGAATAACTAACTGAATTGATAGTGGAAGAGTTTGGAAATGAGTCAGACCTGCTGACAAAGTAATCGGCACCATATAAAAAATGGCTTTTATCAACAATGTGCTTGTTGGAACAATACAGATAAGTAAGTAAAACTGCGTCTAGAATAAAGTTACCTGTTTAGAAGAGGTAGCAAAGGGCTTACTATCTAAAATATCATCTAGTTTCTACCTCACAGAGGCTTTGGTGGGACGGAGAGCAAAAACAGTACCTTACACCTATTCCATCACAATAAATGGAACAAGTGATAGAGTTCAGTGCCAGTTTTTAAAGCCTTATCATTAAGTGCACACACTGCAGGACCACACATAAGACTGGTGAACAGGGGTGGGCAGAGGGATACTCCATTTATGGTGTTGATTCCATTTGATAAAAATATACTAGAAATACATGAGTGCAAATGCGAACATTTATTGTTTGTTTTTTGATTTTTTTTATATTGATGTTATGTTATGTTATATTAAAAAAAAAGTACCATAACATCTTAGAAATGCCAAATATTGGTAATGCATTCATTAATATTCTGACAAAAATTATCAGTATCATATTGAATTGAAAAGTTTGGTTTTGCACATCCTTACAGAAACACCTGACAGGTGGAACCACTGATGCATCAAAACACAACAGGTAAGCCTAGGGAATTTTTGATGGGGTGGTGGGGGGGGGGACTTTAAGTAGGGCCAGAAATATACTGTATTCTGATAAAATAACAGTCATTTATCCATATTTGCTTGGTCGAAGCTAATAATAAAAAATCGTTGCATTGTTGAGGCAGAGGCACATGAACAAAGTGTTGTAGTGATTCAGCATTGCCAGTAAGTCATCGCATCTGTAAACGTTACCTTAGTAACGCTGACCAAAGAGTTATTCAACTTTTCTGACTAGTGCTCTGATGGTAAAGGTCAGCTTGTGCAGTTAGAATACTTAACGATATCATAATATGTTCTTTTTAAACTATCTGTATGAATAAAAAGTAGCAGTCCAAAATGATTATATCTATTTGTCGTCACATTGTTGTTTGGACCTTTCCTGATACTCAGGGGGCCCTTTGGATCCTCCCTCTCTTAGGCCCCGCCCACCAGGAAGTGCAGACATGCAGGCTGAAGTGCTTTCACTTTTGCCAGGGTGTGTACAGACAACAGACGACACTGAGCACTTTATTCAGCTTCAACTTCTAACAACTGGAATCATTTTACAGGTACACTCCTGCCGTTTGGTGTCACGGCTCAGCAGTTAGTCCTGACAAATGAAGTAGGAAGTGTTAACAGAGGCAGCAGCGGAAGCAACAGTGCGCTGTTCAAGCCCTGTGCGCTTCATTTTCTCTCTCACGCTCCCTGAAGAGGAGGAAACAAGAATGGAGGACCTGGAGATGAGGCTTCGGGAGATGCTGATGTGCTCAGTGTGCCAGGACATCTTCAGGGATCCCCGGCAGCTGTCCTGCGGACACAGCATGTGCATGGAGTGCCTGGTGAACCTGCGGGACCACTCCACAGACACCCCCTTCCGGTGCCCAGACTGCAGGGATTATTTTGGACCCGTCATTGAGGTGCTGAAGAGCTACACACTCACGAACATTGCAGAGGAATTCAGGGAGTTCAGGAACAGGAAGGTAAGCGCTCTTTTCACCTACAGTGTCTCACTTTGTGCCGCCCAAATGTTGTGAGAATAAACTGATATTTGTAGGACGTAAACATGCCTAATGCACCTTTTTCCCATGACTCCATATCTGATTTACTTCAAGCAGGATGCACAGGAAAGGATTATTTACTGCGATTGCTGCCTGGACAAACAAACGGTGGCGTTGAAAACATGCCTGAAGTGTGAGGTGTCACTGTGTGAACAGCATGTCATGGACCACCTGACGTTGCCGGTGTTCACTGGACACCCCCTGGTCAAGCCTCTGCATGACCTCCAGGAGAGGAAGTGCCCCAAGCACGACGATGAGGTGCTGCGGTTCTACTGCAAGGCGTCCAGGCGCTACGTCTGCAACGTGTGCGCCCTGGAGAGCAAGCAGCAGAGCCTGACCACTGAGGCCTGCTCTGTCCTGCGGAGACAGCTGACTGTGAGTCATAAAGAACCGTCTCCCGGCGCGGTTATTACAGGAGGAATCCTGGCATTACGACAACAAAGGATACACCAGAGTGGGTTTGCAAGGGCTGGTCGCAGTGATAGCAGTGGCTTATCGTAAACAGAGTGGGTCGTTCTTGCAACTGTCTGCACTGCAAAGAAACAGGATTTTCTGGTCCCTGACAATCGGACTGTGACCTTGACCTACAGCTTCCCCCTTCAGTCACCCTTTAAGCTCTTAAACACCTGAACCTGCGATCAGTCATTGCAAACTCACAATGTGCAGAAAAAAAAACATTTATTTTGAGTTTCCAGAGGTGCAAAATATGAACTTTAAAATGCATCTAAAAAATGACAAAGTACTAAATAAATAACTATGTTATCATGACAGTTGTTTGAAGTGTCTGTGTGCATTCAACAGGACTACATGGAGCAGCACTTTGAAAGGATGAAGGTGCAAATGAAAGAAGCCAGTGAATCAGTGCAGAAACTGCAGGAAGACATTCAACGTGAAGTATGCACCATTTCATAAATTCTAAATATCTTTCCCTTTTTCACAATAACAGGTTTACAGCTTGTTTTTTTTGGAAGCCCAGTTTGTCTGATGAGAAAAAAGACTTTGTAATCATAATGAGACACTTAGTGTCCTTAAATGACGAGGAAACTATCTCAAAATCTTGAATTAGCATCTCAAAATCAAAAGAAATGTTTCTAAGCATTGTAAATTAGCATGTCAAGGTAAAAAAAAGGATGAGAGGTAAAAAGTAAGTAAAAAAAAAAATAGAGAATAATGGTGAAATACAATTTCAAGAATGAGGTCAAAATGTCGAGAAGGAAGACAGAATGTCAGGAAAAACAGACAACAGACGATTTCTTTGTTAAGCTCATTCTGACCTTTTGTAAAAGAGCTGTTTGCTCTTAAAAGGTCAACTTTACATTATCAACATTTCAGCCTTGCTCACGAAACTATTTTAACATTATAACTGACAGTTCGACTTTTTCACAAAGTGAAATAATGAAATAATGAAATAAATCTCGGTCCTTTTGTTTTCTCATGTCTGGCACTAATTCTCTCCCGGATGATTTAATATCTTTCATTATTAAGACAATGAGAAAACTTTTCATTATTTCTGCAATATTAAATCAAAAGACTGAGAAAGTTTCTCATCATTTTTGAGATATTGAGTCAAAATTTTGAAAAAAAAATTATTATTCACTTTATTACATTTATTCAATGTGTGTTTTCCTCATGACAGACAAAGAAAGTGATCCCTTCTGACTCCCCCTTCAACGTTGTCTCCCTGGTGCTGCTCTGCCTGTGGTTCATTGTCCTGTATTATGGTGAGAGGACGCCGAGCACGAGTGACCTGTTTGTCCCGTGCGTGTCAACATGCGCTCACCCATGTCCAACTCTGTTCCCAACCAGCCTATCACTACTCTGTGGAGAACCAGACACTTAAAGAAGCGCTGGACAAGGAGCAGGGCCGCGTGAATCACATTTATTCCACTGTTGCAGGTAAAAAAAAGCGTCAGATTCCCTCTGCAGCCTGCACACATGACCACAGTTTGATAAACAGCATTTGGGAAGTATACCTCTCTGCTGGTGGTTTCAGAACAGCAAAATTGCCCTCATAATTGTATGAATATGAAGCTACTGCTAGCAGATGGTTAGCTTGGACTGGCATGAAGACAGAGATCAGCTAATAGGAGTTTACAGCAGCTCAGGGGAGGTTTAAAGGCCAGCCTCTTTAAGAACTCAACCTATGTGTATAATCTTTACTTTCTTCCTTCACTTGTAGAGTAACTACTTTTTATTTCCTTCACAGAACTCTTGGTTGATCATCCAATAACGAACCACAGTCCTGCAGCTACACAAGATGAAGGTACAGTCGTGATGTGTCAAAACGTTGACTGGAGAAGAATCTAAATCTTAATTAGAGACTGTGTTAGTGGTGCTGATGGGGATGCTATAATGTAAGGAATGTTGGATCAGACCTCTTTCTAGGCTTTAGGAAAAACCCAATGCAATTCCAATGCCTCTCTGAACAGACCACCTTCATACCCAAAATTTAAAAAACAAATAGCACAAAAGCCTTTAATGTTTCAGTTGATCATACCATTTCCACTTCAAAATGGCACACGTTTGCATCGGTGGAATGTCCCCTCTCATATGGAACGTGTATCTGACTTCACTCAGAGAACCGATCCGGCCATAACGGATACTTCGTTACTTTGCTATTGTTTCACAATCAATACTTAGCTGACTCTATGCTGTTGATCAGCCTAATTTTTAAAAGAGGTTTTACATCTTTGCCCTAAGAATGGCTAAAACAGTTTGTCGATTATCAAAATGAATAGCAACAAATTATCTTTTGACTGAATAATGGTTGCAGCTCACAGTGTTGTGGTCTTGAGTGAATCTTTCAGTGTTCGAATGGATGTGTCACAATACACACAAGTCAGGGGAGGTCATAGTTTCACCTGTGTCTGTTCGTTGGCTGGTTGATTAGGGAGATTTCACAAGAACTACTTGACCAATTTTGATGGAATTTTCATCAAAGGTACGTCTTTGGGCTTTCAATGTCACTGACAGGTCAAAAAGCACAAATTCTTGGACAACTCCTGAAGAAATTGACATGGAGAGCTCTAACTGGTGTCATTTTGTAAATGATCCTAGGGTCCATCACGTAGCTGGCTCTGTGGTTCATGTGTCACCCTTGAGGCTGTGCCAACATGTGCTCTTTTACTACCAAATATATGATATACTGTATCTACAGTACCTAGACGTAGCTAATTGACCACTACAAGCTCCAGGTCATACCAGACCCCATCAGGCTGCAGCAGAAAAACCAGTGTGGAAGCAATAGTTATTCATTTCCATGTGAATATTTTGTAAATTGAGGTGACCCATATGGTCTGTCTGTCCCTCTCACAGGAAATCTAGTGTTTGATCTGGACACAGCCAGCGATTATCTCAGTCTCTCAGACGACCTCCGAACGGCACAGAGGGTGAAAAACAAAATAGGCTATCCTGCAAGTGCCAGCCGCTTCAGTGAAGCCCCACAGGTTCTCTCCGCCAAGTGCTTCTCCACCGGCGCTCGCATCTGGGAGGTGGAGATCGAGGGTTACTTTGACATCGCTGTGTCCTACAGGAGCATCAAACACGAGAGCAACTCCAGGAGCGCCTTCGGAAACAATGCGCTGTCCTGGAGCCTCACGCACAACGACAGGGACAACCTGGTCGCCTACCACGATGGGAAGAAAACCGCTGTCCCCGGAACCCTGGACAGCAAACGGATAGCAGTGCTGGTCGACATTGAGAAAGGGAACATCACGTTCAGTTCTGTGAAGTCCTCCCTCACACGGCTGCATGAGTTCAAGGCTAAATTGACTCAGCCAGTGTGCCTGGGTGTGGGGCTTTATCGTGCAAATCCACCCAGTCGAGCCTCTATTGTGAAAGTTTCATGAAACATCTCTTCAATCAACCCTGGATCCATAGTGCCTTACATCTAGCTTTAATCAGCTGGAATAAGACATCAGACCAGAAAAGGAAACAGAACATTTCCCTCAGGAATATATTTTTATACTATACAGAGGATTTAAAATTTGAGCATTTCCTCTAATTTAGGATCTTAATTTGGTATATAGACAACTGCTATAAACATTATTTATAGTGTTTCTGTCCGAGTCTATGCAACTTTTGCTAATCCTTAGCAGTTTTGGTAACAAGAACAGGATAATGCCAAAATATTGCTTCACGCTTACAGAATTAGCAAAAAGACTGTGAAATCTACCTGAAGGTTGCAGCTCGTGGCCACAGGCTGCGTCACCCTTGTTTTAGCAACAATCATCGTCTTGCTTTAAGACACAGCACTGAAGAAAACAAGAAGGAAAACAGTAATGCAATGATTGAACGATTCTGCTCATTTATTAAGAAAACATTTAATCTGGGCCATGTTTAAGGATCTGAAGTGTTTCCAAAAAAAACCAAAAAACATGAAGGCAATATTAAACCTACAAGGCCGCTGCAGTACAAAAATAAAAGGTATGCAGTAAAACAAACTGTTCTTCCACACAAACCAATGAATGTTTCAGCTAAGCAAACCGTTCCTCTTGCTTACTGCAGGACACTTGAAACAGCAGAAGACTTCAGAGCATGAATTTCACTTTAGATTCCTGTCTCAGACTGCTGTGAAGGGGCTGAAATGTTAAACAGGTAGTAAGCAGAAATTGACTGCTGTGGGCTTTAAAAAACAAACAAAAAAAAAAACAGCCTTTTATTTTGGTGAGGGGGTTTCTAAAGTCAGATGCTGTTCCTACCTATTCATGTTTTTTGTAAGGTTGCACTATGTGTCCTTTAGAAAACTAATATTTTTCACTTGTACATGTCCTTTGGAGCCCCCCTTACTGAAAATCCTTAATCTTGAACAACTTTAATACTCCATTGTGCTGATCTTTGTCTCCTAGCTGCCTTGAAGTCCCTTGATGCCATACTAAAAGCTTTATACCTAATTAAACATTAAGCTGTGAGAACTGCCTGTGTGCCAGCATGGAGTCGCTCTCCCAATTCAGCATTGCTATGTGTTTATCAAATCAAAATACTGACACTGCTGTGAGGTAAATGTCATCTTTCAGTACTGCACCAGCTCTGAATCCGCCCTAACTATTAGTCACTATTAATGAAGAAGTAAATGTTCTACTGATCCAGTTGGCAGCCGCTGCTCTTTATTTCACGGTTCCCATGGTCTGATTCCTGATGGAGCACCACGCCTTGAATATGTCTCTGAAAAAGAGAAATAGTAAGAGAAGTGTCATGTCTGCTGGAAGATACAAAGGTGTGCATGGGTCAAACATGTACACACCTGCAGTGCGTGGCCACACACTCATTGCTGCAGTACTCTTTGTCCCAGTCGTCGCTTTCGACGGCCGGTTTGTTGCAGCCCGCCCTGACGCACAGGCTCCTCACAGCTTTAGCATCACTGGAGCCATTCGAGAAATAGTAAGAGAAGTGTCATGTCTGCTGGAAGATACAAAGGTGTGCATGGGTCAAACATGTACACACCTGCAGTGCGTGGCCACACACTCATTGCTGCAGTACTCTTTGTCCCAGTCGTCGCTTTCGACGGCCGGTTTGTTGCAGCCCGCCCTGACGCACAGGCTCCTCACAGCTTTAGCATCACTGGAGCCATTCACCTCCATATGATCCTGGGAAAAAAAGAGCAAAGGGTTTTA
>KV751365.1:4569498-4601886 GCA_001698575.1 Mola mola | reverse complement strand
GCATGTATGTGAATCATCTGTGTATATCTGGAATGAGCTTTTTTCTCTTCTTCAATCAATGACGTGAAAGAGAAATGCTCATGAGCATTCTCTCTTTGCAGCTCTGCTAGACAAGATGTCTTTCTACAGACACAATCTGCAGTATCTTTATTGAGAGGTATTTAGTGCCAGTTTTTCATGGGCTTTTTACCGTTGTTTAGTTTAGCTGCAACTAACCATTATTTTAATCATCAAGTATTTACACAAATTAATCTTTTACTCTGTAAATTTTCAAAGAATTGTGAAAATTTCAGTTTTTCAGAGCCCTTTACACCAGCCAACAGTTAAAAAACCAAAGAACTCATTTCCTGCTGGACATAACAAAGAAAAGCAGTAAATCCTGATACTTAAGAGGCAGCAAATGTTTGATAATTTTGCTTAAAAAAAGATTATTCCATTATAGAAATAGTTGTCAATTAATTTTCTTTCAATCAACTAATCGATTAATTGTTGCAGCTCTAAGTAGAAAGGACAAAATGTAACATTTACTGAATTACAAAGCAGAAAATAGAAGAAGATTTTTGCAGTTAGTTAAACATTGAGCCACATAAATGTGAACAATAGTCTGAAAGTTCAGAATCTGTTGAAGAATTAGGTCAAACCATCAACAGTCTGAGGTGTTTGTGGATAAACAAGGACCAAGCCTCATACAAAACCAACTTCAACCATGAATTAAGAAGAATATTTACCTCCTCTGCAGGCAGCACTTCTGTAACTTCATCCTCGTCTGTATTTCCTGGCGTGTCAGCGGAGTTAACCACCTGCAACGACACGACCGCTGCAGACTGGGCAGACACACACGCGGCAGCTGACACGTTTGCTGTATTGGGGACAATAATTGGCAGAGAGTCTTTGCCCTGCAAGGAGGCGGGGACTATTTTTATCTGGAGTGGAGGTGGAGGCGTAGCTGTGACAGACACAGGGAGACCCAGCATGGTGCCCCCCTCACGGGGCTTCGCCTGCAGGGGCGGAGGCGCTGGTGCCATTTGTTGGAGCCGCGGAGGAGGTGGCGCGTTCTGCATCTGCAGCAAGGGTGGCGGTTGACGCGAGGCGCCCGACACCACCAGCGTGGGCTGCAGAGTGTGGATCCCTCCCGGTAACACCGTCACCAAATGGCCGCCGGCCTTCAGCACATGTTTGGGGATTATGATCTTGGTGATGGTCTGGGCCGGAGGAACTGCAGCCACTGGAGCAGTGCCTCTGTTGGCCCCTGTGCGGGAACGTGTGGTCATCTCTGGGACGTCCAGGATGATGTTGGAGGTACAAATGTTAGTGATGGTGTTCTCTTCAAGGTTGTTAGCTGGGTTGATGGCCTGGTGACCAATAGAGGGAGTGGCTGCAGGCGTTGGGTTCACCACCGGAGGAGGTGGGGAAGGAGCAGTCTCCATCTCCTCTGAGGCTGGCTGTGGTGAAGGCATATTGAAAATTTAGAAAAGCCTTTACAGCCATTAACTGGTTTTCCTTCAGAGAACAACATGATCTCACCTGTGAGAGCTGGCTGGCTCTATAGGCTGCCAGCTCTTTCAAATACTCCTTTTTGGCTGCTTCTGTTTTTCTCTTATACACCTAGTCAGGACAAAACGGGCACCACTTGTGTAAATAGATGTCTTTAGCCTCTGCATCACCAACAATTAATCCATTTTCATACGTATGAGACATATTAACCATATAAGCAAATGCTGTGCAACCTGTTTCTGCTCCTCAGCCAGGCTGTCCCACATGGAGGCCACAATCTTTGACACCTCCCCAAAAGAGGCATTGGGATTCTGGCCTTTAATCGCTGCCTGGGTGTCTTTGAAGAACATGGCGTATGCTGAAACAGGCTTCTGTGGTTCATTTGGGTCTTTCTTCTTTCTGGCTTTCTTAGCACCCACCACCCCGGTCGCTGAGACCAGTCGCCTCCCCCCCGCCGCTCCTGGCCGCTGACAGGGATACAGCTGGCATAGGAACTGGATGGGAAGATATGTGGGAGAGGGCGGAGGAGGACAGAGACATGGGGGAATCCACCAGCACACTCCTCTGAGTAGGGTGAGCAGACATGCAAGAGATAGCAGAGGACACGTTAGTTGCAGGATCTAGAATGGGAATGACTACAAACACTGGAGTAACCCCCTCACCTTGAAGTCATCCATGTCTTCGTCATGCAGCGAGTCAGCTGGTGATGGTGTCGCAGACAGTGGCAGCTCAGGGGTCCCTGAATGATGCCTCATGCTTTCACCCCCGAGACCCATTGCCAGCTCGGACTGGTTAATGGTGGACAGGTGACTGCTTCCCAGAAGTCCATGACCGATGTCACCAAGTTGGACATCAATGGTCATGGGGGATGAACTGCTGAAGTGTGAACCGCTAGAATTACCCAGTTCCTGCAGAGAGTTTGGAACACAATGAGATAACAATGGATATGTCAAACTGGGGATACACCACATGACTTTAGACAGGATTTTGTGTAGGATTCTGTATCGTGCAGAGTCATCCCAATTTGCACCGCAGTTTGAGTGGTAAATGTTGATGGTGACACTGTGTCCACCCAGTGAAACTCAGCAAAGACATGGGACACACGTTGGAGCTCCAAATGTGAGTAGTAAAGCTGACTGGCTGCATGTCTTTCAGCCTACGTAAAACGTGTTCCCTAAGTGTCTCGTAAAGTTTTAGCAGAGCCGATTCTGACGTGTATTTGCAACCTGGCAAACCCTGCGTTTTTGGCCAATGATGTGTTGATCATCCTGGACAATGAACTCCACAATTTTGTCAGTTTGTTGCTTTTTTGCTGTGGTTGGGAAGTTTTCTCGGAATGCAGCTTCCAAAGATTGCTGCTGAGGTTTGTCGTCCCTCCCCCTTCTTGCGATGGTGAAGTCATCATTCACATGACGTGTCTTCAAATGCTTTACAACACTCAACAATCGTGCCAACACTGTGAAAATGCAGCCTTGCATACTGTGCATGTCGCTGTTTTACTGGAAGGATTATCAAGAGCAAAACATCTCAAAATAACCAACAATGTTGTGCATCAGTTCTTCTTCGCTGCTCTAAAACAGTAGTTGCTAGTGTTAGCACAGGGCAACTTCCGGTGTTGACTTTTAGAGTTGTGAAAAAGAATCCTAGTCCGCAGTTGTCGTTAAACAGCTAAAAGTGTTTACTTGTATTGGACAGTCGATAAGAGTTGGTACTCGCTGATTCCAATACCAACATTTTAAGCTGTATGGTGAGTATTTCTGATACCGGTCTCGAAATCGGAAAAATTCTAGTTGGGTAATAGACTCAAGTCTTCAAGGGCATGACGAAAACAGACTCCTCCCAATTTGATCTGGAGCAAATCCAAAAGGTTTCTTTTTTTTTGTCATGGCGACTCTCGATGCAGTTGGGTAGTGAATACTGGTCACCAACCCAACCTGGGAATGTGTATTGCACCCTTGCGAGTGTTTTCGTGAGAGTTTGGTGCATTCCTTTGGCTTCAGTTGAAGTAGAAATTGTGATCCGTGACCCCTCGTCTGGCGCAGTCGTTCATAATGTGATCCCCAGTTATTTGGTTATCATAAAACAATACGCTGAAGCCAGGCAATCGGTGTTTACTGAGGGCACTCACCAGTGCCGAAGAGCTCAACAGGACTGAACCAGCTTGGCCCATTGCCCCCAGGTTCAGCTGCTCCAGGCCTTGAGACCCCGAGTTAACAAAGGTGGAGGAGAACGAAGGGTCATTGGCCTCCACCACCAGGTTGCTGCTGAGGCCCGAGGGTCCCCCGGTGCCATCTGACCCATCGGTCAACTCGAAGTGGGACACCTCATCACTGATGCTCAGAGTCGGATCTGGGTCAAGGGAGATGGGTGGGATCTCAAAGACCTCATCCCCGAGACTGGGAGTGTGGTATGTCTGCTAAAGGGTGAACAGACAGAACGAGAAGTCATTTCATGCAGAACTACAGCACAGGTGTAAAATTCGGTAATGGTACAACGGTTCCTGACAGCGTAGCACCGGGTCTGAAGCAACTCACCGAAGCGGACAGGAACGGGTGGCCCGCTCCGCTGATGGTGAGGTAACTATCGTTGCCTTCTGGAAACTGAAACAGGCAGTTAGCATTCGGCGAACTCTATTAGTCAACCTTGTATTTCTTCTATCCACATCTGACCTTTCCAGTCAAACGACAGCTACAGTGAGCTCGACGCACGTTACCTTGTTCTCCTCAGAGTATCCCCCGTAAGCTTGGCTGTCCAAAAACTCCGAATCAACATTTTGGGGACAACCGTCCGAAAGTTCCGAGTAAAAATTAAGGTCCATTCTCAAGTAATTGTAGTTAAATAAATTATCACACGCGGTAACTGGAGATGGTACTCTTTGTTCGAAGATCAGGAACGTACATTTCGTACTTTACCAACCATTTGGGACAACTATTCAAACATTAACCAAGGCTACTAGCAGCAAGCTAACTAAGGAGATGATGCTAAGCTACCTTAGCTTTGAAGCTCTGGGCAAGAATTGGACAATGTGGAGATTTGAGGCTTATAACAGCGACAAAATTACATTACTGTCAAAACAGTGTGTGTAAGCTCCCCAGGAAGCAAAACGTAAGACCCTTCAATGAACAGCGGAGGCTCAAAATGATCTAATTCATGTGCTGGTTTAACGCTGTCGCCATGTCCAGATCAGGCAAAATATTTTCTATAGGATGGCGAAGGCATGAAACGGTCACGGCTCTCATCCCCAGACCAATCATGTCGACGAACGACACGACTGTAGCCAATCGGGGCCAAGGAAGGACGCGTCCTTCCGTCGCCATCCTAGGAAAATAAATTGGTAAGGCCGAGGTAACGGGTGGATTCACTTGCTGTCGTAAAATCAGCATTTTTAGCCCTTACAACACAATCGGTATTATTGGCTGCAAATTGAAATGGATATAAAGCATTGCCTAACTCTGCGCAAGATAGGCACTCTCGAACGGCTCTTGAAAACTTGGTTTTAGCGTTGTGGAATTGCCAAGACACATTTCGTACAGAGTAACGGCCATAGCCAACTAAATTCAAACATAATTACGACCGTCCTTTGGTAGTCCAATAAAACATCTAATTGAATGTCAGAGGCGCTTTTTACCACTTTGACTTAAGTCTCAGATGACAGAGCAGAAAACTAGGCGATCTGTTTTCCTATTTTCCAAAGGTATTGAATGAGTTCGCTCTCCATGTACGAGCATTCCCCGGGATACAGTGAAGGCAGCAGTGCGTCAATATGACCGTCCTTGCGCACCTAAACGGAAGTGAGAAAAAAACTCAGATAAATAACTTTTACTTACTTAAACGGAATGCGAGTACTGTATTTTTAGTGTAACTCTACAACTTGAAAAAAGTTTTAAAATTATTAAAAAAAAACAAAAAAAAACTCACCTGACAACCTGTTTTTGAAGCCATTGAAACTTAAAATCACTCAATACAAATGGCAATCATTTAATGTGTTGTAATGAGTGTGCTATTCATCATTTCTTCTGCATTTGCCTATTCCACTTTTAACATTTAGTTGAAAAATTGTCTCTGGTTGTACAAGTCAGTCAATAATTATCATGGACCATGTTGACGTACAGGTCAGACCTTGTTAGTTTGATGTTATGCCCTTTTCTTTTAACCATGAAGTGCTTAGTAATTCTAAGCAGAGTTTAAATGTCCTTTTTAAAATATCATCTTGGCACTTAGTGACTGTTACACTTTCCCACTGTCGGGTGACCAATTTTTCCATAGGTTAGATTAATGGCTGACTCTTGACACTCTAACCTCAGCCGTCTTTATTTTTACTCGTGTGCAGGACAGCTTAAATATTTTAAATCACCCTCAAGATCTATTACTCTTTATCTGTGCTTTGTACAGTTTTGCATTCTTTTCAACAGGACATTCATCATGAATTACTTCATTTCACCACGTTGAAGCGATCCAGGGTCCTAATGAAGAAAGACACATACATGAAAGTCTATTCTATGCCTGAATCAAAAGGCTCATACAGAAATTTAGACAAGAATGTGTGTAGTCTCTAACAACTATTAAAAAAAACAATCAAGCAGGGTGTGTCTGAAAATTCTTTCCTTGTAAGTAATTTGATGTAATACTTTTCCAGTGCAGTACTTTATAGGTCTCAAAAAATTTAAAAGACATTACTTCCAGGACTACTAATTTAAGCTCCTATGCATTATCATCGGTTTTAATTAGTCAAAAGAAATGGACACATCCAATCTCGTGTACAAACAGTTAACCTCGTTATTGCTTCTGCTTGGTAAAAGTCACAATAATACACAGGAACCTTTCACTGTAGATTGCTGTTATTCATTTCACAGATACACTCAGATCATAAAACAAGAATAGTAACTCATTGCTGTCATTTCATAGTACACAACTGACCAGCTCTACATTATACAATACACCCATCCTCCTAGCACTGCTTCAGTAACTAAAATGCCATTTCCCCTTTCCCTCCCTCTCGGCCCCTAACCCCTCCGACAGAGTGAAAACAATAACAGTACATCCACACACTGGATCCCCTTTTAGTTCACGGACTCGCTCGGACAAAGAAGATATGACCAAACAAGATCAAGGAAGGGGGGTTATGGGGTCTGGATCCAGGCTCTGCTCAGTACACGTCCAGTTTCATGTAGCGCTAGAGGTCCAGCATTGAGGTTCTTCGATAAGAAAAGGGTGTCTGTACAACAGGGGTCCCCTTTTGGTCATGGCCGGGAATGTTACAGGAAACAGTTTTGGAGGAAGAAAAGGAAAATGACCAGTCGTTGACGTACGAAAGCTCAGCTTTTTTGCCATTTTGTCAAAGGTTAGAGGAGGATCAAGGACACAAAGATGAAACATAATTGTGACGATGAAAAAGAAAACTGATGGGTGCAAACCTGCTCCTTTCATGGAAAAAAGAAAATCCCGCTATAAAATAAATGAATAAAAGTAGCAACAACAACAACCAAAAAAAAAATTTCATCCATAATTTGGTACATAATATGGTAAAAATAAACGAGGAGGAATTTCATGATTCTATGTCACATGTGTTCAGAGAGTGGGGTTCAGTCAATCCTCTGAGCTTGATGAGGAGTCAGAGTCCTTCTGTGCAATGATGACATCGTCCAATAGTGCCTCCTGATCTGAACTGTCGTAGTCACCTTGAGAGAGGCTGTCGCCGCCCTCCATTTTAACATCAAAGTCCGGACTGGTGAGGAAGTGGTGGGTGGCCTCCAGGTCCTCCTCATCCATCATATAGGCTCCGTCCGAGACCAGGGTCTCCTCGACTCCGTCTAGGATGGGGTCTTCTGGGCCGGGGTCGGGAGTGTGGAGAAGGTGATGGTGGGTGTGGGTGTGGGGGTGTGTGTGGTGGTGATGGTGATGGCGGCGTCTGCTTTTCTTGGGGATTTCTGAGTGTTCGGTCAGCAGTCGGTGGAAGAAGGTCTCAGGCAAGAAGCCCTGTGTGAAGGATAAATAGTACTATTAAACACTGTTTTGACTTAATTTTAACTTGAACAGTTGTGAAACTCTGACAGATAGTGACGGCGACATGAAAAAACTAACACAGGCAGTAGTTTATCTAATCCAAGGCAACATGTATCTAATTATAATACTAGTGTACTACTGTTGAGTACATACAGAGTTCCGAACAGTTTCAGACCAATCTGGTGCTACAGCATTATCAGGGTTTCCTTCCAGATATTCCCTCAGGTCTTGCAGCATTGGACAGAATGCAGCTCCAACCTACGGAGGAGAAACATTTGGATGTTGGTTAGCGGGATATCATTCAAATCCAACCCATCGTGTGGATTACACTGATTAACTTAATGTCTCACCTTCTTTCCTGTCCTCATGTTAATGATTTTGACCTTCTCACTGCCTGTCAGGGCTTTATCTGCCCTCCTCCTTCTCTTCCTCTTGCTCCTGTTCACAAGAAGCTGAGGAAAGGAAGAAAGTTGCAATGATGCAGAAACACACTTTGGACATTCTGTCTCCTAATCAACCTGAAAGCAGGGATTTAACGTAAGAATGGAAATGAGAACAGGTACATGATTACCAAGTGTCATGAATGTACCTCTAGCATGTCTCCCTCCACCTCATAATCTGGATTCTCCTTCAGCCAGGTGGGAGGGTCCCTGCGCCGTGGAGTACGTTCCAGTGGATCAAGGAGTGCATCTGGGTCAGAGAACTAAAAGAGGGAAAAAAAAAAAAGTTAAACTAAATCTGAGGCAATTTTGTTTAGATATTCAACTCTTTTTTTTACTTTGGAGGAACATGTACCTCATTTTCCTTGCGCCTCTTGCGACTGCTCTCTCCTGAAGACCCATTGGGCATCAGAGCCTGCTTGGAGAAGGTCAACTTCAGCCCCTCCTCCTGAAACGATGAAAAACAAAAAAAAACAAACAAACCCAAAACATCAGAGCTGCACCATTTTTAATTTGGAACATTAAAAGCCTCTTGGATTCGTGGCGATAAATCCACTGTATTCCCACCTTGAGGAGCTTGACAGTGAACTCTCCGTCTTCTCCATCTGCCCCAGGACCTCCAGGTGTGCTGGTGGGTTTACGGATCACCCGTGTGTAGGCCATCTCGTCCATCGCCAGCTCTGAGCTTGGATTTAGCTGCGCCTCAGATACGTAGCGCCGCCCTGAGGGCCAATGACCGCTCAGCACCAGAGTACACAAATTGTCCAGGCGGTTGATCAACACACGGTCCTGAGACACACAGGAGGAACCACGTTATCCCTCATGTACAAGTAGGGGCAAACACACGGTTTATTCCTAAAATATGTCACTCAAGTTTAAACATATGTTTAGTGAGCTGTACATTCATTACCTTGGGCCAATCCAATCTGAGAGGATCAGGAGGAGGAATGCCATCCTGAGATGGAGGCATAGAGAGTAAACTGTTATCTTCATCCACGTCACACAGCTTCATTCCCACTAAAAAAGGACGAAAAATAATTCAATTCGTACATTCATTCTTTTAGGATTTAACATTGTTTCTCTCTGTTTACAAACTTACCTCCTTCCACCTCTTCCTCACTCTCTCCACTGTCATCACTGCTGCCTGAACGCCCAGATGACGACGACCCTGAATCAGAATCAGAGTCTGAATCTGATCCTCCCTCTCCCTTCCTCTCTCCTGTTTTCCCGTCTCTTCCTCTGCTGCTCTTCATACTCCACATTTGCCCCGTTCCTTTGCTATCATGATGGCTCAGAAGCGTGCTCTGCAGGTCGGCACTGATTTGACCCGCAAGCAATCGGGCGTCCACGTGAGCTCCCTCCTCTTTTATGCCAGGCATGTCCTCTTCTGTCTTTGGCAGACTGAGGGTCACAATGGGCGGCGCCGGAGGTGGAGGTGGTGGCGCCTGCTGGTTTTGGATGAATTCATCCCGTGCCTGACTGAAGGTGAACTGCGGGTCTGCGAAGATGGAGAGCTCTGTGCGACTTACGCCGTGAAGCGAGGCCCCAAGCATCAGCTGACGATCGTGCTCTGGTATATTCCACCAGTTGGGCAGCTCAGAACTGGTTGGAGCCAGTAGCAAACGCTCCTGCAGGGAGGGGTGGGGCAGGACTCGCTCACGGAGGCGCCGCAGGAGGCTGATACGGTACAGGGTGCGAGAAGCACGCTCCTCAGTGATGGGGGCCACAGTCTGGGAAAGCTCTGATGGATCTGAGGAAAAGAGGAAATATTTACTGACTGTTGAGTCAAAATATTCAGAAAAAAATATCTTTTAATTCATTCATATTAAAACCTGGAGTTATAAAAAACAAAACAGCTTGTTAAAATATTGGAGTCACTTGTCAAAAATTTATTACCAAAGGAATTCAATACTGTAGCTCACTAATTATATCTAAATCGAGTGTCCTCTGACAGGCTGTTCAGTTGTTACCTTCAGCACGGGCCAGACGCAGGTGGCAAACTCTCCGGCACATAGCAACAAAAGAGCGGAAGTATCGACTGAGGCTCTCATCTGTCTTTTTATCCAGACGAGCAAATGTGCGGAAGCGGGTCCAATCAAATTCGGGATCTCCACCTTCAGGTAGACCAGGCTCCGGTTTTATTTTCTCTACGCCAAAAGTGGAAACCACACGGTAGAAGTCACATTCTTCCCTGCGTGTCCACCTGAGAATAAAACAGAGAACAAGTGAATGGATGAGAAAAATAAACGGAACATTTGTAACCACTCAAAGCTGAGGTAACGGGTACCATTCTCAACTTCATAATATTATAGCAGCATGATATCTTAAAGGTTGCCAGTGGAGTTACTGACTTTACTCGTTTTTTGTTTGTTTTTTTTTAAATAAGGAAATGCATTCAATATGTTTGTTAGACCTCAAGGATCCAAGATTGTGAATCACACTGAATGTTAACAGCTTTTGTTGAGAATCTTTAAGAAATAATTTTGAATGGTTGATTTTGCAAGTTAAATTAATTAGAAATTAAATAAAAATGCTACAAACATTTCCAATGGTAAAGGTTGAAAGCCTTTAGTTGAGACAAAAACCTCTGCTGCGGTATAAAGAGAATTTCCTGAGACAATGGTAGTTACAAAAGAATTTTTCAGCAGTGTACCTCTGTTGGCGCTCCTGCCTTGCAATCTCCTTCAGCTTGCTGGCCTGTTCGCACCGCCTGCGCCTGCGGTCACCCTTTGCCTCCGCTTCAATCTTCAGCTGCTCCTGCCTGTAGCTGCGTTGGTAAGCTGTGATCAGTCGTCGCAACCGCGCTGTGAGCGATGAGCTTGTGGGCCAGTCGCACACACCACTCTGACTTGATACACTTTCTGTGATGGCCGTTGCAACCTTGTCTTCCACAGAAATCTCATCGTCCACGTTCATGGAGTCCGGCTAGAGGAGAAGATCAGAGACTTAACTGATTACAAATTGCTTGGTCCTAAAACTATTCAACAAATTCTGTAAATTTACTTGGACAAACAGAACCACTTCAATGAATTAGCTTAGATTCATACCTCCTCGAAAAGATCTTTGGCAAGTCTTGACGCAGGCTTAAACTCCGGGTCTTCTGAGTATTTATCATATTCAGTACTGCACAATACAAACAATAAAGCACCATTAAGCAGGAAAAACAAGAAAAAAATGCGCTCACATTTCCTTTATATTCTATTAAGTTAATTTTAAGACTTTGACCATTCAAGTTGAGTCATAATGACAAGGGCAACACTTGCATCCAAAATAATGACAAAATGTCTCTAATGTTACAACTCAACGTGTAGGTGTGCCATAAATCTCTAAGCAAATAATTCTATATTGGCCGTGTTAACAGGATAACTCACTCTTCTCCTAACTCGGTGTCACCAGTGTGCTGCTCAGCATCAATGGCCTTGTCATCAGGCCGACCAACTCTCTCCACGAAGCAGAGGCAGGAATCAGCACGCATGGTGGTGTACATCTCATAACCTGGTAACAGAAAACAGAGTCAAAAGTGTGAAATTACAAAAAAGCTGACAAGTTCGAAATCATAAGCAACTGGAGTAACTTGACACACTCAACGGTGAACATTTAACTCAAGTGAGCTAGAAAACAAATTTAAATCAGGCCTGCGCAATATGGACAATAAGGCAAACTGTGAAGGTTTTTAAAGATGCTGCAATTGTTATATGATTCACAATTAGTGGAAATTATAATTTTTGCTTCACAATTTACATTTTCATCGGAAAAAAAAAATCCAAAACGCCATTATAATCATAGTGATATGACATGTGCTATGGGAATGTACCAAACAAACATGTTTTTTTTGTTTTTTTTTACAGATTTTCAGCCCAGGGCATCTCCACAACACTGCACTGCTTCATTATTATGCTGTTTTTTTCAGCTATTTTCCATCTTTCAAATATTTGCCACTTCTTGCAACTTGGGTATTGCAGTTAAACATATTGTCAATTTGCAATTGATTGTGCAGACCAAACGTGTACAGAGGCCACAGCAAAGCCTCACCCCCCTTCTCATAAATATCATGGGCTTATATAGAGAGAACCCACCATGTTTGAAAACACCAGCAAGCAGTGAGCGGTCTGCCTCAGCATCCCACCATGCTGCAGGCACCTCCTGCTGCTCCATCTCAGGCATCCAGATATCAACCTCCCTTTAAAAAAAAAAAAAGAAATTCATGGGAAACAGATCCAGTGTAGGACTGTACTTCAGTACAGAGTGAGGGCATGTGTGCATTTATGTCATGGCACAAAGAGCAGTATTGAATACCTGATATCGGCCCCTTTCAGGACAGCTTCAGCATGCTCACCGATCACCTCCTGCTTCAGGTAGTAGAGCATACGCACCCTCAGCAACACCCTGAAGTGACAGAAGAGAGATTTTAGTGTTTGAACATGCACACATAGAAACACACACAGAGCAAAAGAGAGGTGGGTGGGCTTCACTGACTTGTTGCACTGGTGCTTGAGGTGTTTGCGATAGCTGTCGTCCAGAAGCAGTGTGTCTGGGTTGTACTTGCGAATCCACTCCACCTTCTGAACATCAAAAGTGCTCTGGGCCTTGACCCTTTTTCCCTTTCGGCCTCTTGGAACAGGAATGGACAGGCCTAGGCAGAGGGAACCGAGTCAAACAGTTAGAAAACAGACAACATAAAACAAGGAATGATCTTTAAAATGCACCACTGACAACATGAGAAAGGTTATGAACTAATAAGAAAAATTCCCGATTTTTGGAGATTTGAGAAAGTGGATATCCATTTTAAATCAAATTGTGATCTGACTTCAGCTCGTACCAGAGTGGTTGAGTAGTGTTTGGGGTTCACGCCCATTCTCTGGTGGTGTGATGAGCTCCCAGATGAAACTCTTGATGTTCTCATCTCCACGGTAGTGAAGCAGACAAAAGACCAGAATAACGCGGCAGATCGTCTCCACGTCGCGTTCACTCAGCCGACGCTTACATCTGGCATGAGACAATATGTCCCTCCAGCGACCCCAACTGGACAAAACGGGTTATAGAGTGAGGACCAAGGACAAGAGTAAATGAATGGTAAAAACTGACAAATTGATACTGAGCATATATAACTAAAGTGCAAGTACCCATAGACAAGCAAGTGTTTCTCCACCCGGAAACAGTCAGTGCGGCCGTAACCCCCTCCACTGTGTCGATCAGAACGCCGCGAAGAACGCGACTGTCTGGAATTAGCAGGTGGATACTCGTCATCGCTGTCCAGATCGGACAGGTCTCCACCTTCACCTCGTAAACTGGAGTACTGGCGGGTCTGCTTGCGGACTCTGGGAGTATCAATTACGAGGGTGTTCTACGGAGGGAGAAGTAACTATTAGTCTTATATACAAGCCTAGTTTGTGAGCTTCAGATGAACTCGCGCTTTCTGTTACCTTTCTGTTGATGGAGTCCATGTCTATGTCAGCTTTCTTGGCCCACTTCTGCCAGAATTCAGGATCATCCAGTGCGATGTCATTGCGGTTCTCAGATGCCACAAAGCTAGCTTTAGAGAAAGTGGAGCCCTTGCCTTCGCTCTCGATGGTGATGGTGGTGGCTCTTCGTTGAAGGATCTGGTCGATGTCCTCCTCACAGAAGCGACTGCCTTCATCATTCTCATCCATGATGGCAGCATAGGCTCCCTTCCTCAGCAGGTCCTCAATCTCCTTCTTGGAGAACTGCTGGATCTGTTAAAGGTGACGCAGAAAGTCGTTTACACCATTGGGCCAAACTGAATTAAGCAAACTCATTTCAAAATCAACAAGCTGTAATATTGCTTACGAGTTAAAAATGGCCTGACAGTTTATGGTAGCAACTGGAAGGTTTTCTTACCCCGTTTACATTACTCTCTTTGTTACCACTCATGCTCTGCAAGACAGCACGGTCCAGGCCAAGCTTCAGGCTTGCTTTATCCAGCATCTCCCTTTCATAAGAATTCCTAGTGATCAGGCGGTAGACCTTGACGGCCTTAGATTGGCCAATACGATGACAACGTGCTTGAGCCTAAAGAAAAAACAAGGAGGGGGGGGGGTCAATATAACTTAATACATAAATCCTAAAGATAACAAAAAACGATTGTCTAAAATTTTGGACCTAAAATAGAAAAAAATAAAAACAAAAAATACACACAGGAGTCACAAGAAAAAACATCGACAAATGGTTGGTTGTTGACCAAATGTTTCATTTTACTTAACTTTTGCATGATACATTACAGCAAAATCGTTTACCTGCAGGTCATTCTGCGGGTTCCAGTCAGAGTCAAAGATGACACAGGTGTCAGCAGCAGTGAGGTTAATACCCAGGCCACCAGCGCGGGTACACAGCAGGAAGACAAAGCGATCTGAATCAGGCTTGCTGAAGCGATCGATGGCAGCCTGTCGCAAGTTCCCGCGTACTCTGCCATCAATTCGCTCATAAAGGTATCTGTAAAGTTAAAGTTAATTTACATTATATCAAGACATCACATTCATCTACATAATAATCATTTGAATAGGTATGGAAAGAAACTTTCCAATAAAATAATTTGTTGCAATAAATTACACCTTGGCCCGCTTACCTCTTGTTGATGAGGTAGTCCTCCAGAATGTCTAAGCAGCGCACCATCTGGGAGAAGATGAGCACTTTGTGGCCACCAGCCTTGAGGCGAGGCAGCAGCTTGTCCAGTAGCACCAGCTTGCCGGCTGACCGAATCAGCGCCTGCAAATGGAAGTCCGGAGCCAGGGGGTCATACACCTCCCGCAACTCCGCCACAATCTTCTCCTCTGCACCTGAACAACGGAAAGACAAGGGATCAAATTTTCTGAGCTAGCCATAAATGAATGACAGGGCATTTATCAACTTGTGCAGCCTTGATATACAGTGTTTCATATGAAAACATACAGCAATATATCATTAAAAAAAATGTATTGTTGGAGGTTTCAGTATTTCAAAACTAGCTTGGTCAACTGGTATTCCAACTGAATGGTAAATGAAATAAACACAGAGTCATATGTACTGACTTACTACTTCATGGCTGCAAAAAAAAAAAATCATGATTAGGATTAAGATTTCTACATGTGATAACTGAATGAAAAATTATTGAAGCACATTCCAAACTGGTAGCAAGTGAAGTTCAGACAAGCTCATCATGTGCAGGCATCTTTAACAGAAAGATTCCACTAAATCACTCTGCAAATTGACACCTAAAGTAATTTTATGTAAAATGCACCACACGTTATTAACAAAAACAGATGTATATCTGTTAAATTTCACATATAAAAATATAAGATCCATTAGAATAGCAAGATATCCGGTACGAAGAGGAAAACGACATCAACCCAAAGTTGATTATCACATCCCGTAGCAGCAGAGGATACATTAAAATTCTAACACCTCTGGCACAAGACTGACTTTACTGCAATCAAATACCATTTATGAGGTAGGGGTGGTTGCAGCATTTGCGTAGCTCCATCATAGTGTTGAGCAAGTTGGGCACGTTGCTGTTACTGTTTGCTCCTAAGCTGAGAAAGCTGAAGTTCCTCTCCAGGATGGCCCGGTAGTATTTCTTCTGGACATCTGTCAGCTCAACCTAAGTATACAAACAGTCAAATTATTAAATATTTGGCTCATTTGTGCCATTTAAATCCCTTTACACAACACAGGGGTTACACTAAATGCACACTATTCACACAAACCTCAATGATGGTCTCCTGTTTGGGTGCCAAGTTCTTCTCGACATCCTCTTTGAGCCTTCGTAACATCATGGGTTTTAAGATGGCCTGCAGCTTCTGAACCTATGGACCAAAAAAACCCAAGAATGCTTAGCTGGATAATTACAACATGCTCATGTGTCCAAGATAAACAATGTTGATGGATATGTATACTCTATGTGTATCTTGAAATCAATTTGTTTGTATTTCACACCTGTTCCTCTGTTTTGAGGTCTCCAAAGTCTCTGAGAAATTCAGTCTCCGAAGGGAACTGAGCCGGCTCCAGGAAATGAAGCAGACTGAAGAGTTCCTCCACGGTGTTCTGAAGAGGGGTGCCGGTCAATAACACCTTGTGTTCCTGGGAGAAACAGAACAACACACAATAGTTTGAAAAGGATAAGGGAGAAGAGGCAGTTAAGGAAGAGATGGGACAAAAATTTTCATTAGAAAATATGGACAATATGGAGGTAACACGAGGAACACCAGGAAATAAGGAAAAAAATTATGTCCTGAAATCTGTTCAAAGCCATTCAAAGTCAACATGCTTCTGGCTTCTCACTACAAACTTCAAGGAAAAGCCCTATTACTTGTTTACATGTTTGACTGTCTGTTGTGTTCTGAAATTTGTCATCTACTCACCAGATCCAGCATTTTCAAGCTGTCCAACAGCTTGCAGTTACGATTCTTGAGGCGGTGAGCCTCATCAATGATCACACAGCGCCAGGAGATCTCTCTCAGCTCCGGACAGTCAGATAATACCATCTCAAAGGTCGTGATGAGAGCATCAAACTTGTACGCCCCTGGGATCAAGTGGTCCTGTGGAACAAATGGTAATTTTTATTAGACATGTCATTGATTCTCAAGACATATATCAAAATTAGTAGAGTTAAACAATATTAATAATCAAAACCTCAACCTTTTCATCCTTGAAGTACATCTCATACTGCTGGATCATCTGTCGACTGGCCAAGCTGCCATGATAGACTATGGCATTCATGTTGGTCCAGGTGGAGAACTCCCTCTCCCAGTTGGTGATGGTGGAGAGTGGAGCAATGACCAGGAAAGGGCCCTGGATGCCTGCAGCATACACCTCGGACAGCAGTGTGATGGACTGGATGGTCTTCCCCAGACCCATCTCATCTGCCAGAATACAGTTCTGTCTGAGAGACAACAAATACAGTGAGTAAGGAAGCCGTGGGCAGAAGCAAGAGCAAAGATAATATGCTAAAGAAACATTATATTTCATCCATCTAACTTGTGTGCATCTGTTTTTATTTCCACTCAGTCTGAAAGTCTGTTCTGTGGCATTTACCCTTCATGCTTAAAAGCTAACTTAACAAATTAGGGTAATAAACATAAACCAAACAGGTCTTTTATTTATTTTTTAAAAGCCTTTTATTGAGGATATAAAAAATCTGGGCTGATTTAATTAAATCATTGGGCCAATAAATGATACCCATTTGTGTCAAGGAAGTAAAGAAATCCTCCATATGAATAATGAAACAACATGGGTTGCACTATATAAACACATCATATGGACATGTTTACAAGGTCAAAAACGTGGATTTTCATCTAAATTGCAGCCAGGTGTAGGACAGTAGATGTAGCAAGGCAAAATTTATGAAACACAACGGATTATGATCGAGTCAGGCAGAGGGAGATACAGTGTAATATTAGCCATGACACTCTGTAATGGGTCAGCTGTGAAGCTGCATCACCGAATGTGTGGTTGAACAATATACCCAGTAAATCTAACATAGTCTGGCCTTGGCTTCTGTAATAGTTACCTGTTGTACCAATTGAAAAGCAGCCAGTTGACTCCTTCAAGTTGGTACTCTCTGAGAGTATTGCCATTGTTATACTCTCTAGACTCCTCCAACTTCTTCCATGAACTGGCAGATGGCCGTGACTGAGCAAAGAGAAAAGCAAATATTGGCAGACAGCAGAGAACCGTCTGAACCTTTTGACTGGCGCCGGTAGGAGTACAAATAGATAACTGGAATATCACAATCCCAGACAAATTTATTTCATTCATTCTCTCTGTGCATGTACCATGTTCTCCAGTTATGATGGAGTGTACAAATCTTTGCCTGTTTCTCATAATTTTAGAGAAACATTCAGAGTGTGCAATTAGAAATAAACTCAAGTCAAAACCTGAAAACTTCCACTTAACTCACCATTCTTTTCAGGCGAGGTTGTCGGTTTTGGATTTTTTGGAACTCTTCGACCTTGCCTTCATCTACGTCCTCCTTCAGTTCCCATGTAGCATCTTCATAGGGCAGAGAGCACCACTTCACCAAATAGTAGATAACAGGCTGAGGAGAAGAATGAGAGCAAAAATTTTACCTTTGTAAGCATAGTATTGGAGAAAAAGCAGTGTTCCAGGAAGATAAAATAAAACAAGAGTTCAGCAGCACAGCTAAGAGAGCAACACCCAATCTCTCTTGTCCAGCTGTGTAAACCCCAGAACTGGTCTCCCACCTCGCCGTTGTCCTTGTCCACACTGTGGGAAACGTCCAGGATTCTGTCCACCTCTACGTAGTCTGGGTTGAAAGGCTCCTCATCCTGCAGACAACCACAGGATCAGTGACCATAGAAACACGTAGAAGTCTGCAGCTAAAGTAACTGAAGCAGATCCTAAAATTTAAGCAAGTCCTTCACTCTCACCTCCTGGAAAAGGTGTCTCATCTGCGCATGTTTGGTTTTGAACCTCTTGATCTTTTGATGAATCCTCTTATCTTTCTCCAGCTGCTCCAAACTGGCCCACTCACAGTGTAGGTATGAACTGGGAACAAGAAAGTTACTTTTCACTCTTTTGGGTGTCTCTTCAAGTAATACAATTGTCGGTTTCTGAGGCCAAATTTATTCACTGGTATACTGAAACTTACTAATTCTTGTACTTTACAAAGAATTCCTCAACATTGGCATAGTGGCCCTGGGATACCTTGAAAAGACGAACAAGTTTGGGGGGGTGTTATGATTTTCCGAATTGAATTAAGTAAAAAAATGAATAAATAAGAAAATAGACCTACTTCCTTCTTGGTTAACCTCAAAGAAAGGATTTTGTCTACAATGGCAGCATCTTCCTCGCTTGGGTTTTCCTGTTTACGTAAAAAAGTAATACAGTAAACACATGCAAATCAAATATATACATTACGTATAAAGTAACAAAATGTCTGCTGAATCAACGACCATCTCTTTTCTAATGACACTTTCAAGACAATAGTTCTGCCCACCACAAAAAACTGCATGCTGGGCTGTCCGTCGACATCCAGCTCCATTTCCTGTTTAAGTTGTGCTCCTGTCCCGCCACTGATGGAGGCCACAGCTGCTGCAGTTGTAGTAACGTCTACGTCTTCCTGCTCATCTTCATCATCTGTTATCTTGATGTCCAGGTCCTCTGTGTACTTCTTTCTCTTCACCACTCGATTGGATCGCCTCTTCTGGCCAAAAAAAGAGAGGTCTTCTATGAGTGTTTTAGGGTTTTTTTTTTTTTCTAAAAGAGGTTGAAGGTTGGAAACACAATTTATAATGTATGTAAAATGAGAATAGGAATTATTAAAGGTTATGCCAAAGTGAACAGTAGAATTCAGATTATAAACAGAAGCATCCTCTGTTCCCGCACATAATTTTCAATGTTTAAGGAAAATCTTTGCAAACAAGAAAACAATAACAGACCAGTCCAGCCACCTGCATTATCACAGGTTAGTTCCCTGTACATTACCTTTTTTTCCCCCCATATTTTGAGATTAGCAAGTGTGACATTCTGGCTTGTTTGACCACATTGTTAAACATGATTTCTCACAAGGCTCTAAAATGACCCTACCACAGCACTGACAACCAAATTGGTCTGAGCAGGCTTTAAATGCAAATTAATCCATACAGTCTTGTTGTTTAATGCTTTTTGTTGACCTGAAAATGTATTGACATTTTGTTGTCAATAAACATGACCATATTCATGTGCACTTAACGTGTACAACCACATATGATGAACAGATTGATGCTTTTTTGCAAGCTGTTCTTGGCTGTGTTGACCATTGGTGAGATTTGGGGGGAAAGTGTACGGATCATATTCTCGTGGCCATGTTTGTATTTGTACCGTAATCAAATCATCTTCCAGTGCTGCAGGTGAGGCAGGACTCAACTCCCCATCAGAGTGGTCTGAAGACATATTTCTCTTTCTTTTCTTTGCTCCCACGAGAGTAATAGTGCTGCAGAAATTGAGGCAGAAACAGAAAACAAAGACAGAATGAATTGGCAGCAAATGTACAGCATTAAATGTATTTCTGCCGTTTCGAAACATACAGAAGTTGCGTTCAAACGATTCCCTCCTCACAGATGTGCGACTTACTTCGGCTTGGTCTTGCTTTTGCCCTTGTTCCCAGCTGCAGTTATTATTGTGCATCCAGCCACTCCAGTTGTTCCACCTGGTGTCTTCACTTTGCCCCTTTTGTCTACTGCAGCTGCAGTTTTTGGTGTTGGACCTCCTGACATAGGACTTTTCTTTTTGCTGCCTCCTCCACTTGTCTTTTTCTTTGCAGCGGACACCACAGTTAAGGTCCCCACTGTTTCTGGGGAGCTCTGTGTCGTTGGAAGCTCATCCTGGTTCAATACTCTGGGAAGGTTCTTCTCACCACGTGCTTTGGCTCGAGCTATAGCCTCAGCCACAATGCGGTTTGCTTTCTCCTGCTTGCACAGGATCTCCACTCGTCGCACAGAGGCTGGCTCGCCAGGTGCCTTGGTGATACGGATGGCCTGGGACGGAGTGGTGGTTGTAGTCGAGGGGCCCGCAGTTGATGAATTGATAACCTTCACCACAGAGACTGTACCTCCAGCTGAGGATGCAGAGCTCACCTGTGTGAAAGAGAATGTTTAAGAATGAAAACACTTGTTGCATTTTCTGCTGTGCTTTGTTAAAAACTCCTAAGGCCCCTCCGATGTTTGTAAAGTAAGTAATTGTCTATGCAAAAATGGAAGTCTACCTGCGGCTGCAGAAGCATTTTGAGTGGCACTGCAACCCTCTGTCCTCCTTGGGCCTGTGAGATCTGCAACACCTGTGGGCTGCCAGTGTTGCCAGGTCCAGAGACCAGCTGGTACTGCGAGAGTGAAGTCAAGATGACTCAACAAGCTAATTTCAAGTCGGATGGAAAAAAAGTAAAGCAGTTCCAGTAGTACTATCAATATAGACTAACTGGTAGACTGCATGAGGTTATCAGAGGTCGGAGTAATTTCCAATATGAAAGATTAAATGGAAAAACAAGAGGGCAAAGAAAATATGTACAGTAGGGGAAAATAATTTGATTAAACAAACAGATACTTAAAAGTTCACACTTCTCTCTTACCTTAACTCCTCCTTGTTGATTGGGCTGTTGCTGGACCTGTAGCTGAATTGTCAGGACTTTGGGCTGCCCTCCAGTCTGGCCTGCAGCCCGAGCCTGGGTCAGGGCTGCTAGCTGGCTTCCCTGGAGCACCAGTTTGCCTCCAGGGAGCTGACCTAGCACTAGTCTAGCTGGGGCCTGGGGCTGCTGCTGTTGTCCACCTTGGGCAGTCTGAACCTGCTGGATTTGTGTGACCTGCTGCTGTGCTGTAACAACTTGGCCTGCTGGCACAGCAGAGCCGGTTTGTGAAGGCTGCTGCAGAACCAGGGTGATCCGTTTTGCTTCACTACCCTGGAATCGGTAAAACAGAGCGAGAGTCATTATAACAATCAGGAAAAAACTGATCTGAAATACAATTTGTCTTCTGCTGTGTGCAACACTTGCTGTGGGGCAGCTATCAGAGTGACATCTCCTGGTTTGTCAGTTGTGGTGGCACTTACCTGTGTTTGAGCCTGCATGGCTGGCTGGAGTTGCACCTGGCCCTGAGCCTGGGTCTGAACCTGGATTTGGGCAGCCTGGGGCTGGACTTGAACTTGATTCTGGCTTTGAGCAATCGTTGCTTGGGCTGGGATCTGAACTTGAACCGCTTGGCCTTGTGTCTGTTGGGGCATGGAGGTCAGCAGCATCTGTTTCACTGGCCCATTGGGCGACTGCAGCACCCTCTGCACCCCAGTCGTACCCACCTTGACTTGAGCTTGTCCTGGGCTTGTCTGATTCAGAACTGTCCCCCCCTGCAATATTGACACACCAGGCTTCAGAGGAGTGCCAGACAACACCCGGATGACCTTTCCACTAGGCTGGCCAGTAGCTCCCGATACAGTCTGCAGCACTTGAGCCTGACCCTGGGGACCTTTGAGAATAACAATTTTACCACCGCCCTGCTGTGTGATGGCAGCTAACTGCTGTGGAGTAAGTTGGTGAGTTATCTGTGAGAGTTGTGTTGTGGCAGTGGTGGTGGCTGTAGAGCTTGTAACAGTCAGAGGTGAGCTCAGGAGGACAGTGCTGCTGGTGGCCACGCTGGTGTTGCTGACAAAAGGTATGGTGGTCTGGGCCTGGATCTGTGGTACAGTATCAACTGGGGCAGGGGCTGGGGTAACAGCGGGAGCTGCAGCTATGGAAACAGTCTGAGCTGTCATCACTGGAACAGACTGCTGTACAGGGACTTCAACGTGGGCAGGGTCCGGGAAAGCAGAGGCTACTATAGGATCGTTCAGGCCTGTGTTGACCGTTAGCTCAGAATCAGCTGGTGGGTCCACTTGGCCCAAAGCCAGCTTGAGGGCCTCCTCAACAGGGTCTGAGGAGCCCTGAGAGAAGGAATCATCTGGAAGGGCGTCCAGGTTAAACAAGGGTGTGTCCTCAAAGAGGTCCATGATGGGGTCTGCCATCTTGCCCACTCCACAAAGGGAGATGGGCACAATGTCAAAGAGAGTCCGAGATGAAAGCTAAATAGTTGCAGTCCAGTTCTTCTTAATTTTTAGGTAAACAGCTGGCAAAAGAGGAGAGACACTGTCATCAAAGACACATCAGTTAATGACAAAGATATTATTTTTTAAAAAGTGCTAGCAATAATACAGTTCAAATCTGTTTCAAATCTGACAACAACCACTGATCTTTAGAGTTCTTTCAATTAATGGCTAATAAGTTTATTAAATGTAAAAAAAATTGTAAGGAACTAAAAGACACAAGCAAACATGGTGCCAAATCTTGTAACTGCAAGTCCTCGTTTCTGTCAGTCTGTACAGCTGCATTTCAACATCATTTACTTAAGTTTAGTTTCTAAAATAGGTAAAGAATGAGTATAACTTACTAAACTACAGGTAACTTCCATAAGAACACAGTTTAAACTCTATATTCTGTGGGCTGCTGTAAATAAAACATCTCTTTTCATTATTGTGACAAAGTGCATCACTCCAAGAATACGAACTCTGAAATAAATATGCTCTTTAAATAAGCTCAAATCAAATATAATGCCCAGTAAACTGATATACACAGAACTACACAAAAATATATTTTTTGAACATAATATCGAACTTAGGGCAACCTTGTCCACCAAACGAGTTAAATGTGATATTAAGGGTTTAACCGCGAGGCAAAAACCCCCACATTTTCGATAGTAATATATAAAACTGAACGACCCAGGGTAAACAGAGTGAATGAAAATAGTTGGTAGTGAACTAGGGGACGAGAGGGGTACTGATGCTGGACAGGTACGATGCTTTCCTCTCTGGTCGTATTGCAGTCTCTCACTAAAGCGTCGGCTAGCATTAGCTTGTACCGCCACCAAGATGTGCCAATTACAACAGGGTGTGTGGCGCCGGAAACATATTCAGGCTTAAAAACACGGTTTATTACAAGTTTGGAAACATTACTCGGCTTCTCTGTCATTTACTAGCGACCATTCAGTCTACCGGACTCCTTCAATCTCATCAACAAACCGGACCAAACCAATGCAACGTGCCACAATAACCATTGCCCGTCAACGTTCAGACACGGGTTAGGCCGCAATGCTGTTTCGGTTAGCCTGCGTCTGTTTTTCGGCACAAAAACCTGTAAATAACTATCACATCTACTGCCCCAACTCTCACAGTAATAATTTCGGTGTGCTAAATTTACCTTTGCATCGACACACATGGCTTTCTCCGTCTCACAACACTGTACGATTACAGGAAACGGCCAGGGAAGAGCAGGAACTAACTTCTTGCCAGAGAAAGCGTAGAACGCGTGCCTCTCGGACGCTATCAAACGCTTATTGGTTCATTTTCCCAAAAGCCGGCAGCATACCGTTTTCCTATTGGCTGTGCGAGCTGTCCGTCGTTGGAAAAGCCGCTTCGAGGCGGGATAGGAGCCATAGTTAGGTTGAGAGAACAATAATTGCGGCCTAGCTGGGACCATTTGACTGGACGGTCCTGATCATTGCTGTCTTACTGCCACAGATGCTTACATTAGAAAGCGCAGGTCATTTGTGGCTGACTGGGGAAAAATAGACGACATTTTAATGAAATCGAAGGATTCACGGAGTGTACAACACACCAGGCCTGTTTGTGAAAGACACTGTCCGTTTTCTCGAGGTTTTATTGCATTGGCTACAGCTCAAAAATCATATAAATCTCGTGATATCGCCTTGTTACATTCTAAAAAAAAATTATAAAGCGTGATCCAGCAAGCCCATTGGTGGATATTTTCCCCGTCGTTTCTATTAATAATTACATTTTGAGGTATCAGTATCTGCGTTCTTCAAGCCAAGGCACCGGCGCGATGGCTTGTGTTCTCGCACGGGTGATTTCGTTCTGTGGGATTTTGCGTCCTCTAGTGGCTTCGGGCTGATATATGATTATGAGCTGACTAGTTGTCTTGTTTTATTCATTAGATGTTATTATTTACTAGAATAACTAGGTTATTCTGATAGGGGGCACCTAGGTACAAATGGGTCATATCTATTTTTTTGGACAGTGTGTTGCAATCGGTTTAAATTGAAGAAGGGAATTTTTCTCATGGTAGCAGAAAATGACATGAAACAATTAAAGTCTCACAACGAGATTTTGATGCAGGGCCTCTTTTAAGGACAATACTTCAAGATAATGTCAGATGACGCTGCATTTTAATGGGGAAATCCCCAAACAATATTATCAAAAGTTGACTCCAGCCTTTGCCGGTCCATCAGGGTCAGAGGCCCTTGAGCAAGTTGGCGTTTTCACGCGGATCGTAATCCAGCTTTCATTTTATTTTTGCATTTACTATTTTGGTTTTCCTGAGGTTAAACATCACAAAGATATATATCAAATAGTTAAAAATTTCTGCGGTGTAACTAGGGACGCTTTGAAGAAACAGACAATGTGTCCATTAAGTTTCCCTTCTGTAACCATTAAGCTTCCTCAGTCAGTGCATTAATGTGACACCATGAATTAATGTCTTGATTCTCTGTTTCCAGGAATATGTGAGTCTGATAGCTATAAAACAGACAGACGGGGAGACAGAGAAAGACAGATAGATTGTGGTCTTGAAGCAGGGGCGCGTAAGTGACTATATGTGACAGCACGCCGCATTTATCCACGGCAGCCCTGTGGAGAGGAGCCTGTGCGCTCGCCAAAGCCTCCATCTGTCTGCGGCCCTGCGAGGAGTATCCGCTAGTGACCACGCTTGCTCTGGTCCCCATGCTGGTCTGCCTGGTCTACGCCAACACAAACTCTGCTGGTGGGAGCTATATTTACAAACAGCTGCCCTGGTAATGGGCACCATGAGAGGATCGAGAAATAAAGCTTTGTATTTGCACATTAAGCTGTCACGACCCCAGCATAGGATGGCCCGAGCTCTTGCTTCTGTGTGCATACAAGAGCGACACACCAAGACCACCTTATATGATTTTATTTCTTCTCCTCAATAGAAATTTCTGTGCACATAAACATTTGTTGCAGGAGACTAACAGGCATATAGAGTATTATCATACAACACAGCAGAGTAAAGAATAAAAAAAATAACAGTAATGTTAGCACAGAAGCCCACATTGCACAGGGCTACAAACCAATATTGATACACAGAAACAGCAAATGAAACTCACAGATGAACCAGGTTTACTTAATGTTTCATCATTCCTTTTCCCCGCCTCCTCTCCTTTTGGTATAAAGTGAGAATTATCTTGATTTGCACATCTTCATCTCATTTTTTTTGTTTGTTTTTTGGTATATAACACATCCTTTCATGCACTGTATAAAGAGTTACAGATTGAAGCCTCCCTTTTCAATTTATTTATCAATCATTGTCACCGTTTCCAACAATTGAACCTGCCCTCCCTCCCCTCTGCCATTCTCACAAGGGGAAGACCAGGAAGCCAGAGAAGGTGGAGTACTTCCAGCCCCCCATCAGGTTGCCCCTCTCCAGTCTGAGGTAGGCCTTGTCCCCTTTCTCCATAATCACCAGGCCGGCGTTGGTGGCAGCTTCTCTGGTCACGTCCTGGTCCCCTGCAAAAGCTGAGATCATCGGCCAGCCGTTCAGCATCAGGCTGACCTGCACCAGAACAAATGATGGGGTGAGTGTGTGCCTGATGATCCGCTGCAATTAAAAATATTATTGCCATCGTTGAGGTACCTGAATGGTTTGTCGGTTGTAGGCTTTCACGACGTGGAAGTTGAAGCTGTACACGCCTCTTCTTGGTGCCAGGAAGATGCTGCTCTCTTGGTCAAAATGAGTACCCACGTTCACCAAAATCTGGCCCGACAGTGAGAAAGGGAGGTGAGATGTTTTACACATGGGAATACAGAGGAAACGGTGAAGATTTGTATGCTTACTTGGGTCAGGTTTTTTTGTCCGTGCGGTTGCATTTCAGACGTCAAAACACTGAGTCATCGTTTAATATTTCCACAATAGCTCCACTTCTCCATAAAGATGCAGCCCATGTGAGTCTGAAAGTTCACTATTTACCTCATTTGCATATTTCCCTGGCTGTCAGAACTGTAATCGTATTTGCGACTTGTTGGCATTGACTTCTGAATACAAAACACTTGAAATACAGCTCACAGACGGCGTGTGGGGAAATGCTTGCAATGCAGAAGTATTGACAATTTTTTTAAAAGTGTTCCCCCTCATTAGGAATGGTGTTTATTTGAAGCGCGAGGCGGCTCAGTGGGAGGCGGAGAGACACTCACGTTATCGAAGTAGATGATCATGGTGCGGTTGCTCATGTCCGTGGGCTCGTGGTTGGTCTGGCGGCTGGCGGAGAAGGCCACCCGGCCTGAGCCGGAGCGGACCGACATGCCCAGGGCGTTCCCGGCCGGCTCGGACGAAGGAGTGGAGTCGCATACGACCAGGCACTTCCCCTCGAGGATGATGGGCTCCGTGTCGTTCTGGCCCCTGGACTCCATCGGCCCCCACAGCAGGAGCAGGGCCAGCAGCACATGGAGGTCGAAGGTGACCAACCTGGGATGCATGACTGAACCTTGGGAGCTGCGTTAAATGTCTCCGATTGATTCTACTGTGGAGAAGCGTCACCTCTTGGAACAAAAACACACATGGGGAAGGAAACAGCGTTTGTGGGAATGATCCAAACTTTAACCTCTGTCGTTTTGGCTGGAAACAGCAGATGAGTTTCAGAGCCAAATTATATTCAGAAAACTCTCATAGCTGCCAGTCACTCTCGTTTTCCGCCCCACGAATCCCAAATCTCGGCGGAGTCCTACGTGCTGTGTCAGCAGGGCGCCGGAATGACAATCACACGCACACAAAAATATCTTCTTCAGCAAAAAGCCTGACAGGAAGGCCGAGGAGACGAAGCTGGGAAAGGGAACAGAGGGTTTGAAAGGATAAGTGAGGATCCCGGTTTGGACTTTCAGTGATGAGGTGGTGAGAGATGCAGAGGACAGGTGAGGGGAACAAACAAACCAAAAAAAAACAGATGAGGTAAGATTCTGGAGAGGTGACAGGGAAACCATATCAGACCCAGAAGGGTGTGAAAAAAAAGGAGAGGGAGTAGGGGAACAACTCCGCTGAGTGACCATCTGTCCTTTACATGCGCCGCCCTGCCTCACAACGCTGCTCAATACGCATTCCCTCACACAGACACACACTCACTTGTGCAGCAAGACATAAAAAGGCCACTTTCTTGCATTTTTTTTTCACCTTCTCACGTTCAACCGAGTCCCCTTGTTTGACATTTCTGACCTCAGGTGACGCCACTCAGTTCCAAAGTACATTTTTAAACAGCAGTCGAGCAACAGCACGTGTGAAAACAAATCTTACTCCGCTTTAACTGAACTTATTCCATTAAACACACACAACATAGCTGCATTACAGCCTGAAACTGAAATGACTATTTTTGCCGTGCACTAATAAGATCATATGAAGTGAACAAATGATGATCACCTGTTTCTTGTCTGAACAATCTTATGTTCCACATCAGGCGACAAACAGTTGTTTCCTCTCAGTCAGTCCAAAATCAGCCGTTCTCTTTCTCCCCCGATACATTATTTGGCAGCGCCTCAGTCAGTCTGAGATTGCAGATTATGCTCTGATCGCCCTCTCTCTCTCTCTCTCTCTCTCTCTCTCTCTCTCTCTGTCAGCCACCCTCCTTCCTGTCTGCTTCTTTCTCACCCTCCACGGCACATCCGCCCACTCACCTTTACAGCAAAATAAAGAAAATGTGAGCATAATTGGGCATCTGAGCCGCTTCAAGGTGCAAAGCTCTACCGAGTGAGAGGAGGCTGTTTTCTTTATTCCTGTAACCTCCGTTCATATGAGTTTTGTTGAAGAGGATCAAGTGCTTACTGCATTGTGGGAAAACTAATACACTTCCACTGCTTTCAGTGGTGAAATGGCTCCTGGTAGAAGAGCAGATTATCAGGATATGAACTGTAAAACAGTTTAAAGAGATGTTATCACAGCAGCCTCATGAGGGTACGCATTATAGCCTAAACCATAACAAATAGAATTTTGGTTTTTGTCAAACCACCAACATTAAAAACCTCCTTGTAAGTATTTGTAATCTTTGTGAAATTATGACGGTCCAAAATCACTTCCTGCTCCTTTTGGGTTTCCCTACGTAGCGCAGTAAATGACGTACCTGATCAGCACTGCTCGCCATAATGCTTTAATCCATACAAATGTTCAATTTATTACATCACACAGGAACTGGCAAAAGTTTGACATGTCATCTAAAGTTAGACAGAAACATTTGTAGGTCATGTCCCAATCACGAATGATGCATGATGGCCTACACTGCCGGATCAGCCACCATCAAGTGTACACTACTTCTCAGGATGCGTTGTGGGAAACTTTGAGTACACTTTATAGAGTTGGCATGACACTATGGACTATGGTATACACTAAACCTTTAAATCACCAGTCATCTGCCATTAATCAGTTCTGTTTTCAACCAAGGAAATCATTTCCACGTCTGGACCACCGGATCGCATCCCGAACAGATGTAGTTTTGTCTCTTTATTGAAGAGGACGCCTGAGATCTGAGCCTGGCGTGGCTCCACCCGAGTTACACCAGCTCCTCAGAATCATTTCTTCCACCTCAGACTTTGGTGACGACGACCACGCGGCTGTTGAGCTCAGCTTTGTAGAGTCCGAAGCCCAAGCACAGCGGCTGAGAGAACGCGGCGGAGAAAGTGTGGAGGTGGGTCAGGCTGTTGGCTGGCCCCACCTCGGAGAAGGTGATGGTACCCGCGCTGTAGTCCACGGCCACAGCGACTCTGTTGCCGGTCATTCGGTGGGCGAGACGGGTTTTCCGGCGGTTGTGCCAGGCAGCTAGCTTCCTGTCATGCTGCTGTGTTAAGCTCCATGAGATCTGGATGTTAAGCAGAGAAAGAATCAGTCAAATCACTGATCAGCTCGACAGAGATGCAAACGTTAGTTGTTCAGTTTTTGGTTATTTTCTTTAACAAAAACACAATAGTGTCGCTTCTCAAATGTAAAAATTTAGCTCTTTCTGTCTGCTGTTTGGCAAAATTACATACAAAAAGCATGCAAGCTAAACGTCCGCTTTAATGTTCACATCATTATTTACATTGTTTTTCAACCGACAGGAGAGTTTGAAATATAAACAGTCATTCAGTTTCACTGAAAGATGAAACTGAGTGCTAACGAAAGCACTCAGAGAGTGCATACCTCCACCAAGTTTCATGCACCAAGTGCATGAAAAATATGTATAAACCACTTCACAAGCACTGTAACCCTTTATCATGCCGCTGTAGTTTAATGTTGCCTTTTTTGATATTGAGCTTTTACTTCATGTACATTAAATGTAGCTTTCTCAGATGTCTCTGTATGGAAAAAGTTATACTTTTAAAAAAGGTTGCATTTTTTTTCCAATTGCCAAACTGGTTGAAAAAAAAAAAAGAAACATTGAAATTTGGCAGAATTCTGCTTTGGGAATGTTGACATAACCACCGGTTGTGACCTTGACCTTTGACCTTTCGAGGTCAAACACATTTTAGGATTAAATCTTCAGACTGCACACATGTGGTGTGAGTCAGAAGCAAATTGGTTGAGTTTTGGTCGAGATAAAAGTGTTGAAGTTTCACCCGCCGTTGGCAAACTGGAATTTTGGTCATTTTTCCCAGCCTTGACCTTTGACCTATAAAACCCAAAATGTAATCAGTTGAAGCAACTGCAGATAGGAAAAAAAAAAAAACAACTGGATGAGTCATCCTAAATTGTGTACAGTAGGCTGCTGACAGAAAGGTAAGAGACTATTGACCTAATAGGGTACATGGAAAAATAAGATTAAAACATAGAATTACAAACACCGCTGGCATCGAACGGAGGCTTCGGTTCTCATTTATTATTGTACACAAACAACTCTTTGCTAAAAATATGAGAAATATGGCCTTTAAATTGTTAAGCGCTACCCATTTATTCATCGGCAGGTGGAGAATGTACCTTATTGATCCCAAAGGCGTTGCCCTCTTTCCCCTTCCGTCCAATACTTCTATAGCAGACGCCGATATCCCAGAATCCCTCAGCCTCCAGCTCCCAGTAGTGTGTCCCTGAGGAGAAGGTCTGGACGGTGAGGACCTGTGGCCAGTGGTCAAAGCGTTCGGCGTGCGCGGCGCAGGGCAGGCGGCTTTTAACCCTGGCCACTGAGCGCAGGTCGTCAGAGATTCTCAGCAGAGGATGGGCCGTGTTCGTGTCCAGGGTCAGCGGACTGGTTACTGCATGACAGGGAAATAAAACAATACACCATCTGCTGTAGGTACAGACACGGGTGGATAAAACAGGCCCGACAGTATTTCTCTGCTCATACAGACGAGTAATTCCAGTTCCAGACACTCACATATTGTTGACATGCAACCACACATACCGTAGAAAACCACTTGCAGTACTTTTACATATGAATCAGACGATTTCATAAAATACATCTTAGATTACATAAAATACTGCCCACAAATTTTTTGGAAATTGCTTTTTTAACGAAAGTTAAAGCCAAACTGATCAAAATATGAACAGATAAACATATATCAGTGTGTTAAGTTCTACCTAAACCAGTTTGACATGCATTTTGTATTTGCCAACCTGTATTTTGAGTTTTTAGTCCGGCTCATGTCTTATTTGCTAACATTGAAGGGGAGGGGCTTATGTGATATACTGCAGCCCACCACCAGGGTTTGGCTTAACTTTAAGGGCGCTCTCGTGTTGTCCATCTTTATACCAACGCAATGCTCTCAGGTCAATATTGTAACTATAAATGTAAGCTAGGACACAGTTAGCTTAGCTTGGCACAACGGCAGCTTCAGCTCACATAATAACATGTTAAATCTTATCTGTTTAATTTGTAAAAGTTTAAAAAAGGTAAAAGGGTTTTTGGGGGGATGGGGTTTTGACAGATTGGAGTTGTTCCCTTGTTTCCAGTCATCACACCAAGCTAAGATAAACAGCTGTGGGCTAAACATCATTCTGTCATATTTAGCACAAAAATAATAGAGTATCAACATTCTCATCCAAAAATCATTAAGAGAGTGATTAGGAATATTTCCCAAAGTGTCAAGCGATTATTTGAAAGGTCTAGTAACTAGACCTTTTTGATACAGTGACATTTGGTGTTGAGTTTGCAGATTGCAACCAACTAAATACCCCTTGACTCAGTCTACCCTTCTTTGCTACACAACCCGTACAACCGTCGAACCAGTGTTTGGTCTGTCGTTTTATGTACCAGTCCAAACACTAGGTGCAACATGGCTCCATGGAGGAGGACATCCTCCCTCTGTCGATATAAAGGCCTGGTTTTAAATGTAACAGTAGCTTTTAGAGAATTAATAGGTTAATAAATAATAAGTCCTGACACTCACGGAGCTCCCTCTTCAGTTCGCTGAGGCAGCGGAGGGTGGCGGTGATGAACTCTCGATATTTGCTCTCGATGTCCTCCAAGATGTGTTTCCTGTCCAGGCTGATGGCGTCAGGGGTGAAAACCGGGCCGTTCAGGTCGGCCAGGAGCCTGAAACACAGGAGTGCAACGCATGATTTCAGGGGGATGTCCATCTCGTTTAAAGGAACAGTTCACCCAAGAATGGAAATTTAGTCATGGTTTAATCATCTCAGTGGCCATGAGCAGACATTTCTCAGTCCACTCTGGAAGCCTCACAGCAAAGATTAGGAATATGCTGCATCTACTTGGATTGTTTAGTATATAAATATTTAAAATAAAGAAGGTCTTGTTATCAAATGTGAAAACTCCAATTTAAAGAAAACAAAACATGACATGACCACATGCAGCTCCTGTGCTGTAAGCCAAGTTTTTTGGAAGATTAATTATATACTATTTACATTGATTTGGTTTTATTCGTCTTCATTCAGCTGAGTAACAGCATCTTCTGAAACAATTATGGAATCTTTTGGCTTTTGACTTGGATTATAGTGAACGAACTA
>KV751365.1:4550575-4569415 GCA_001698575.1 Mola mola | reverse complement strand
GCATTTTTTTAAAAAAAAAATATTTTTGGTTGTTTTATTAAATGTTACAACAAATCTCCACTTTCCTCAGGAGAATGTTGTTTTGCAATAAAGACAATGACTGAATTTCCATTTTTGTGAACTGGTCCTTTAAGGTGTGAGCACATCTAGTTCGGTTCATCTCTTGCTTCCCTCACGCTGTGCTGTCTTTCCCCTCTCCCACACACAGATAAAGACATTGACACACCTGAGGACAAAGCCTCGGGGTCTAATGGCGCGCTGCGTCGCTGACGGGCTGTGGACTTACTTTGTGTCGTCCGATTGAAAGGCCTGAGGACAGAAGAGTGAAGGAGAGCTGAGACAAACATGACCGACGATTCATTTCACAGAATGAATTACAACTCTGACGAGGAAGTAAACAAACAGGCAGGTTAAACCAACATTCACACAAATAACATCTGTGGACGTGCATATGCACACGCAGAGGGCGACCATCTTCAATATATAAGTTTATACGAAGTAATTCTACATGTGCTAACATATTTATGGCCCTGCTGACATAGGTTCAAATGAGTCACCTATTTTTCATTCATTGAATAAACACCATCACAACCAAAGAGAAAATAACATTCAAATGTTTTTTTTAATTTGCTCTTACTGACATCCAGCAGTTTCACAGAATAAATGGTGCACGTTGTATGGATGCAGCCTTGACACGGTGCAACTGGTGGGTGAATGGAAGATGGTAGCTAAGCTGCTATAAGTACGCTAGCTACCCATTTGCTGCTGCAACTGTGCAAAGTTCCCCATTGTGGGACCAATAAAGCTCTAAAGCTTCACAAAACACATCTTTTTGTCAAAATTACTCCAGTCTGAGACCATTTGACTTGACAAGGCTTTACACAGCATTGACAAGGGGCAAGTCGAAATGTCGGAGATACATCACTTTCTCTTTCTACCGCCGACAACAGTCAAAATGTTATTGCAAGTGTGTGGTAACATGGAGAAAGTACCCACAGTGAGACGTGTGGGTCTGTGACTCGATAACTGTAAAGACACTGTATAAAACACATGTTTGTGCAGACCGTTGCTCACAGTGAATCCCCCGACACGAGCAGTCATCTGCAGTAGGGGCACTGTTTCTCCAAGCTTTCCGATGTTCACGAAACACAAGCAAATTCGTGCAGATTTATTCCACGCTATTCCCTCCATGCTGTGATAATTCCCTAAATAATCGGACATTTCTTTGGAATAAATCTACAGCAGAATAAGTCATCAGCGTTCGACTGGTTGTGCTGGGGTGCACCTACATCAGAGAAAGGGAGGATAAACACGGACTGTACAAACATACAATTATTATTGAAACAAAAATGTCTGAATCTTCTTCATGTTGCCAGACACTTGCAATGACATTTTGAGCTTTTTTAGTGGTGAAAAAGGCGATTTATTTCCAATGTTTTGACTTTTTTGCCAAAGGGCCCAAGTGGATTCTTGCTACACCCCTTGACCAGAATTGGAACCCTGGCCTCCCTGAAAAAAAGTCAGCAGCAGTGACAGTAGATGCTTGGAGATGCTTGGCTATAAGTTGAATGTGAACCATAAGGGTCAGGACCACTAAACTATGTAGGAAGTAGAGCAAGCTGTCCATAGACTGGAGACAAACAGAGACTCACTGCCCTGGCTAGCCGCCTAAAGAGGTACACCAGAGACGTGGAGGCCTGGAGAATAATCACGATGTTCACCACTGAACCCTCCAAAGTGTGCTCTGAGCGGTGAGGCTAATAAGATGAGCTGACATGAATAAGATATGACGAGCCCTTTTTTGAGAAAGTAAATGGCCTTGCTGATCAGCATTTTGCCATTTGCAGTGGGGTCACACATTGTCTTCTCACTGGTTTGGGCTCAGTTTGAAAACATGAAATACTGCACTAACCATAAATAAACCACATAAAAATGAGGATCTGAGGACGCAGAGGCATCTGCTTGTGTTTTTTGGGCGGACTTTGAATAGTATTCCATTTGTGACACTGCTGTAAAAAACCTAAGGTATGGACACCACACCTTTACCAAACAAGAGTGAGAATGCACAGGCAGGCTAATTGCTCCGTACTGAGGAATTAATATTAATGTACGTTAAACAAAAACCACAGCTGTCAGCTATTTGCCGATGTGTTGGACCAACTGTTTAGCCTGGCCTGATGTTGATGCTAAAAGAGAAGTTCTGAATTCATCGTAACAAAGGAAATAAATGTCTGTATTAAATTAAATGCATATATTTTACCTCACAATAAAGATAGAAAAAAGAAAAATATGTCCTCTACTGAATATTTTTTGAGATATTTTAGTGAGGGGACAGCTAACCATGCTAACACAAGAAGATTCAACTGGAGACAGTTCTCAAAACTCACCCAGATGAGCAGGAAGGGGTCGGTCTCAGCCAGCAGCGAGGCCAGGTAGTGCTGGATGCTCAGCGTCTGGCTCATGTCCTCTCTCACCTTGGAGCAGTCCTCGTGCACACGCCTGATCACCTGCAGCCTCTCCCTCTTGGTGATCTCCCTCAGGGCACCGACCAGGTCCCTCACCTGGACCTGCAGGTCCGAGCCCAGGCGCTCCACCTGGGTGTCGTCCTGCTTCAGAGAGTCCTGGAACCAGTTGTGACGGGTTGCTGGTTAATGCCTGATCGAGGACTGAGACAAAGAGCCTTCAGACCTCATCTTTCAGCAGCGTGACCACAAACGTGTCCCCGGCCACATTAAAGAGGCTGCTGACCCAACTGAGAAAGAAGAGGAAGCCACAATTTTGTACTCTGGTTTTAATTTTTGAGGAGAGGAAAGTTTTTGTCAAACTTTCATGAATGTCTACAACAAATTGCAAAACAGAGTTGTTTCTCCTCTTGTCTGCAGCTCCATGCATCTTACCCACCAACATTTAGCAACTGTTGGACCTAAATTTAGGAAAGAAGAAATTTTATTGATGGAAAACATGTTGCTGCTCCTTCAGCAGACTTGTTTTAAATGTCACTCAATTGCTTCAAACTCCATCTTTCTCTGTTAACCTTTTTAAGCTTATTTTTCATCTTCACATTTTTTTATTCTACATCTTATTTTACTTTTTGTTTTTTAAAATAAGATTCTATCCCTGATTAGTGTACTACCTCTATCGCTGTTTTTGTGACGTGCTTGTAATTAGTCCGTATCCACACCATTGTTGCTCTCAGTTTCTTTATTATCATTCTTCTTGCACCATTTTTGGCACGCTGCTCCTGCTACATTGTCTCGCCCGTTGAAACCGTTCAACTGCCAACATGTGGAGCTCCCTTTTTCTGGCATTTTTTTTTTAATCATATTATTCCTTTTTTCCCCCTGATTTTGTATTCTATGGCAGTGTTGTGACCTGCGATGCTAAACGCAAGACATTAAAGACCTTTTCTGAGCAATGGATTCCACCTTTTAGCTTCTGAAGCACATTGCAGTCCATCTTACAAGGTGCTGCCACTGTTACGTGTCAGCTTACATGTTGCTCATGCCTTTTATGGCTCTTCATTTCACATTTCTCCTGTTCAGCAAATGTTTTCACCAGTTTCATTTCAGCACGCAGCATCTGCTTGTATTTTTGCCGGCTGCCATTTTTGGTACCTTTTTTACCTCATGAAACCATTAGGCTGTTACAGTTTTCAGCTCTTGAAGGACAGGAATTTGTTTTTCTTATTTGTTTACCTTTAATACTTTTATACTTTGACTTCAACTTTTTCTGGAAGTTATTAGAGTGGAAACTGCAATAAATTTGTGATTTTTAAAATGTCTTTAATGTCCTTTGTGAAGCTGACATTAAAGACATCAAAGAAGAAAGAAACAATATGAGCTTATGCTGTTACTTGGGACTTTTGTGGTTCTACACATCACATCTCTGCAATTCAACGAATACTTTCAGCCGTTTATTTCAGCAATCCGCATCCACACACATATTTTAGCTGAATGTATTATTTATGGCCATGGTCTGGTGTGATTTGCCTTTATTATGTCAGGTATAGATTCTGGGCCCCCTCCTTTTCACCATTTATATGCTTCCCCTCAGCCAGATCATGTGTAGACATCGATTTTCACTGCTACGCAGATGACACACAACTATATGTCCCATTAAAACCTGAGTTTGCCGATACATCTCATCCTGTCGTGAAAATAATTTGCAGCTCAATGAATCTAAATCAGAAGTGATTATAATTACACCTGCTGGCCCCAGCACCAGTGATATTGGCCTTCTTTCTTTCAGTCTGGGTGTTTTATCAAATCATATTCATAAAATGGCAATTGACAAAAGTGCCGTGGTCCTGATTTGCACAACTGAGGCAGCTACACCGGGTCAGGTAATTCCTCCCCCCTGGAGATTTACAAAAAGGTTATTCATGCTTTTATCTCGTCTCGACTGGACTATTATAATGAACTTTATTCTGGTATCAGCAAGTAAAATTCAGCTTGATTCAAAATGCTGCTGCCAGGCTTTTAAGAGGCACTAAGAAGTGAGCACATTACATCAGTCCTCTCTGACCTTCACTGGCTACCTGTGAGCTTTACTGTCTCTTTGGCAAATGTTACATATTCATCTCAAAACATGTATATGTTAATGTACATTTTGTTTATAGAATAGAGAAGTGAGATCAGCTCATAAGTGGTAGCCTGCATGCTCCACCAGGTATGAACTGGCAGAGCTGTCAGCTGCTCGATCAGCTGGAAGGCATGCTAATACCAAATGTGAACAGGCTCAGACGGTTTCATCGTTTATTGGCTTTATCAGTAGGATTTAGGATATGTGTCATAACCTGGGCCTTCTGATGCATTTCTCCTGCAGGTACCATTACTCACAGCCATGGCGGAATCAACGTTCTCGTGCTCTTTTAGGATGCGCTCCCCATCCTTCAGCTTCCCCTCCGCTTTGCTGAGCAGGGTCTGGAGGATGACCTGTGGAGCCGCTCGCACGTGAGCAACCAGACACTCAGCGCCAACAAACATAAAATGTGGAGTGGTGCGGCTGACCTTCAGATCCTCCTCCACCTGTCTCAGCGCCTTCACTTTGTGCTGAGTGTGGCCTCCCTCCAGCAGACAGTCTCCACACACGTACACCCTCTCATCGGCGCAGTAGTACCACAGGATCTCTGCATGTGCTGGGCACCGTCGCTGGGACAGGTCCCCCAGCGGATCCACCAACAGGTGATTGCTGAACGCCGGCCTGTCCAGGTGGGGCTGGAGGTGCTCAGTACACAGTGACACTTCACACCTCAGGCAGGTCTTCACAGCCAGAGACGGCCGTCCGTCCTCTGCCTCAGGAGGGCAGCAGTCGCACAGGACTTCGCCGCGCTCCTCCTGGCACTGGGGGCAGGTAAAGCGAGTTTTGCCGTCGCTGCGGTCGCTCCAGGCCTCGCGGATGCAGGCAGGGCAGAAGCTGTGGCCACAGGGCAGCGGGTGGGCTCGGCTGAAGCTGTCCCGGCACACAGAGCAGGTCAGCTCCTCCTCCAGGGACGCCATAATGGGCTGATGAAGGCTGATAACTAGAGTTAAAACCACACAGGAGACAGAAAAAGATCAGACATTGTGTCATGGGCACATGCAGACGAACGCTTGCATAAATTACATGCAACTGTTACATGTAAGGAGCACTAAAGCTGACCAGTAATGACACACTGCAGGCACTGAGCTGGTGCGACGTCCTTATTTCCCTCCAACTGTGCACTCAGACCAGTAATCCTGCCTGCCGGGCTCTATGAATAGAATACTTAACAGAGTAACTGCTAATTCTTGGAAAATATAGAGAGTGGACAAAAATAACAGAAAACGCTAAATGATCTAATCTATGACAAACAAAAACATCACATAAAATGGCAAAAACAATTACAATAAAGCTGAATCAAGACCTCTTTAATATGTAGAGTGACCTTAACATGTGGGAGATGAGACATTTTGATGGTATGTGGCTGATTAATTTAGTGAATAAACAATCATTTTGCAGCAGATGATCAACATTTAAAGAAAACGCAGCTTTCTGTGGGAATAAAGTGTTATAACACTAGATGAGCGTTAACTTGCCACACACCCAGGTGGTGGGGATCAGGAGATCAGCTCTGGCAGCTCATCGGCCTGATCTGCCCTGCATGTGCTGTCCTTTAACCCCCAGCCCATGAACGTTCACCTCAGCTGAATGTGACGATCACTGTTCAAAAGAGTGTGTGGCCGCCGAGATGCCCTACCTGTCAGTGTCCCGGTGTCTTCACACTGGGGCCATCGGTGAATGTGTGTGGCCTGTGTGCACTCCCTGTGCGGACTGTGGAGGCTAATCCTAACAGATTCGCCCCCCCCCCCCCATGTCTACTTCAGACACGGTCACATGACCCTGGACTGAGTGGGGACAGGGAAACTTATTAGGTTACTCTGAAAAGTCTGAACTTTGCAGGTATATCAATAAAGTCAGACTTTGGCTCTGATGCAGCAAAGTAATTTGCAAAGTAAGTTTACTATGTAGTAAAGTAAAAGTACAGTATTTGCAAATGTAACAGAGTGGAAGTTTAATGTAGCAGAATTACTGAATAGGAAATAATCAAGTTCTACTTCAGTACAGTATTTGACAAAATGTGTCAAATGTGTTAGTTACATAAATTAGAAATTGCGCATGATATTGGTTTTATTATTGTTGTTGTTGATGATGTGTATTTTTTTTTCTTCAGGGAAGTCATACACAGTTCAGGACAATACAATACTTAAAATTATAAGTAAATAATGATTCATTACGAATGTACAATGATAAAAATATTACTCCAACATTTGCACCAAGACATGATCCAGAAAAGCTTTTCCTAGAAAAAAAATCGAAACACTGATTCAAACACAGTAATTAAAGGAGGTCTGGTCTCAGTGAGCTGATGTATTCGATGCATTTTGACCACAATCCCTTTATTTGCTCTGATTGCAGTCTTAAATTTCATGAAGTCGTCTCCTAATGGAGCGTCTGGTTGTCACCTGGTCACAGCTTTCTTCCCTCCAATAATATCTCCACTAAATATTTACCTGCTTCAGACTGAATATTTAGTGCAACGTAGCCCAAATATAGTGTCAGAACTTCAGATGGAGGTGATATTGATATTGCTCTATTGTTTTCAGTGTCTAATGATTCTGCAGAAAGGGGAGGAGTTAGAGGGTCTGACGGCCACAGGCAGGAGGAGCTTCCTGGCTCTGATATGACCGCATAGTGGTGCTCTATGAAACGTCTCATGTGTGACATTTGAAAGTTAGACTGAGTGGAAAAACGCTCTCGTTGTGTTGCACGTATAAGCTGCACACGTGTTTGCTGGTTTACCTTCACTGGCTTGAGGGATTTGGTTTCCAGTTTATTCTTCTGAGCTGGACTTTGAATTCATTCACTTTTTGCAGAATTTGAACCTGAGCACAAGCTTACAGCTTGATGCTCCATCTTAAGACTAATTGTTTCAAGAGAGAGGAGTGCTTGAGTCTCTTATTTGCGATTGGAAAACAGCTGAAGAACCAGGAGCGTATAAACAGGTGTCTAAACAGGTGCACAAAGCATCAAGGTTAATCAGCCTCGCAGCAAGCTGGCGTTTTATTTTAGCAGGCGAGGTTGAATCATCCCGTGTCAGTTCCATCAGTGTCTCCTGAGGGAAATGAAAAGCGAAAATGTTATCTTGCCTGTAGATTTGATCATTTCAGGCGTGTGATAAACTGCCTATTGATTATGCATTAAATCCTACTTTTCATTTATTTTCTTACATATGCAAATAAATATTAGCTTTTGTTTAAACTGTTTTACACTTTCAGCTGTGTTATGTTGTCTCCTCCCTTTAAAGAGGACAGACCAAGATAGTACTATGTAAATTAAAACCTCTATAAAAGACATTTCAAACAACAATGAGTGTTATAAACCCAGAGAAGATCAGATTTACTGAGAGTCCGTTCTGTGAAATGCAGGTATAACTGGAATCATCTGTGGGTGCAACGTGAGTTAGGAATGTAATTAATCCTGTTCGGTCTGTGATTAAACGTCTGGTTAAAAAAAGGAAATAATTACTGTCACAACTTCACTTCAGAGCAGCTTTTACGCTTCACTTCCCAGGTACAACTTGTCAGTCAGGCAGATCTTCAACGTCTTTAAACGTCTGAGAACCAGGAAGTAGGAATGGACGACACCAAAGTTCCTCAATTTGATACGTTACTCAGAGTTTCTTAGAAGGGTATGTAACTGTTGTCTTCTAGAAAGAGGGATATAATAAAGGCAAGTCATATCAGACTGTGGCATTAATGATGAATTTTCATTTTTTACATGTATTACTAAATCAACTAGAAAAATTGTGCTTCCTGGTGAAAATGTGTGTGATTGTTGAAATTAAACTGCTAAAAGCAGCTGTTAAATTTGCCCAAAACGTGAAATGATGATTCAGGAAGTCCGTGAGCCACAACGTAGGTTTAAGTTTTGTTTCTTTCTTCTATAATATCTTGAACATTACATGGAAAACATTAAAGACATCAGAGGAATTCAGATTCACTTGCGTAGCAAAGACGTTTCCGTGCTAACAGATCCCCGAAAAAGCAGCGGTATAAAACTATAGACGGTAGAAATGAGGAAAAAATACATTCCAGTAATGTCCTTATAGACAACTGAACATTTTGAAAGTTTAATTGTTCTAATAGTATAAAATGTAAAAGGGGCGGCGGGATAATAATAGTATCAGTACACACATTAAATATGAGTGAAGTTAGATAAATATATTGCACAAACATAATGAAAATAAGAATCAGTATTTGACAGAAATACTATGAATAAATATAGAGAATAATAAGTTTAAAAATAAAATGAAAAAAATGTGTAAAATAACAAGTGAAAAAACAACACTGTTCTGACAGGCCACAGTGTAGGTAGATCAGTTTCCGTTCTTTGGCCTGTGTTTACAGTATTTCTAGTGTTTTGGGGAATATATTGTCCATGATCAGTGGCATTTATAGCCTATTCTTATCAGTTTTCACCTGGTTTGGTCTTCTGTGGCGCTGCTGTGGCTTGGGAATTTCTCAGAAGATGGACTGAGTCTTTTATTCAACATAAAAGACATTTCAGACAAACACTAAACACATTACAGACATAAAAGACATGCAAGACATATTTATGTATAAATAACTGCCACACGGCAGCTGAACATCAGTACAGTTGGAATGAACGTCATGAACCAGCGAACCCCATGACCCCTCACCAACCGTGTCACCGTTCAAAGGCCTAAGCGTCGTATCCTGATCCAACCCTCTCCGGCTCCGAGCTCTCGTTCCTGTTCCACGTTGATGAGTCATGTGATAATATGAATTAATCAAATAACAAAATATTCAAATTTGCACTTTAGTGAAAGATGTCTAGATTTCTGCTGCATCAGGCATATGCAGTATTGTTTTGTTTTGTTTGTTTGTTTTTAGATCCAGCAGCATCAGTCCACACATCCCTACCAGGAAGACTTTAAAGGTCTTTAAATAGCACAATGGGTTATTGTTGGTCTGCTTCCTATGTTACTGACTGAAAATTCTATAGACTACTAATTTCAGAGCCACCGATTGTTGTTATTGTCTGATAAAGAGCGCAGGTCCAATGAGAAGCGAGGGAAGCTGAGCTTGGGTTCAGCCAAGACCACAAAGAGTCACACAAGACTCCCAGGAAAACCCAGAGCAAGCTGTCGTTACAGGTCAACGGATGGAACTAACAAGACAATTCATTCATTCAGAAGTCGGTAGTGCCTAGTTTGTTACTTTTGGAGCGTTTCTACGAGAGTGTCGCCCCGTTTCCAGTCATTATGTTGAGCTAAGTTAAGCTAGGTTAAATGATCCATCTCTTGGAATTTAAATTCAAACCACCCTGAAGTAGCCAGTAAGCAAAAAGAAAAGAAGCGTGTTAATAAGTAATCAGGGGGAAATGTTCAGATCTTCAGAGAGATAGTTTCAGGTTTTATTAGGTGCTGGTGTGCACTAAAACTTGTGCACACACAGACAAACACAATGAACAACTGAGGGTTTCGCTGATGGATTATTTGTCAATTAAAATGCACATCATTTTACTCACGACCTGTTTTTTTTTTAACTATTATTTCCTTTTAAATCTGTACATATTCTCCAGGTTAGGTTTGTATTCAGGCGAAGATATCATGATTCATAGGGAACTTGACATTTACATACAAGACACAATAGTTATTTACACTCTGCCTTTATTGTCTGCCTTTGAGAGACACCTAGTGGCGACACAGATGTATGACACGAACACCCGCGTCTCTGTGTGTGTGTGTGTGAAGGGACGTGAGACGTCACGTCCGTCTGATTAATGTCAAAACGGGAAATTATACAAACGATCAAACGTTCACACACCGGACAGCCACAACAGCACGCGGAGCTTTGTTGATGGGGGCTGTTTATACAGGAAACACGCCGCCTGGGAGGTCAAAGTGTGCGCCTTTGTGTGCGGGATGGTTGTCCCGGGTGATAGTCCGGGTCATTTCTGCGTCTGGATGACGCGCCTACGACCCTGATAGCCCGTTGAATGAGCAACTTGGGCCGAGTTCGGTGCCATATCCAGCCCTTGAAGACAAAATATGAATCTTTCAAAATTAAATTATGCAAAATATGAATTCTGATTTTCCTCATATTATGGTGGATATTGGCACCCGTGCACGTCCCGGCTCATGCAGCCCTGCGCTCCTGTGTCTGATGCGCGCTGAGAGTCAGTGTGGAGGCAAAACGTGGCCACCGCTTCCCGGAGGACCGTCTGGCGGCGGGGGCCATTAATTATAAGAGACAGGGAGACAGAGAGACAGACAAAGAGACAGACAGACAGACAGACAGACAGACAGACAGGCCCCGGACACGAGCAGGCCCCGGACGCACACAAAGAGAGCAGCGCGCACGGACGGACAGGGACGATCGTGCCCCCGTGGCGAGTCCGCGGAGGACTGAGTCTAGACGCGCTGAGGCGTCCAAATCCACCGTCACAAGTGGGGCATAAACACGCGGTTTGTGACGGAGTTGAGCACTTGAAAAATGCGGCTGCCCGACTGCGCATCCGTGGGAGCGGATGGGGAAGCGCTGCGCCAGTGTCCCGGCTGAGAGACGGGCTGGATCCGCCCGAGCTGCGCCCCCCCGAACTTGTCATCACACACCATCTCTGGCAGAAAGCATCCGGGACCGTGGTCTTTTTTTTCCTTTTTTTGCAAGCGCTCATATCATTTTATGATTCATAACTTGTTATGATGCGGGAGCGCGCGTGGCGTGCAACAGGTCGCCGTACAGTAGCGGGGACGCGCGTCCCGGAAAACGTCGTGCACGCGACCGTCTGCGCGGCGTTTTGGCACAAGTTGGCACTTAAAAAAAAAAAAAAAAGCGTTTTTGGCACAAAATAGCTCCGGCTAAAATGCTGCGATGCTCGTTTCATTCTGAATGGGTCATAGCTGCTTTACACCTGGATCGCAATGTTTTTGCTTATCGATTATCGATTTTATAGCATCGGCTGATTGTTGTATCTGTAGATATTCTGCGTTTTCAGAATTCGCCGGGTTGCCTTAGAAAGGTGCTCGCGCAGCCCACTTCATGAATGTGTTGTTCAACTGTCGGTGAATCATGAAGTCCAACAAATTAAAGGCACATTTTCAAGAATTCAGACGCAAATCGTCCCGTGATTTTAGCTTGTGACGCGATAACCAACCTCAGATGCTTTTTATCATTCAGCCCGAGTCTCCGTGAGACAGAGAGACGGTGGGGGTGGGGGGCTGGGTGGGTGAAGGGTGCCACACCAGGGCCGGAGCAAAAAAAAGAAAAGAAAATGATTTTCCTCCTCTCCCTGGCTGAGTCTTTGTTTCATTACCTCGTTTCCACGTGGTGAGCACTGGGCTCCAGGGTGAAAAGGGAGCATTGTGCCTCCAGTCAGGGGCCTTATGTGCCGTAGAGGCTCTGAGAGGGTGATGCTCACTCAGCTGTGCTCCCCCAACGCCATTGTTGAAAAATTCCAGCTCATCTCAGCCGCTCTGTGCTCACCAGCTCACACAGGAGCCCGTTTCACTGGAGATGTCGCACATACGCGACCTGCCCACGTCAAGGTAGCATCAGCGGAATGTGTCCGGTTCAATGTAAAGAAAACAAGACAATCAATTCTGCGGATTAAATTGAGCTGTTGCGCGCACAGCTCCGCTCTGTCGGGCGCACCAGGAGAGCTGTGGCTGTTTCTGGTTCATAATCATAATTAGTATGTGATGAACTTGAGAGTCAGTGAGCGAGGGCTTACTGGGAGAGGCAGTGGCCCAAAAAGAGGGGTGTTCACTCGCCATTTGAATGCAAAGTAGTGAATGAACAAGTGAGCTGTGTGCGTGTGCGTTGAGAAAGGAGGAGGCAAATGTGAGTTTTTCAAGAAAAGGAAGGCTCGCCGAGAGAAACTGTCACACGGCACTTTAGTTCAACGTGGACGCGCTTTAGTCTGATCAACCTGGAGCCTCCATAGTCACATTTTTGGGAGATGATACTTTTTTCTTTTACTTTTTCTTATATATAAACATGAATACATTTTAACCCCTTTAAGTAACTTAGATACGTACTTTTTTCAGCGTGCAGGGAGACAGAATAAAAAAAGTTGTGTGTTGGCCAATGCGCCCCTGCGTCCCTCGCTCCCATCCTGCAGAAGCATGTCCCGTCGGAAACAGAAACGACCCCGGCAGCTTATGAGCCTGACCCTCAGTGCCTGCCGTCCACTTGAGCATGGTGAGAAATAGACTGCGGGGGAACCGGTTGAATGGGAAGTTTAGACGTCAAGAAGCCGCCTTTGATTTGATATGCAGAGGTTGTTTTAGTGGTGTGGAGTTATTTTCATGGTGTATTGACTGTGTGGTGCAAGCGCAGCATATGAACTGATGGGTTGGTCTCTTAACTCTGTACTGTACATTTTGACTTACTGACTTTAATGGCTGTTAATACTTTTCAACTATCATTTGTAAATGGTTTACTTTTACAGTTATTTGACGGTTAAATTAGACTAATAGTCATCTGAGAGTAGATTTGGGTTGGTGTTATACTTGCATGCGGACTTATTCAGTCTCTTTGGGTGCAGCTGCTTTTTGTGCCCCATAAAACCCAAATGGCTTCACTCGTCACTGCCAAGTACAAAGACACGGACCACCCAGAATAAGGGAAGGTACAACAAATTCACAGATGAATATCAGTTAAAACAAAAATATAACCGAGAGCGGATTGGAAAATGTGAAAGAGACACGTTTGGTAGAAGTAAATGGATGTGCATGAGAAGGTAAAGAAAATATTCTGCAGGACTGTAAGGTGTTCCAAGCATTAGGCCCCATTGTCCCCTTTCAGCTTTGTTGCTGGGCACTGAAGCATGAACGCAAGAAGTGTGTGTGTGGATTTGTACGTCCCCTCCGGTTACAATAGACGGGCCCACACTGGGTCATAAAATTGTAGCCTACAAGCTAACAGCCATAAGTTCTGTATGTGTTTGCATGTGCATGAACTTTATGTGCATATAAAATTCGACGTGTTTGCCTTTTTGTGTCTCTGTCTTGTGCACTGATGGGATTATCGTGTATTACCTCTCTCCCCTCAGTACTTTTTCTAGGTTAAGCTAGCTTGATGATGGTGCCGCTCATGTCTGTCTGTTGAGCTGTTTGTTGTCTTTGCACCACCCCTCTTCCTCTGCCCGGTCCTAAACCATATCAGGAATTCGACCCTTAGACTGTTTAAGGTGAAGTCTTGCAGCCAATCAGGCGCCGCGTAGCTACAGTGTCCAGTATCCAGCCAGGACGGAAGCCTCTGCAGGCCGCTGGGCGAGTGGGGGAAGGGCTCTTAAGGAGATGGAAGAAAAGACAGATTGAATGGAGGAAGGAAGAAAGGGAGAGGGGGCATGGAAGAGTGTCGGTGTGAATGTGTTTTTTTTTTATGGTGGGGGGGGTTTAAGTAAAGTCCATTGTCTTGTTGCGTGTTGCCCTGGAAACAAGGTAGGCTCCTTTACGGGTGAGCAGTGTATTCTTGCAGATCAGTGGAATCTGTGTGTGCGTGCCTGCATGCATGACGTGTTTGTGCGCGTCGACAGCGATGGGGAGGGTGCAGCTGATGAGGATGGACAGGACAAAGAGGGTCAGAAAGCAGTGGTGGCTGATAAAGTGATAGAAATTAAATCCCGAGATTAAGAGTCACTTGTTTAACAACTGAAACATTCCATTTCCAACTAGCCACCTTGCGCTCGTCACCGCTGGTTTTTCTGACTTGTTTCCAAGTGATGTTCTGATTGATTTAGTTTACATTTTTGTGCAGACCTTACCTCATGTAAACAATAATTATTTGTTGCCATTAACGGTGATAAAATTACATTTAGATTTTCTTCTTTCACTTTCAATAGATGACAACTTGGCAGTGAAGTCGCACTCGTTTCCATTTATCCTGGATTCTTCCTTCTGCTCTCCATCCTCCCCTCTTCAAATCTTCCAGCTGCCCCTTGCGCTTTGCTCATCTCTCAGGGGCTCTCAGACCACCTTGCTTCCCGCTGAGGGTCCGCTGCTATTGTGCTCACCTAGCCAGTCCTCTCACCGGCCCCTCAAAACCCCTCGGCGCTCCGTCTCTCCTGACTCTTCTCTCGCTTACCAAACTCAACACCCACCTGCCCTTCGACCGTCTGGTTGCAATCCCACGTCATCTGCGAGTGCCCGCTGCCTCCCGGCCCAACGTGCACACATGGCCTCTCCCAAACTTGGGCTGTCAGCCACCACCACAACCTCTTCCTCCTCATCATCGTCCTCAGCCTCTCTGTGTCCCCCACCACACCCTGGAAGCCCCAGCCGTGTTCCCGAGGGGCCCCCGAGTCCCGTTACCCCAACTCCCAGCCCAGAAGTGACGTCTGCCTCGGCTGCACCCTCAAGGGCCCAATTGAGTATTGCTCTGATCCTGGAGGAGCTGCGGGTGCTGCAGCAAAGGCAGATCCACCAGATGCAGATAACAGAGGACATCTGTAGACAGGTGCTACGCCTTGGCGGAGCCTCCTGTACTGCAGACACACCTTCCCAGCATCTCCTCCCTCCACTTCCTCAGCTCTGCCTGGAAGGCAGCAAAAGGGCAGCCAGTCCGACGATGCAGCCGACTGCACCTCTGCCTTCAAATACTGTGACTCCTCTTCTAGCATGCTTTTCCTCCCTACTCCCGTCTCAGTCAGCTGATAAACCCCCAAAGTCTAGCAGTTCCTTATCCCAAATCCTGCAGCCACACAAGTCGCAGGTTGGGGAGACGGGAGGTCATGGTTATCTGAGAGCGAGTTCTCAATCCTCGGCTGCCTCCACCTCTTCCCCTGCTGCAATCTCCATGGCTTCCTCCACCTATCCGCTTGCCCTGTCTTTAGCACTGCCCAACTACTATCTTCACGAGAAATCTCCAAATACCACTGGCGTGAGTGGACCAAGTGGCCGGTCACTCCTGAACTCATCCCTCCCAACATCAGTATCTGTGGTCCCAAACTCTAAACATGCTTCACAAGCTGTCTGTGGAGGACCAGACTCTTCCCCTGCATCCAGTTCCACCACTACGGGCCGCCTCCAACACGCTTGCCGCTTTTGTGGAAAATTGTTCAGCAGTGACTCCTCCCTACAAATACATTTACGCTCACACACAGGGGAACGACCCTATCAGTGTCCTGTGTGCCTCAGCCGCTTCACCACTCGAGGCAATCTCAAGGTGCACTTTCTTCGCCATCGGGAGCAGAACCCAGAGCTCTCACTTTCACTCCTGCCACCTTCTTTGTTTGGGGTAACATTAGGGGCTGCTGGGAGGTCAGATATGGGACAGACTCTGAGCAGTGGTAGCAGTGTTAGTGGCGTAAATATACAGAAAAAGCCAAAAAGCAGGCCCGAGGACGAAACGTGTGGAGATCATTTGGAGGCCGGGGGTACCAGCACTGGCTTTTCTCTGGGGGCCTCTGGAGGATCTACCCCCTCTACCCTACCTCTGGCCCCTAGTGTTGACTTGGCTTTGATCTCTCATTCTCTCCTGCAGTTCAATAGGGCTGCAGCTGTAGCTGCTGCAGCCGCCATCACCTCTGGCTCATCCCACTCGTCCTCTTCCTCTTCAGCCTCCACCTCCTCTCTTGTTACTTCCCTCCTATCCAACCCTTCTTTGCCTTCATCTTCTGCTATCACAGAGTTATTCAAGGGTGCTAAACAGCAGCACTTTGATGAAAACACTCCTCCTCATGCACCAATGCTTTCACCTGCCGACTACACCCAGCTAGCCCATTTGCCTAAGCTTCTTTTCCCATCCATATCCACCTCTTCCTCTACCCCTGTTGCACACTCATCCCTCTACAATCATCCTGCCTTAGGCTTGCTACGCACCCCACTACCCTCTACGTCTAGCTCCCACCAATTTGCTTCTTCCAGCCATTCTCAGCTTTCTTTCCCCTTCTCTTCCCACTCTAAAGTCCCTGGTTCATTCACCAGTACTCCATCCTCTCTGCCTTCCACAATGGCTACCTCCACTCGTACCTCTGAAACCTCCAGGTTGCAAAGGCTGGTTGAGAAGCTAGAAAAGATGCCTCCCCACTCGACCTCACCATGGATTTCTTCCTCTACACCCTCATCCATGCTGGAGATATTATCTACCAATACCACTACCTCTTCAGCAAGTTCAGCCAGCGGTTGTTTCACAAATGCCAGCACTTCTACCACCTATGTTGTGGCTTCACCACCATCTTCTTCTCTTGCCTCAACATGTGTTTCAAACTTCACCCATGAGATGGTTGCTTCCCTAGGAATGAGTGCTACTGGAGCAAGGGCCATGGCAGGGGGCTTGCTACCATCATTAAGCATCACAGGTTCAGCTGCCAGCCTCACAACCAATCAGTGTGGGGTCTGTCTACGGGTGCTAAGCTGTCCCAGAGCACTGCGTCTTCATCAGGCTACCCACCTTGGAGAACGCCCCTTTCCATGTAAAATATGTGGAAGGTCCTTCTCTACCAAAGGTAGTCTGCGGTCACACCTGGCCACACATCATGCTCGACCACCCAATGCACGTGTCCAGAACTCTTGCCCACTGTGCCAGCGTAAGTTCACTAATGCCCTAGTGCTCCAGCACCACATCCGTATGCACCTTGGTGGGCAGTTGCCCACAGATGGCACAGAGGATACTGCGCATGAGATGCAAAATGAATCTGATTCCAAACCCTTGTCACAATCTCAGTCAAATGACCTGAATACTGTCTTTAGTAAAACACCTCCGCTACCAGGCCATTCTATGAGCCCAGTCCCAAGTTCACAACTTCAAAGCTCAGCAGTTGGCACAGCGCCTGTTTCTGGCGGTATGGAATCAGTTGCATTTACCCAAAATCCTGACAAGTCTGGGTCCTCCAGCCCAGATCTAATCCCCCCTGCTGACCTTAGTCCCGACCCCTTCATGAGTCCAGTAACACAAACTCCACCACAAGGCAGGGTAGAACCCCCTATCCTTTGTGTGAGTGCCCCCTTGCCAGCCTCCCAGCAGACAGACCAAACTTCCCCGGTTGGCAAAGACAACCAAGTTGACCAGCAATCCGGCGTCACTGTTCTTCCCAAATCCACCCCTTCGCAAGATTCTGCCCCTGTTACCAATACTACAGTCTCCTCAAATAATATAAAAGTGGAATGTAAAGAGGGCGAAGCATCTACCTCCTCTGGTAACTTCCTTGGCTCTAAATCAAACATGGAGGACCTTCAAAGCACAACTGTTTTTGGCACATCCTTTGCTTATACCTGTCCTAGTCCCTCCCCTAATCCCATCCTGACTCAAGATACTAACGTAACACCTTCCGTGGAATTGGACTCTGTATCCCCAAGGCCCCAATCACCCAAACCCATGGAAGAAGACAAAGAACCATCTCCTCCACCAGCAACACCAAAGCAAGACCAAACAACTGTGTCTGATGAGGATCCCAAAACATCTACTTTGGAGACTGCTGACAGTGTTGGTGCTGAAGTGATTGATGCATCACAAAGAGCTGCCACTTTTGTAAGGGAGACACGTCAGAGCTTTCATTTTGGTGCATATGGGAGGGAAGAACAGAGAGATGCTTTGAAGATTAGTAGACTGGCTCCAAGCGAAGAACTGGATGCTTCTATTCCCATCAGCCTTGCCCCAACCCTCCCGTCACCGATGTCTCGCCCTGAGAAGAAGACTTATTGCTGTGCTGAGTGCGGAAAAGAGTATGCCAGTCGCAGTGGCCTGAAGGTGGGGGAAAAACTTATCTGATATAACTATAACTTTTATTGATAAGATGTAATGCTATGTTGACGAGGTTGTTGTTTTTGGACATCCTTATTTCCTAGATGTTTTAACATTATTTTGCAGCTTTTCAAAAGTCTATCTTGTAAGAGAGTAATAGAAAGTGTTTGAATATACTGAACATTCATTCTGGAACCTAGAGAAGAGTCACTGTTTTTCATTAGTCCCTAAAAGTTACTTCATGTACCCCATGCTCCATTTATACTCTGATCTGCCACGCCATTGAAACCACCAAGGTTTTGAGTGGGTGGTTCATGTTAGGGTGTCATCAATATGAATGTGAGTGCCCTAGTTTTCCCAGCACAACACTGGATAGTAACAAGAAGATATTCACCACAACTATTAGTGAATTTTATGTTTCGCTTGATTGGTGCCTATCAGACTAAACAACCCATAGATTTTACCCCACACAACACAATACGGGGTATATTTGATAGTGACACTTAACCCAACTCTTTATGTTCTCAGGGGCACATGAAGCACCACGGTGTGGTGACCAAAACACGTCCACAAGCCCGGAGTAGCCGTTCCTCCAATGACCACCTTCCCT
>KV751365.1:4534066-4550553 GCA_001698575.1 Mola mola | reverse complement strand
ACAGGCTTCTGGAACCAATATCAAGCCTTCCTCAACTCCAACAAGCCAAATGATGATCCAACCTCTGGCAGCCAAGGAGAGAATGAGTCAGCAAGGTCTGCGAAAGCAGCAGTTCGATCTCAGATGGATCCAAGAGCCTCCGATGAGGCAGGCGGAGAGGCGAGCGGAGGGTTATAACTCGCGTGAGTGTGATAGGTTGGATAATGTTCTGGTATTTTCCATCAGTGTTTACCCATAGATGAAAGTATATGGGTATTTGCGTAGTACTGCTTCCTCGACACATTTCAAGTAGCCTGTCACTTTGATGGAGTAATATGTTTGTATGTGAAAGTTGTGAGTCAACACGCGTGGTCTTGTGTTTTAAAAAATGACGACAGCTCATGTACAAAAAAAGGTGAGAATAACCAAGAGGTAACAAATGAATCCAGTGCTTACTGGGTTCAGTTAGCACCTTTGTCTGGCTGAAGTTGTGAAAAATTTGATGCACATTCTAACAAAAAAAAAAAAGAGTAACTCTGTTGTATCAATGTTTCATTATCAGACCTGATCAGTAATTATCACGGCCATTTTTTTTTTTTTTTAATGTGATAAATCTTAATATGAGCAAATGTTTAAAAAAAAAAAAAAAGGTTTGATCAGATCATTCACAATCATACGACAGAGTTTCAGGGCCACACTTGATTTTTTCTTTTTAGATTTTGAGAATAAAGTTGTAAACGTTTGAGAAAAAAAGTCCTTATTTTACGAGAATAAAATTGTAACTTGATGAATTCTTAAGAATAAACCAGTTTCTTCAAAGTCCTTTTGCTGATGACAATGTGGTAGCCAAAAGATTAAGAATATCCCTGTTTGTGAAACCTGTACTGAAGTACAGCTTCACGAAGTTCTCCACCAGCCTCATTATGGCACCGAGTGTTGTTCTGATATCTCTCCTCTAAAGTAACTGACTAAAATTACCACTTTTTTCTCACAACATTTTGACTGTTTACAACTTTATTCCTGAAGTCTGGAATTCTTTTTCTCATAATACAGCGTCATACCATTAAAATAAAATAAGAATTTTGAACCGTTTATGTCAGTATATAAACGTTTTCCTTTGCTATGTCGCGGTCTGTTTCATATGTAAAAGATTTTTTTTTTTCCTTCAGCTGGCGGGAACTGATTTAAATGAGTAAATCGGTTATTTATTTTGCTTACCTAATCAACCTAACTCTGCTTTGCAAAGCAAGCAGGCCATCAAACCGAATGTGTTTGTGTGGGGAGTATCAAGTCTTTCGTCCACCATCTTGCGGCGCAGATAAACTGCTCGCTGACGTCATTGTGGTTTACTTTTAACTATATCAGCCTTTCACAACAGAACCACAGCTGCAGCGTTCATAAAACCAGCGAAAATGTGGTTTTGTCTGTGACCTTTGACCTTAGGCTTTGTGAAAATTATGATTGTTGTTTGGTCCGAATTTAACGTCTGTAACACTTTTTTTTTCAAATACTAAAAAATGTGAGTTACAATATATATATATACATATATCAGAAGTTTGTGTCTGTTTGTTTGTTGTTTGTAAGCTGTACTTTCAGTCTCTCCATATTAAACAAACTCTTGCTCAACCATGTGTCGTAAGCATGAACGTGTGCATGCTTGCAGGCAATTTCAGGTCATGCTTTGTTATATTCATTCCTGTGGTCACTCACACTCACAGTCACGTCATTGATCTCTGCTTGATGCTAAGTCAATCAAAGCGTCCTGTTCCTGTTGTGTCACGACAGCCAGGAGGACGAGGGGAGTGGAGGAGGCCAGTTGTGTAAAGTCAGCATGTGTTGACATTAATCTTCGGGAAAGGTGTGTCTCAAGAGCCTAAAAAATTCTATGTGCATGTGTATGTATTTGTACACTTGTCCTTGTATGCGCACACAGCTGCTAATAAGCATCCCGCCCGCAGCATTGACCCTCTGCGATGTGAAATCTATAGCTGCCGTTACCACAAACACCTGGAGTGCGACTACATGCATGCCAATGAGCACAAAATGTCGAGTAACTACGTGTGCATGTGGCAGAAGTCGAATGTCACGAAGTGCATTTACATAAGTGCAAGACGTGCACTTTCTAATGCTAATTTATACTTCCACTCCAGTACAGTTCAGTACAAAATATTTATCGATACAACGTCTTTATTATATCTTTAACTCAATTAGAATCAAAAATATTATACAGTTTAAGTTACTCTTTGCTCTACAAATCAGGATTTGATGAAAGTCTTAATGAACATGAAATAGGATGGTTCAATTACAGGATATAAAAAATGGAGTTTAAACAATTGTCCATTACTCAATTAACAGCTAATCATTATTATAATTTACTATTTCCTAACCAAAAGACAATAGTTTCATCTCCTCAAATTTTAATTAATTTAATGATGATCATTGTTCAGGATGGACAAGAGTTTTTTTGGGTTTTTTTTTCAGAACTTCAATTAATGGATCAATCATGAAAACAGTGTGCAGATCAATCCATAACAATAACGATCATCCTAAACAACCTAAAATCAACCGCAACCTGAAATAAAAAATCCACTGATAGTTTAACTGTCAAGGGTGACATTTTTCTGCATTGAGTGCATCCACTAATGGACTTTTAATACATTTATTTTCCAATACATCACTTACAGTCGATAGGTATGAATACTTCCTCACCCCCTGGCATGTACAAGTCCCCCGGCTGCCTCATTGTTTTCACAAAAGAAGAGAACCAAAATTGTTTTGGTGGAGAAAGCAGAAAACATCACGCAAGTCAAAATGCCTCAAGGTCATATCTCACGTGACGTGCTTAAACGCGTGCGCGACGTGGACAGTAGGGGGCGCAGTTCTCCCTTTAAACAGCTGAATTGTGCGCAACAGAAGGAATAAATCATGCATATTCGTCTTCAATAAAATGATAAGTATAAAAAATACAACTCTTTTAAAGTGGCAGAAATATGTCAGCAAATATCTGAGTTGTGTATCCAAACGTAAATATTTCCATTCCCAATAATCCCGGATCTCATTGTTCAATGCGTAATTTGTCCCCAAATGCGTCATTCGTCTGCTCGCTGTCAATAACAACAGTTTTGTGCACTCAAAGCAGGGTGAAGACATGTGATCACACCCTAAAGTTGAGTCCAAACCGATCCAAGTTTTAGAAGAAGGTCACCAAGTTGCTTTCCGCCTTCCGCCGCGGAGGGGCGGGCGGATTTGGGAGGGGGAGGTTTTACAACACTCTTCTTTTTTAGCTTGAAGGTCTCCGGGGAGCATCAAACTACCACGTCTGCAGCGGGGAGAGAGGAAAGAGAGGAGGGGATCACAATAAGCCGGGCGGAGGACAGAGGAGAGAGGAGACAGCTCCGTGGAAACAACATCTGGAGCAGGGCCGAATTTGGACATAGAACACGCGCAGCCTGCAGCCCCAGAGCACCTCTCCGAGTCTCCCAGCCTGCAGAAACGAGCGATACCAAAACCTGAGCCTGGCTGGAGGAGAATGCACGGACTGGACAAACACCTCCCGGGGCCACTTGAGCAATAAGCACCGCTGCAGATCCGCTGGAATCTCCTCTCGTGCGCAACGGGAATTAGTTCACGGGAGACGTTTCCCCCCCTGCAGATAATGTTCTGACAAACAGTTAAATTAGTCCAGGCGGTTTATTTTGGCTTGTTTTTTTTTAGAGAGATCTCCTAGTTTTGCTTTGTTTTTCGGGCGACTGACGCGATGGCCCCCGAGCTCGGATCGCGGGTCCGACTGCTGCTGCTGGCGGCGGCGGCGCTGCTGGAGCTGAGCGCGCAGGCAGCGACGGACACGCACATCAACCCCGAGGTGAGACACAGCACACAGAAAGAAAGTCACGGGAGGGACGGGCTAAAAGTCAGAAACGTATCCAAACTTGGGGAGACATTAATACACACAGGGCTGAGAAATGAGCCGGCAGAACCAAAGGATGGAGCCCGGGTAGGAAAACTGCACGTTGGGGAATAAAGCCAAACAAACGATTTAGTGCAGCTGGTGTGTGTGTGTGTGTGTGTGTGTGTGTGTGTTTGATTTAACATAAGAAAAGCTAAAGCTGACAGGGAAAACCATCCTCTGTCCTCAGAATATGTGACAGTCTTTAAGAACAAAGTAAACTCGTGCGGAACAATGAGTCCAACAGCAGGAGGTGGGGAAGGGCTTTGACCCTGGGTCAGAGGAAGCAGCCCATAATGAGCAGAGCGCTTGTGAAAACACTGAGAAACGCTGAGCAGGCAAAAGCAACAGGAAAAAAAGAGAAGAAAAAAAGCAAAGCAAATGAGGAGAAATGCATGACTTTGTGTTGTGGTGGGTCGAGGGAGGGACTGATAGTTGTTGGTGCAATTCCAGTCAGCGGGGAGACGTAATTGTTGACATCTGTGTGGGAAGGGTGGGGGCGCAATCAGAGAACTTCTAGAGCGTCCAGGCCGATCAGCTGTGGAGCAGGAAAAAAATACCCTTTCACACACTTTTAAACAGACTGAGCTGCAGTTCCAGGTCTGTTCTGGGTTTCTGGGTTCTGAACTCCCCGTTCGGCAAACGAACTGTAGTGACGCATCAGGAAGTTCTTCCGGGAGGTTACAGGAAGTGACACCATGCCTGCAAACACCGGCTCCCTCCAGCATCGTCGTGAGGGTCGGTTTGGCAGGTCACACAGATGTGACTCTGAATCACCGCGTCCTGCCTGCGGTCCGTATGGTATGGAACCATCCCTCCAGCTGTGCCTGTGGAAGGAAAGTAACTCCACTCGACCGACCTACATACGACTGACAGCTGGAGGGATTGGAACCAAACAGGGAAGCAAACCCATTCAAACGATCAGTATTCACTGATGCTGTTTCCATCAGTAACACGGCCACGATACAGACTTATATTGTCTAATTTAGAACAATTAAGGAACAAACAAAACAAATGCAAAATTTAATGTCTGCTATTCCACACCTTAGTCATTTCTATGTTTTGGTACCTGGTCAAGGGAGCATAAATATGTAAAGAGCCCGGAAAAAGCATTTAGACATTTGTCACACTTAAGTGTTTCATATCATCAAACAAATTTTATTATTAGACAAAGACAACTTGAGTTAATACAAAATGCAGTTTTTAAATGATAATTTCATTTATTAAGGGAAAAAAGCTATCCAAAGCTACGTGGCCCTGTGTGAAAAAGTCATTGCCTCCACCCTCTTGTTAAATCCCGAAGTAACTGTGATTGACCACATTCTTTGGAAAGCTGAGGTCAATTTCACCAGCCGAACTCGGGCCTGATTACTGCCAGACCCTGTTGAATCAGGAAATCACTTCAATAGAAGCTCTCTGACAAAGTGAAGCAGGCCGAAAGATATCAAAGAGCAACACACCATCAAGAAATTCCAGATGAGAGCAGATGAGAAACAAAGTCATTGACGTCTGTCAGTCTGGAAAGGGTTACGCAGCCGTTTCTAAAGCTTCGGGACTCTAGCGAACCGCGGTGAGAGCCATTACCCTCTAATGGAGAAAGCTTGGATCAGTGGTGAACCCTCCCAGGAGCGGCCGGCTTAGCAAAATGAATCAGAGCATCGACGACTCACCCAGGAGGTGACACAAGAAACTAGAACAACATCTGAAGAAGTGCAGCCCGCACTCGCCTCAGTTACGGTCAGGGTTCATGATTCAGCAACAAGAAAGAGACCAGGCAAATATGGCATCCAATGGGAGGGTTCCAAGGCGAAAACCACTGCTGACCAACAACAACTCAGAGGCTCGTCTCAAAAAATATCTTGATGGTCCCTGAGACTTTTGGGAAGTTGTGCGTCCTGTTACATCTGGTGTAAAACTAACAGTTTTATTTCATAAAGAGAAAATCAGTGTAACAGTGAGGGATGGTGGTGGTAGTGTGACTTTGCTGCTTCAGGCCCTGGACCACTTGCAGTGATCGAGGGAACCGCGAATTCTGCTCTCTGCCAAAAAATCCTGAAGGAGGATCAGTTTGTGACCTCATTCTCAAGCACACTTGGGTCATTCAGCAGTACAGTGATCCAAAATACACCAGCGAGTCGACCTCTGAATGGCTTTAAAGAGGAACCGATTGAAGGTTTTGGAGAGGTTTTTTTGCTCCAAAACCCTCCAATGTGGTTCAATTAAAACAATTCTGCAGAGAAAAGTGGGCCAAAATTCCTCCACAGCGATGTGAAAGGCTCACGGCCAGTTATCACAAAGGCTGTTATTATTAGAAACGCTGGTAACCAGTAATCAGGTTTACGGGGCAATGACTCTTTCACACAGGGCCAGGTAGGTGTGGATAGCTTTTTTTCCCCTTAATAAATGCAATCAGCATTTAAAAAAGTGCATTTTGTGTTTACTCAGGTTGTCTTTGTCTACTATTAAAATTAGTTTGATGATCCAAAACGTTGAAGTGTGACAAATGGGTGAAACAATTTGAAATCAGAGAGGGGGCAAATACTTTTTCACAGCGCTGAATATATACCTGAAGGCTACAGGCTAAACCTGGATTCTCCTTAACTGATTACATATGTTGTCAATCTTCAGTTTATTATTACTTTTAATTTATTACACAAGGCACACATTTTCCCACAATAACGCGATAACAAAATAAAAACAAACTGCATGTTTGCTACGTAACTTCAGTATAGAAATTAGAGCCCAACTGATGCCGATATTGAAAGGTACAAAAGTTCCAGTATCGATATATTGGCTGATATCCGCAAAGTTTTGGAAATGATCCCTCAACTGAGGTTATAAAAGCATTTTTATTAAACAACGAGGCTGAATATTTTACAGATTAACAATGTCTCAACTAACCTAACAGGAAATGTACTCATTTTGAGTCACCGCAAGCTTCTTAATCAGCATTTTGTATTTCGAAATCAGTTTTTGGTTTGTTTTTTTTCAAATTGGCCAACATTTAAAAACATTTATGCTGATATATCTGCGATAGGCCAATATCAGCCTTTGATACTGACCTGAAACTGAAAATTGTACTGAGAAAACAATGCTTTCACCTAAATCTGTAGGTGTTCTGGCTCCTTTTGATGCTATTTGATGGTTTAAATATGAACTGCCGCCAGTAACTATAAACCAGTTCTTGGCTTCCATGCGGGACACAGTGCACATGGGATGGACGGTCTGGGCAGATCTAAAACCAGCCCTTTTCTTGATTCAGCAGAAAGAGCAGCTGGAAAAGTCTAATTATAAAGAAGCCTGTAATTGAGAATGTTGGAGAACAGCAAGAGTGTCCAACAGTGAACTATATGTAGACGCTGTGGTAATAGTTGGCGATTTTGAACTGATCTTTGTGTATCGTCGCCCTCCAAAAAAAGAATCACGACATTCAGCAAAGAGTCAATAAAAGAACAGGACTGACGTATAATAAAAGAAAGCAAACTTCAAAATAAGTGATTTTAGAGGTCATACAGTCATTGATTTACTGGAGAAAACAGAAGTTTCAGCTGAAATCTGCACCAAAGTTCCCACTATTGTGCTTAAACAGATTTGCCTGCTTAGCTTTATGACGTCTTTTCTACGAATCCTCTGCCTCGCGTGCTGCCTCCACACAGCCGCAGTCACCTGAGTCAGTCCACGGTTCTGCTGCGCAGGACGGGATTTGTGCTTTAATCAGCAGCAGGTCTAATTGAGAGTTTATCTGCTGGGCGGTGGCTGTTTGCTGGTGAGATTAGGAGTCCGGGGTGGGGGTTGGGAGGATGCAGTCCAGCAGTCATGTCCTGTGGTCTGCGGCGGCGAGAGGAAGAGGGCTGCGCGGTTTTTGTTTGGCGTTGGTGTGTCAGCAGCCACCTGCTTGTGACACACACACACACACACACACACACACACACAGTCACACAGTCACACTGAGGCATGACCAAAAATGGCTGCGCGCTGAAGTCACTCGCTGCAGAGGAAGATAAATGGACACGAGAGGATGAAAGCGGTGCAGACAGTGAGGAGGCTGTGGCACGATAGAAAGACAGGCATTGTGGTCGTGGGAGTGATGCAATCTGGGTAAAGGACAGCTGGAAAATGAGGCAATTAACTATCTGAATTGGACAGGAGATAAATCATGTCTGTCATGACACACATCCTGCTTGAATCTATGTCTTGGTGAGAAGAAGCATTGACTGAAGGCGATACGGAATCCCCTGATTCACTTTTTAGTGATGTCCCATCCTAAAGATCGCCAGTGGTCCCCACTGAGGGCAGAGAAGAAAGATGGGAAGTGTTACAGGAAATAAGGTGTGAACCAAAGTCATTACCTCATTTCCTGTTCACAAAGGAAGTTTGGAGTGAGCCAGTTTGCGGGGAAGCTTTTTTCTTTCTTTTTTTTTCCTTTTCCCTTTTTTCCTGTCCGGAGTCGTTCGGGCGGCGGTGTGTGTTTTTCCACTCCTTTGTCATCTGGTCTCATTGTCGCTGGCCGAACAGCGCTTGTTTTAATAGTCAGCAGCTAGAGGATTGCGTACCCACACGGACACATATTTAAACACTCGAGGAGCTCTCGGCCAGACGTTACACGTTACAGCCTCGGCAACGAGAAAGAATACGATGTGTTGTGCTGAACATATGTGCACACAATCACATCACACTGTTATAGCCAATAACCAGCTGTTGCAGGTGAAAGGGGAACAATAGTTCTATGGAAGCATAATTCTGCAGCTCTGTGTGTTTCTCTCTTTCTTTGCGGACATGCAGTCCCCCCTCTCTCTTATCCTGTGCAAAAGAAGAAACTTCTGGTTAATCTTCCATAAAGCAGTAAACTGACGTCACTGCACATGAGTGAGCCACGCCCTACGCCTCAAAATCCTGGACTTAGTTGGCTCAAAGTACCTCTGCGCTGTTCACCATGGCGAGGCCTTGTTAAAAATCAAGGGGTCAAACTGACTCAAACGTTAAAATATTTCCGTGGAGCAGTTTTTAGTACAGCAGTGAGTGGAGGCACTGTAACCCAGGGGGCAAATAAATAAAATGCACTCATAGTGAGTCAGCTCTATGTCGTTAACACCGAGTTTTAAAAGTGCTGGAAAACTAGCGAACAAGCCAGAAGAGAACTTAAAAGCTTGAGTTAAATGTTAACGTTGTCAGCACAAAGTTTTGGTTAAACAGTTAAAAATCATCAGTTCAAAGTAAAGGAAAAACAATAAAAATAAACAGCACAAAAAATCAGGGATACAGTGTCAAATCAGCAGAAACTAATTGATGATGCATTAAAATTAACGTGTAATATAAGTTAAAATTGTCAGCATATATTAATGGATAAATAGTTAAACTTGTCAGTGTAAAGCAGTGGATAATTTGTTAGAAATATTTGCATAAAGTCGTGGCTAAATAGTTAAAATAATTAGTGTAAAGTAAAGGAAAATCAACAAAAATGACCGCCCTAAAAAATAAAAGATAAACTTGAAATTATAAGCAGAAATTTAATGATAGAGCATTTAAATCCACAAGTAATGGATTAATGAGTGAAATTGTCAGCGCAAATTATTGGATAAACAGTCCAAATGATCAAATAAATAGGTAAAATATTCAGTGTAAAGCAGTGGAGAAGTAGTTGAATTTATCAGTGTAAAATCAATGTTAAATACTTCTGATAATCAGTATAAAAGGAGTACCCCAAGTAATCAACATAGAAAATAACCTGTTAAAAATAAACTGTTAAAACAATAAGCAGAAATTAATTGATAAAGCGCTAAAATTATCAGCGTAAAGTAATGGATAAATGGTTAAACTTGTCAGCCTAAATGAATGGATTAAAAAACTGAAATCATCAGTGTAAATTAATGGAATAAAGTTAAAATGACCTATCTGAAGTTGATCATTACGAACTGAACCAGAAGTAAAGAACATTCATTTGAAAATAATCGCTAAAATGATGGAGAAATAGCTTAAATATTCAGCTAAATATATCGTCCAAATAGTTAAAACAATTAGCATGAAGCCGCGTAGAAACATTTGACGGGACTGAACTGACCAAAAACTGCTGCCACATCAAAAGGCGCCATTAGCCGGCGCTGTCTTCTCCTGTGCCAATTTAAACAGTGACCATTTCCTCTTCCTGCTACCGCCTCACTTACTCAGCCTATTAGTGCGGTCAAAAATAACCGAGCGCGTCGGGTGAATAAGACTTTGTCGAGTCACCTGAGGGAGCCATGAAAGAGGCGTGGGAGTCTTGAAAGATATAACAAATGTTCAGTGTCCCTCAACAGCAGTCCTTTGACCGAGCTGAGGGCCGAGTTAGCGTTTCACAGAAAAGAAAACAGCCAACGTGTGAAGGAGGAGAGCTCAGGGTTTCAATCACGGTCGAATCGCAGCCTCAACATCATTTTTCTGATGTTCACAGCCAAATACATCCAGTTCTGAGATGTTAAAGCGTGTGCTTGACTTTCCCGCTGGTGTGGATTCGCTGTAACAGTGAGTCTTTATGTGTCCAACTGGAGCCGCTTTGGGTGAGTCAGAACCAGAAAGGGCTCATTCAGGGGGAGTCCAAACACTGAGACCTCCATGTCTCTCTGGGACGAGGGAGATCAGGGCCTCCCAAAAGCCACTCAATCCTTCCAACCTATAGTCATCCATAAATATAAACCACATTTTCAGAAGATCTATGTCAGCGCTGCTTGCACACGTATTTGCCGCACGTTATTAGTGGAAAATTGCTCAATTGAGGCAGTCAAAGATGTTCGCCTTCATTGCATTCAGCAACCTTCAGATAGGCTTTTGCAGCAGTAATTGAGCGGCTCTGGGTGTGGTTGGTCGTAAGTATTCACCCTCAAGTCTCTGGATTTTCCATAAGAGAGGGATAAAGGAGAAGAGAGGAGAAGGGGTGGAGTGACGAGGCGAGGACAGAGACATACTCGCGGGGGGAAGAGTTTGACTTTGAGGTTTGGATGCGAGGATGAAGAAATTCCCAGTAAAATTACTGGCTGATGCTGCTCAACTGGAGGTTGCCCAAGGCCTGAATTTCACCCTGGGACACTCCCTATCCGTGTCCCCCCCTCCCCCCGTCTGCACCCACTGGGCCTATCCAAATGTGCAGTCGCTTAACATCGAGTCCGAACATGCCATTCTTCACTGTTGACGTTTATCAGCACACCTTCACAATAAAACTCATCCTAAAAGTGCATCACAGGCGCACAAAGTGACTCTGTGCAGCAGAGTATCAAAGCGATCTCGGTTTTCGCTGCACTCACAATAGCCTCAGTGTTGTTTTTCGGCTCTAGTTTTGGAGGGATAGAGTTGAGGAGGAGCTGTGTGGGAGAAGTGTGGAGCGAAGCCACCGGCACAGGTCCAGGTGTGAAACCAGCGGTGCAGGGAAACGGCTTTCCAGGAGGAACATGAGGTCGATCTAAGCTGACACTGAAGGACCTGGAGGCGTGTAAGAACAGTCATAATTTAAACTAATCGTTTCTGTCTGTCAGCAGATGAGTTCAACCCGCAGTGAAGCACAAACAAGTAGCCAGGGAATCGGTTCAGAGAGTTAATCGTTAACTCCTGAAGGGGTTGTTTTTGTCGGTTTCTGTTGCGCAGTGATCTGTCGAAACCTGAACCATCTTTGTTTGGAGTGTTTTTTTCATGTTGGGCTTAGTCTCACCACAGAGTGGAATAATAGTCGCATAGCTTTGGCGGTACGTCATTGAATGGAGGCACGCCAGGTGCTGGAGCTGATGTTCCTCAGAATGTCCAGATATCCAAACACTGAACTCAGTAGGATGTTTTGGAAGATCTTATTTTTGCTGCCCGTGAGTAATGTGTTTTTGCTGCAGTGGCACGAAAACATCCCGGACTTGTTATCCCAGTAACTCATCATCAACATGGAACCGGATGGTTTCATGACCCTGTTTGTAGCCTTAATAAACAAATCTCAGGTGAACTGTCACATTATTGTGCGTGAGGTTTTTCCTCAAAAATAATCTTTGCATCTCCTGTTGGTTTTCCTTGTTTCATTGTAGATGTTGATCACAAGTTGTTGATCATCACTGTTGTCTTATGTCTTTTTCTTATCTTTAAAGTCATGGCTGCAGCAGTATGGTTACCTTCCTCCGGGGGACCTGAGGACCCATTCCCTCCGCTCCCCTCACTCCATCTCCTCGGCTATCGCCGCCATGCAGACATTCTACGGCCTCACCGTCACCGGCAGCTTTGACACCAACACCATTGAGTGAGCACCTTCAAACAGCTTTCCTGTACTTATAGTAAAAAACACAGCCTGTCATAGTCAGGTTAAATGTGGTATTTCCTACCTTGCTTTGAGTGCATTACCTCTTGTTTTTGGCAGAGCCATGAAGCGACCACGTTGCGGCGTGCCAGACAAGTTCGGTGCCGAACTTAAGAGTAACCTGAGGAGAAAGCGATACGCCATCCAGGGCCTGAAGTGGAACAAGAATGAAGTCACTTTCTCGTAAGTGCAAGCTCTGGAGTTAGTGTTCTGCAGCGGCGCTGCATTAACAGCACCTTTACCTCGATGTTACTAAATTCTCAAACGCTGCACAAAACTACAGCTGATGAGGTGATGGCTGCAGTGAACAATGAATTATTCTTAACTCTGTCTCAACTCTCCCACCCTTCCCCCCTCGCCCATCCACACAAATACAATTACCCATTTCCTAGCATACAGAACTACACGCCTAAGGTGGGCGAGTACGAGACCCATGAGGCAATCAAGAAGGCCTTCAAGGTGTGGGAGAGCGTCACCCCGCTCCGCTTCCGGGAAATCCCCTACAGCTACATACGGGACAAGGTGGAGCAGTTTGCAGACATTATGATTTTCTTTGCCGATGGGTTCCATGGCGACAGTAGTCCGTTTGATGGCGAGGGGGGCTTCCTGGCCCATGCCTACTTCCCCAGTAATGGCATTGGTGGGGACACCCACTTTGATGCAGCAGAGCCATGGACTACAGGAAACAAGGATCTGTTAGGTGAGGCTCCATTGAATGTGTCAAAATTGACTAATGCATAAGGGGGATTTGTTTTCTCAAGGTGAAACCCGATGACAGAAATGTTGGGAGGTACTCGGTTTTTTTGCTGTTGTGAGGAAAATACAAGGCGCAACAAGTCCAGTCTTGCGTAAGTACGTATGAGGGAGTGATTTCCCGGGGCTATATAAACACTGAAGGATGGAGAAGTGTTTATTTCTGGTAGACCACGCACACGAATTTGCAACATCTGCTCTTTTGGTGTCTGACACATCCTCAAATGACGTGCAGACCAATTTGGTTCTTGTTTACCAGCGTGAGTTTTATGCACTTAAAAATTAGGAAATATTAGCTCCTTCTCTTTTAGCACTCATAGTCTCATTGGCAGAACTCATATGAAAAGGTCCTTTTGGTGTTTCAGGTAATGATATTTTCTTGGTTGCGGTGCACGAACTGGGCCACGCTCTGGGTTTGGAGCACTCCAACGACCCCTCAGCCATCATGGCTCCCTTCTACCAGTGGATGGACACCGAGAACTTTGAACTTCCCGACGACGATCGCAGAGGAGTACAGCAGCTTTATGGTGAATCATTGACACTCCAAACCGCTGTCCAATAAAAGATCTATGTGATACAGAACACCTCCAGAACATCTGGAACTAAAGCTATATTTATTGATGTGTCACGTTAAAGTCAGGTCACTGAAAATCCTTCTCATATCACCCTGTTTGCGTAGGGTCAGGATCAGACCCCCATCACCCTCCCGCTACGCCCCGTACACCCAACCACGATCCCCAGCCCACATATTCGCCGGACAAGCCTCGCTTTGGCCCCAACATCTGCGATGGCCACTTTGACGCCATTGCCATCCTCAGAGGAGAAATGTTTGTGTTCAAGGTAAACACCTGTAACCTTGTTGAACTCTCAGTATGAACGTTAAGCTAGCAGACTGTTAGAATCTTAGTTCTCTGTTGCAGGATAAATGGTTCTGGAGGGTACGCAACAATCACGTTCTGGATGGATACCCCATGCCGACTGGTCACTTTTGGAGAGGATTGCCCACTCACATCAATTCGGCTTTTGAAAGAGAAGACGGGAAGTTTGTTTTCTTTAAAGGTAAGTCCGACTCTTGCACACTGACATAACATTTACAAGATTTCCATTTGAAAAGAAGTGTCGTTTCCTGACTCTGCCTTTTTCTGCCCCCGCTCTCTCTCTCCAGGGGACAGGTATTGGGTGTTCACGGAATCAGTTCTGGACTCTGGTTACCCTAGGCCTCTTAAGGAAATGGGCAATGGACTTCCCAGGGATAGAATAGATGCTGCTCTCTACTACACCCCCACTGGACAAACCTTTTTCTTCAGAGGAAACAAGTTAGTCATCTTACTTGGTTGTATGAACTAGTGATGACTAGTGAGGAAAATCCATTTGCGTCAGCAACCATCCTCCAAAACATGTGTTCAAATGTTGCCCATATAAGGTCCACATGATCAGAGTCAGTCACTTATCCTGAATTACAAATCTGCTTCTCGTTTAAACGCTGAAACCAGGCCATGAGGAGCTTTAAAACTCCCCATATTTAAAACGTAGTCATTGTTATGAGAAAGCTGGGTGAAATATGGCAGGCAGTGATTACAGAACAGCTGTCCACAAACATAAACAAAAGCAAGAGGATACTTTTATGTATACAAGAAAAACGGCTGAGATTGCAAATGTCCCAACAACTCTCCCTATTCTGTGTCTTAGTATTTTGTACTGACTTACACTGACTGGAATGAACACCAATCCATGTGTCAGATTTTGGCAGATACAACATAAATCTTGAGGTTTGTTTTGAAGTTTAGTTCACCAGAAACGCTCCAAGTCCGGTCTTGAGTAAAAGGTAACTCCAAGTCAAGTATTTAGTTGACAGGTTTCAAGCCAAGGAAAAAGTCTTTTCCCGAGTAGAGCAGGAAGTCACAGTCTCTCTGTGTCTGTGTGGTCATCCGAGCCTCGCTGTTTTGTGGTTTGGTAGTGTGGCCACCCTCGTCTGCATGTTAGCACAGAAGGAGAATTGTATGTTAAGTTCCACTTCCTGCTTACAATGCTTAAAGCCTTTGATTAACGGTGAGTCTGGCACACCAACTTACAAGTCCTGTGGCGCAAGTCTAAGTCTCACTTAAGACCAATTACAAAATACAGAAAGTCTCAAGTCCTTTCTAACATGTCAGAGTCAAGTCTTAAAGTCCTTAAGGCTCCACTCTGACAAAACTAGTTTCAAGTTAATCTTTTGAGGCAAACCAGTCGCTAAGGGAACGTTGGAAGGAAATCTCACTTTGTTCAAGACGGGTTCAACTCAAACCTTGTGTCAGGTGTTTTAGGGCAAATCCAAGTCTGTCAGAACTAGTCTCAACTCAGTTGTCAAGTCCTTTTGGCAAGATCTTGAGTCATTACAAACCAATCTCAGACCTAATTTCTAAGTTTGGGACAAATCCAGGCAAGTGCGTAAGTTTGCATATGGACAGTAGGGACCAACATTTGAGGTATATTCCAGCGACGAATGGCTTCGAATAAATACGGGAGACTTTTGCAGTATTTGAGAGTTGTATCTATGTGAAGTCAGTCAAATCAAAGCGTTGTAGAACAGAATATATTACCAGTGCTTGGAATATGGAAGTCCTGGGGTTGAATCTCCTTCTCCTTCAACAAATCATATTCCTGAAAATGCTTTAATGTCGTCTGCTCTGACAATTACTCTTAGCATTTTGCGACATATTCAGCCTGGTTTTATTTTTTTGATGCATCCTCTGTTTAAGCTTTAATGGAAGGGGTGTCCCTAGCTAGGATGACAACAAACCTTTGTTTGTTGTCAGCATACTCTTAATTAAAAGGTGCTTTTTGAGGTCTGAATGGGACTGTTAACTCACCATGGCTATATCTCCCTGTAGGTATTATCGGTTCAACGAACACTCACGCTCGGTGGACGATGGCTATCCAAAATCAGTTAGCGTGTGGCAAGGAGTGCCTGAAAACCTCAAGTCAGTCTTTATGAGCAAAGATCAAGGTAATGGTGCTGTGAGACTTGCGAAATTCGCTTTGTCTTTCAGTCGGGGTGTGTTTCTAATCTTTCTGTCCTCCTCAGCGCACACGTACTTCTACAAAGGCAACAAGTACTGGAAGTTCAACAACCAGATGATGCGCGTGGAGCCTGGATACCCCAAATCGGCCCTTCGTGACTGGATGGGTTGCCCCAATGAAGACCCCAAGACGGACGGAGGAAGAGGCGGAGGCGGACACGACAAGGACAAGGAGAGGGAGAAGGACAAGGGACGCGAGGATAAAGACAGAACGAAAGATAAGGAGAGGGAGAAGGAGAGGGAGAAGGAGAAGGAGAAGGAGGAGGAGACGGAGGTGATAATCATTGAAGTGGACGAGCAGGAAAGGGGCGGCGGCGGCGGCAGCGCAGCAGCGGCGGTAGTGGTGCCGCTGTTCCTGTTAGTGTGTGTGATTGCGACGCTGGCAGCGTTGGTTTTTTTCCGTCGGTACGGTACCCCACGCCGACTCCTCTACTGCCAACGGTCTTTACTG
>KV751365.1:4490281-4507170 GCA_001698575.1 Mola mola | reverse complement strand
CCCAGCCCGAGCGACTTCCCATCAGCCCCGCAGGGTGCAGGCGCCCCCCTGAGCCTCGAGGAGCTGTCGTGCTGTTCTCCGGGCGCAGGTAAGGCGAGAGATCCGGAGCCCATCTCCTACGTGAGCGTCCAGGAGCAGCGCTGCGTCCTGAGCTGGTTCCAGGGCTGGAGCGCCGCTCAGAGGGAGCGATTCCTGCAGGATCTCCTCGGCAAAGCTGTGCCTGGGAAAGTTTGCACCCTCCTAGATTCCCTGAGCACGCTTCAGGTACAAGCGTTTCCATTTTTTATTTTCGCAACCATTTCATCAATGTTGTGTCATTCCTGTCACATTTCTGTGTACTTTCTTTTTTTGACAAGGTTAAAGACAGACTACCAAATATTTTTGAGTGCCAGCTGCGCCTGTGGACACAGTGGTTTGAGGCCTGGGGGGAAGAGGAGAGGAATCACTTCCTGCACATGTTGGAGGAGCGGGACCCTCTCTTTGTTGCCCACTTTTACAGGAGTGTAGCTGGTACGGCGGGAAGAGACTGAGCCTGCATCTGTAGTCGTTCTGAGAGAAAAATGTTTGTGTAACTGATGGAACTTCTCTATCCAAAGTGAACCTTTACATGTTGATAAGTGTGCATTGACTGTGCAGTTTTTGTCACGTTTCCTAATCTGGATCTCCAGGGCTTCATGACACATTATACCGGGTGAGACCAGGTTGAACATCTTGGTGTACAAACTACATTTTACAAGCTTGTTTTTTTTGCATTCTGGACCCAGTGATTAAAATACCTGGACTGATTGTTGACATGAAGACTTTTGCAAACAGAAACACAAAATGCATTATTTAATATCATTTTCATTGCCTGAAACATTCAGCAGCAATAACGTAATTGTGTTGATAACTACTCCCAGGAATTGTTTTATTACCAACTGACATTGCCATACTTGAGATACATAAATCATAACTCTGTATGCTCTTTATTTTATCCAGTCAGTTGCTCCTGGGGTAAGCAACACTATGGGAGCCTGGTTTCCAATATCCTCAACACAATAATTGATAAACGGGTAGATTTTGCCCATAAATATTTGGCCCACAAATGAATAGAGATGAGTTCTGGCATTGGTGTCGTAAAATGAGATCTGCCCCTTTTTGTAATCTAGCAAAATGCCGAGCGTCATGGGCTGTGTCGCAACTGGAATGAGAACAGGTGTTTTGTCTTTGGCTATGAACTGACCCAGTTTGGTTCGGACTATAGACCAGAAGCCTGTGTTGGGCATGAACGTTAACAGCCCCCTTCTTGGAGCAGATTCGTTTGCCATCCCAAGGTGGTAACAGAGCTTCTCCGCTACAGACACTTCCCAGTAATGTTTGCCACTCGCGAAACCAGTCTTGCCCAGGACAGCAAGAGCCACGTCAAAGCGACCCTGGTGGTCGGGGACATTCTGCCATTGCTCCGTCGTGGACATCTCGGTGTTTCCTTTAGACAGGACCACTCTGCTGTTGGCTGTGCTTGGATCCAAGGTAACCTTAGCTGCAGACAGAGGAAATTGTTATTGTAGAATATTTATCTTAAATCGCATCTTGTGAGGAAATTTACATTAGAAAGTTTAATTTTTGTCACTTCAAGAAGAAGACGGAACCGAGACTGAAAAACGTAAACAGTCAAAGGGGGAGTTGAGATCCCGACGTTTTGGCTTTGGCTTGGCCCCAGCTACTAAAAACTGGATCCTACATTGTCCATAATGCAACTGGCGGTCATCTCTCATTAGACCATCAGTGTCTGTAAACAGCGTTGAAGAAGCTCCTATAAAGCCACAGAAGGCATGAAAGGAGAACTCAGGTATTTTTCAACCTGAGTCTTATTTCCTAGACTTTGAGGGTCTAAAATATACATCTTTTTTTGGGGGGGGGAAATTATACTGTATAAAACAACCGTTTGTAGCGGCTTCGGTTGAACTATTTTCCGTAGGTTGGGTAGTGAGCGGAACTCATGCCATGCTCTTCTAAAGTCACCTACACAGGTAGAATTATACAACATTGAGCAATCTGTATCTGTACTGGCTGTGTGCGTAGGGTTGTAATATTTCCAAAGTGACATTTATGCAGTTTGACCATTTATTGCGTAAAATAAAAAAAAAAAAAAGACTGTCAGACTCACTGGTGTGAATCTTTTCATCGTCCATATCATCCAGTCTGGTTCTGAGTACTGAGGAGAGAGAAAGGAAGTGTTCACGTGTCTTACAGCCAACTCTGGACTCTGCATTGAAGAACGAACGGTTACCTTGTGCAACAACCTCAACTCTGGCCTTTTCATCTTGCAGGTCTAACATTTAGAGGCAAAAGTGTCATTTCAGCATGATTTTATAGACCAGTTAGATTTAAAAAAAAAAAAAAACCCCCAAAAAACAGTTATTCTTGTGTCAACAAGCCCTTCCAAAGTGTTGAACGTACCTTTGTAGTTGCCCTGTAGTTTCTCATACTCTCGGTTCCGTTCCTCTAAATCCTGCTGCAGCTCATTGATTCTGTCGTCCTTCGCTTGCAGCTGCTGGCTCAGGTGATCCACATCCTTGTCACATTGTTGCAGTTGTGTTCTTACACCTGCTGGGTGAAACAGTCAGATCAAAAAACGGCAGTGCTGGCTTTGTGAGAACAGTTGGGCGAGAGTGCGCCCAGAATGAGGCTCTCACCGTCACACTTGGCGTCTGCGTCCTCACAGCATATTTTCAGCTCCTCAACCCTTTGCTTTAATTCTGACGTGCAGGAAACATGAGTGGTGTCAAGAAAAGGTCTCAAAGGAATAGTCTCATATTTTGTTTTGTTACAGTTACCGGAGAGACAGAGATGATGGGCAGCTTAGCTTTGCACAAAGACTAGCAACCATGTTCATGTTTGAAAAAAAAGTAAAAAAAGAAAAAAAAAAATATTTCTGTGCAAGGCTAGTTCCTCTTCTGCAAAACAGAGGTGCATTTCTAGATTTTGTGCTAAGCTAAGCTAATGGTTTTCTGGTATACAGATAAAGCCTGTCTGTTCCGACCCGGTGAAGAAAGCGATTAAGCTTATTTCCCAAAATGTCAAAATAAGACACAGCGGGGCACCTTTGTTTGTTTGGTCAAGTCTTGTTTTCTCTCTTTCTTGTGTTTCTCTTATTTGATCCAATTCTGAAAGAGACAACAACAAGAAGCACAGCTAAGACAAGTAACTCATGTTTTGCCATATAAATTAAAAAAAAAACAGCCAGATGATTTATATATTATTGTTATATTTTAGAATTTCTCAAATTTCACGGTAAGAAAAACTGAGTGCGAAGGCGGGGAAGTAACTCATCGACCAACCAGAGGTTTTTTCTCTCTCAGCTTTGGTTATCTGTTCCTGAACCTTTTTCAGTCTTGCCATCAGATCAGAGATCTCAATCACTAGCAGAGACGGACACAGCAGCAGCAGCGTTACTTTGTGCTCACATGGAACGAGCAACATGAGACCAAATACTAAAAAAATTTAAACTTTTCGTACGTGAGTCATAAATCTTCACATCTGCTTCCAGTAGGAGTTGTTCACTGTCTTGCAGTTGCCTCTTTGTGAAGTTCAGTCTCTCTTGAAAGTCTGAAAGTGAATCAGAGATCAAGAAATAATTCATTAGATGTGTGTCTGTATTGCTTTTTTTGAATACAAAAATGTAGCTGTCACATTTTGTTCTTCACCTTTTTGCATTGCAGCCTTTGATTCTTTGAGGTCTGCTATCTCAGCACGCATGAGTCCGATTTTCTTGTGAAGATCCATAATCTCAGCCGCTGTAAGCAAAACACGCTCACTTTTAAAATTCTGATCCAATTGGTTCACCCTGTGGGTACATTTTGTTTTTCTTTTCCTGGCCAAAGCTGAGCGGGACACTTACATGTGCTGGCGATCCTCTTGTCCCTGGCGTTCAGCATGAGCGTCTTGGCATTTATCTGACTTCTGATGTACTCCAGCTCATTCTCAAGGTCTTCGATGGAGACAAAGGGAGTTTTGTTTTCCTCACAATGCATGCAAAATCAGGTTCAAAATGTAAATAGAGTATTCAGGAGTATAAATTTGGCACCTTTGATCTCCTTCAGTCTGGCTTGTGTTTGCTGATCTTGTTGCTTTTTAATTTTCGATATTTCGTCCTGCTGAGCCAGGATTTTGAACACTGACAGAGGACAAGTTGGACTCTATCAGTTCAGTGGACACGAGAGTTACATGTTGACACTCACTGCTGTGGTGACTCACTCAGTTTGGTGTTTTCATTGCTGTCGTCTTGAATTCCATGAATCAATTGCTTCATCCGTTCCTGTCGAGCTGCAGGCATGAGACATCAAACATGTGAGCACATAGTGTATTAAATATCATAATTGGGGGGGGGGGTGACCCATGGAAAAACACGTTAAACCAATTTTGGTGAAGATCCACATAAAGGGGTGGGTCCAGGAGTTTTCACTTACTGTTGTGGGCCTCAGCAGAAGTATGCGCTCTACCGCGTGAAAGATTAGTTTCGGTCACTCACCTTTGATGTTACCGTAATCATTTTCATCTTTTACCATACTGGACAGCTCGTCGATCTCTTTTTGTAACGTGATAATCATTATAACTGGAGGAGAGGTTAAAAAAAAAAAATCACATCACATTCCGGCAAGTAGAACTTCTAAACTCAACTACACACATAATTCAGTGGTTTTCATGTTTTCTGCGCGTGCCTATTCATGGTCTACTCACTTCTTTGTGCCTGAGCACTTCTTGCTTTTAACTCCTCCGTTTTGTTTGCCAGCTCTTTGTTTTTCTCATCTAGACTTTTTTGGAGTTCTGCTGCAAAAATAATATAACATTTTTTCTTTTAAAACACCATGAAAATTCAGAAACGGTATTTAGTTGGAATATATCGACATGCACGCGCGCTGACCTCTGATCTTGCTTTGAGAGTCGGCGTTTTGAAGTTGTTTCTTCAGCTCGGCCCCTTGCAGCGTTAAAGTAGAAACCTGGAGAGCTGAGAGGACCACCTTTTAGGAGATGACCGATTTCGCTCGTAATTAATCAATCAATCATTGGAGGTAAATATCCACCACTTACCCAGATTTGTCACAGTGTTGGCCTGGGACTGCAGCTCCTTCATTTTGTTGTCCAGTTCATTCTGCAGATCTGCATGGGGATATTCGTAAGAACTGTTGGTCCCACGGAAAAAAACAAGATATAACGCTTGCAGGCAGAAAAAAATGGGGTGAACAATCTGAGGAGGGTGAGCTTCTTATTTCTGTCTTAGGATCTCATTGTGCTGAATGAACTGAATGACCATATTTCAGTAAATTGTGTAAAATATTAAATATCTTTTCTTCAACACTGACAGAATAACACTGTGGAACTACGCAAGCCTTCCCATCCATTCCAACAATCATTAAAATGACTCTAAACACTGCTGTCTGAATATCTGCAGGATATATGATATTAAATCCAACTAAAAACATTAAACGTTGTTAAACTCTCCTATTTTTAAACCATCGTTTTGTTTAAATTAGAGAAGAACACTCAATTCCCTGGATTGTGGACGAATGTTATCGTTTGTAACCTTTCAGTTGCAGCTCGTAATTGGTACACTGTGCCTCCGTCAGGTTCAGCTGCTGCTGCAGATCTGGAGCAACAACAAAAACAATTGACACTCAGATATCTGCTCTCCCTTCTTGTACGCAAACACCTGCATGAGCTGGTAGTGAACTCACACTTGATCCTATCTTCATAATTCTTGTTCTCCTTCGCCATTTTTTTCAGCTGTTCTCTCGGCTCTGGAAATAGAGAGGCATGATTCAGGAAGGGAAGGAGCTACTTCCAATATGGCAAAGGGGAACATGAGAAAAAGAGGCTGTCTGTAGTAACAGCAGCACACGTTACGTTACCGCTGAGAATTTTTTCTCCGAGGTTTCTGAGTTGGTTGTGCAGAACAGTGACTGGAAGAACTGAAGAACAGAATAATAGGCAGCACATAAATGTATGAAATATTTGACTATTTCTTAACAATTAATGTAGCTACAGCGTCCCATTTCTTTACTCACTGAAGTTCACATTTGTCTGTTGTTTCTCAGCCAGCTCCCTGGCGTATTTCTGCAGCTCCTGTCTCTTGGTTGCAAGATCGTTGGTGAGCTCTGAGGCAAACATTAAGACGCGTTTCAGGACATTAGCAGCAGCTAATGGTTAGCTTGCACTGGGATTTGTAAAGGTCTGCTGGAGATGCTTACGGATTTCCTGACTGGTTGGGAGGTCCAGAGTCAGTTGCCTCTGCAGCTCCCCCACCTGATTCCCTAGCTGTATGATTATAATCACTAAAAGTGCAGAGGGCAAAACAAAATGTGGATTATTTCAAACATGTGCTGTGACGGGAGCAACAGCTGCTTGTGCAGGGGAGAGACGGAAGGAACAAAGCACAACTTGTCCGTGAAATTTTCTGCTCACTCAGTTTTGTGATTCCACTTTCGTCTGTTTCACTCAAAAAGCCTTCAAAATCTGTTGGAGATTCTTGGAGAAAGAGAAAAAGTGTTACGTGCAGTCTTGCAGTCATTGCTCTTTTAATTTCTCAGCTAATTTTATAAAAGTTAATCATCAGTAGCCGGTGCCAAATGACACCAGTTGGACATCTCCACGTCTATTAATTGGAGAGACGCTAGTGCCGTCAGCTGTGAAGTGACATCAGTTAGTCTCTCTATGTCAACCCTTGATTGAGTTATGGTCAGAAAAACATGCTTTTGACCTTTGGATGAGCCTTGACCTGTGACATGGATAAATTAGTTTTTATGTAACCTTACCAACAAATGGACATGGGCACCCCTCAGGGTCAACACTGGTCTCACTGACATCCTTTTTCTAATGGTTCTCATCCGTCACCACCACCAGTTTAAAAACTGTACCAGAAATGAATCTCAACAAAAGGCTAAATGTCTAATTGTTTAAGCTAACTGGGAATCAAGTGTTTGTGCCATTTTCAGACTGTTTGGCAGAAGGTCGCAAGCCAATGTCCACAAATAGAACTGAAATCATTGCACGTAGCAGTTTAGATATCTTGTGTAAATTTCAAGTGGTCTGTCATTGTAAGAGGACGAAAATGGTTTTCCACCATGCGATCGTGGGGAATTATTCTCCCACAACCTTTGACAGAAATCTTCACTGTTTCCGCAAAACAGTGGGGACGCCCGGCTTAATTTTTATTTTGATGGATCCTGATGGAAGAGCTTTTTGTCAACGAAAACACCATTGTTTGTGACTCTATCACAAATTGTGAGACCGAAAGGCTGAAAAGATTGCAGATAAATACATAAAAATATTCCAGTTTAAAATTTCTAATATTCCCTGTGCTTTATTTCTTAATTAAAACTAAAATTTTATGATATCAAAGTACAGCCCCCAAGCAAATTAACATTTTCAAGATGAATGTAAATTTATTTCTCACTTTACAAATGGCTAAATGAAATACACATTACCTTAAACATTAAGAAAAATTTCAGGTATTACTAGTCAGATGATTTGCATATAGACAAATTGACAAAATTGACAACATGAGACTTGACATGAGAGTCTTTATTAAATGTGCTCACCTGTTTTGAGGGTCGGATGTATGCTGAGAATCTCGGACATCAGATAGTCCTCTTTCTCCTTCAGTCGCGCCTGCAGCTCTGTGTGGAGACAAAGTGCTGACAGTGATGAGCAGAACGGGCAGGGAAAGAACTGAGCGCGAGCACGGGAGCTCACCCGAGAGCCTGTCCGGGTCGTCTGCAGTAGCGATCAGCCGGTTCAGAAGGCTCACCTCATCTTTCAGGTTTAAAATGTTCAGGACTGACCAGGAGGAACAAAGGAGGAGCAGAAACCTTCAGCTATATGAGGACAGTACTGAGGCCGGTATGGCAGCGCTGCGTCATAACTCTTCACTTACCTAATGCTACTTCGGTGGTTCCATTTCTGTTCATTTCTGCAATGGCCGACTCAAATTCCTTCCTCACCTCTGATAGAAGAACAGATAAACCCAGTAAGAAGTAACACACAAACCTGAAACAGCTTTAGCTGTTAGTTCAGACTTACGCTGATATTTGGTCATAGGATCATAGCAGGGTTCACTCTTGATTCGCAGTCTGCTCTGCAGATCTGATCAGATAAAAAGAGGAGGTCATCAAAGCTCTCGTCTTATTCGTGACGATCCGAGCGAGGAACATAAAAACCAACTCACCCCTGATCTCAGCCTGAGCGATGGCATGTGCCACTTCTTTGTCATGAAGCTGAATCTGAGGGGCCGCTTTAAAACAAAGAAGCCACCAAAGTCAGTCGCGTGCTTTTATTTTCCCCTCCAAGCACAAGAGCTCCTAGCTTACCCTTTAGCTGAGCTTCAGCACAAGATCGAGCAGCTATTGTTTCGTTCGGCTGTTCCGTCAGCTCTAGACGAGTCCAAACAACAGTCCAATTCACATCACATCACAATCACATCACACTGATGATGGGATTTCAGCGAGACACTTACGAGCGATGCCTAAAGAATGACTTTGTTGACCAATTTCTTGGACTCTGAGTTGGTTGTACAGAACGGTGATTGAAAGAACTAAAAAAAACACAGAAATGACGTATTGTAGACAGAAATATTTTTCAGACCGTTAATGAATGCAGACACCGGGCTGCCTTTTTACTCACTCAACAAGGCAGTTGTCTGATTCCTCTCATTCAGCTTGTCCACATATTTCTGAAGTTCTTTCTTCTTAGTCTCGACCTTTTTTGAGAGCTCTGAGAGCAATCAAAGTGCCGTAGCATAAAACAGCCCATTAAAATGACAGTCGGCTTTAGAATTGTATGATTGTTTGCTTCATTGTTTGATTTCATAGGGCTCTAAATGGTGCTCATGTTGTGCAGCTCAGGGGATTTGTGAAGCATACGGATACGTACGGGTTACCAGTGAGGTTTCGAACGTCTGCAGGTTTGACAAAAGTCTCTGCAAATACGCCACCTGATTCTGCAGGGCCATGATTTTCATTGTACAGCACTATGCAAAATGTCTCACAATAATTTCACACTCACATATATGTAAGTTTTCTTGGTCACTCATCTGATTGATAAGATTGTCCACCTTGTTTTGCAACTCTGGGAAAAATAACCAATGCTTGGAGTCAATCACATGTGTTTTATTTCATTTGTTCAATAATTTTACGCTGAACCGACTCAGCTGACCAACAGACAAGCTGATTAAAATAGACCAACCTTGTACACGCTGAACAACGGTCTCATTTTGAATATTCCCCTGAAGCTCCCATATTTCATACTGCAGCTCAATGATTGTCAAAACTGAAAGAAACAGGCATGAAGTGAGTTAAACTAACTGGCATCTTTGGGCTCCACACGCTTCGGACCAGTGGTAGAAGATGTATTCAGATGTCTGACTTGGATAAAAAGTGGCAATACTGCAGTGGAAATAACGTATCGAGTAAGTGTGCAATAGCATTAGCCTCGAAGAGTCTCGAAGAGAAACGTTGCAGCTGAGCGTTTAACGCCAACCTTACTGCCTTAGTGTCTTGTAAACAGTGAGCGTGAACGACGGAGGAGCCAATCGATACACTCACTTGTGGTGTGGTTTGAAAAATGTCTCTCCACTTCGTCAATCTTGTTGTAATGTTCATCTTGTTTTTGCTCCAGCTGCCGGTGCAGCTCTGTGAGCAGACAGAGAGAAACAGAAACACAACTGTCAAATGTGGAAGAGTCCTTTTTTAAAAACAATAGAACAAGGAGCAGTCATTTCAGCGTAAACATTGCATTAAAGTCCTGCTCCGGCCATTTTTTAAACCCTTAAAAATTCCTTTCCTTTTGTAAATGATGTTTTTTGTTTTAATTTTTATTTTATTTGTTTGTTGTTTTTTTTTTTTGATGAAAACATCCCTTCGTGGCCTTTAAAACTCTTGGATTTAAACATCTTCCGACTTTCGAACTAGTCTACTGTTCTCTGCACGGCGGCAGCTTCTAACATTGCAGTAATTCAGCCAAACGTGTTTCGACCGGACACACATTCCCGGGAAGAAGAGAAGTAGCTACTTGTGCAAGGTCGCCTACACGTTGATGCATCAGAATGATAATTTGCCCGACGCCCCCGCGGGTCAATTTTCTAGGCCGAACACACGGGCCTGTCAGAGTTTGTTTTTTGGAGACTGTTGTTGGCAGATTGCAGAGCTAAAGGAGAACTCCTCAGCCATGATGTGTGTCAGAGTACATTAAAAAAAAAAAAACACCACACGGACACGTTAGCGAGGCCGAAAACCTTTTTTCACCAGAGGCAGGCTTTAAGACATGTACACAACATTCATTGATGACTTGTACCCACCTGATAATCTCTCTCTGTTTTCTGGGTTGGAGACCAGTTCCTCCAGTGTCTTTAACTCGCCGTGCAGTTTTATCAAAGACAAAACTAAACAGGAACAACAGAGGAAACATCACGACACAGCCTGTATTTCCGAAAACAAAATATCGCATGAGAAAGATGTGTCTATGGATTGAATGAAAATGTCAGGCTGTACGGTTACTGACTGAGCGCTTCAGAGGCTCCGCTTCTGTTCAGCTCCACAAGCTTCTGCTCATATTCGCCCTTCATCACTGACAGGGGAGCATTAAAACTAAATCAACATCCGACACCAAAACACGAGCCACCAGAGATTTTGTCTCAGGAACGTGTGCAACTTACTCTTATGGCATTGTCCGCCCATTGATCGCAGTTTCATCTGCAGCTCTGTTGTGTGAAAAGAGGAGTCCGGGTCATCAGAAACGCTCATCGGAAGTGAGCGTTCAATTGTTCCGAGCTGTTTATATCAAAGGTGAATGAGGCGGGCTCACCTTTTATTTCAGCCTGAGCTCTGGTATGTTCCTTTTGTTTGGCTTGAAGCAGAGCTTGAAGATCTGATTTAAAAATGAGGAAAAAGTGATTTGTGTGAGTGCAAGACACCCAATTTTCGGATGAACTCGGTTGGGAAGTACTCACGGGTAACTAGACCTGTCCTTGTTGTTGGTTCTTGCTTATCAGAGTCCAGCTCTTGCAACTCTTTCAATATGCTGAAGACTTTTATCACTGGCAAAAGAAGATTCGTACATGATTTTTGGAGGTTATACATGTATAAAGGTATTATCACCAGTTTGTTTTCCAACGTCAACACATACTGATTTTTGACTGTTTTTCAGGCTGACACTTACTCGCCTGTGCCTGTGCATCGTCTCCGTCCACCAGGTGTTTCTGTAAGGTTTGTTGACGTTTCCTCTCCTCCTCTAAAGCAACTTGTAGCACTAGGAAGAAGAAAAACAACATGCTTTTAAAGTAATAATAAGATTTGTTTAAGGTTTTATCGTTCTGTAAAAGCCGGAGGGTCATTCACCTTGAAGTCTGGTATCAGTTGTCCCTTTTGTGTCAGCTAATAACTGGCTCAAAAGATCCAACTCGGCCTGCAGTTTCAGAATTTCCTTTGCTGGAGGACAAAAATAATGTCAAACTAATGCTGCAGTAAAAACAGCAGCAAATGAGTGAGTCTTGCCGAGTTGTACTCTTACTAAGATCTTGGTTTTGCTCCTCTTCATTCAAATGTGCGATCTTCCTTTTCAGGAGCTCAACTTTGGGCTGCCATTGTCTCTCGAAAACTGAAAAAGAAAGCAAAAATGAAGTCGCAGAAGCATAAAGGAGGTGAAACAGGAGCTGTAACACTCAGCAGGGTCTCACTGGCTTTATTAGCACTGTATTTCTCCATGTGGACGCTAATGAGCCTTTGAATCATGGTGATCTTGCTGTGCGTGGAAATCAGCTCCAGCACTGGAGGGCCAACAAAAAAAAAAAAAGAAACAAACGCGTTTCAGGAACATTTACACCACAGACTTTTCTGTTTGTGAGCTATGAAAAACACGCCGACAGATGTGGAGAGATACTGACTCGCTGAGACTGTATCGCCTTCGCCCGACAGCTGACGGAGCATCCTGTCCAGCTCCTCCTGGAGAGCTGAGGAGGGGAGAGCAGAGAACAAATCGGATAAACAGACATGAAAACTGAAGTGAGATGATGTGACAGCGAGGCTACCAAGCTGTTTCCGTGCACTGCTGTCATTTAGAGACAACAGAGGTAAAATATTTTGCGTCCACTGCATATCTTTGTTGCAAACGTTTGCGAAAAATTGCCACATGTTTATATGGAAGCTTTTTTTAAATTCCCAAATGTCTGTTAGAGCCCAAAAATAGCGAATCAAGCCGTAGGAAGCTAAAGTACATTAGCCACATAAGCTATTGGTAATACCAGACCAAGTAGCGTAAGCGAGCGTGCTAATTTGAGCAATTTATTTAAGAATTATACTTTTCATTTGTGTAAAAAAAAAAAAAAATGGTTTTACTTCTTTCAAAATGCACGAATTTTACCTTGAATTCTTTTGTCAGGCTGAAGGTGAGTTTCTCCTCTTAGCTTCACCTGCTCCAAATCCCAGATTAGACTTTGCAGCCAGATGATCTGAAGAACTGAACACACGTCATAAAAGTTCAACCAGGACCTTTGGGCTTATTCTGTATGTGCTTTATTCCTCGTTGTCTGTCAATAACAAAGACAAACTCGATATGATTTTTATGATGTGTAGTAAGATGGCGGGTCAACTGGTTTGTGAGGCCTGGCAGAGCTCTGTTCAACACATCATGGGGGCATGAGTGTTACCTCCAGGCTTAATAAAGTTATGTAGGATCAGCGTCTTCAGGGGAAATCATACTTCACCGCTTCTTATAGTTCTTTTACAAATACCTTGTAAATTTAGAAATAACGAGCTCTTACTCAGCGAAGACTGGTTGACGCTTTGTTGGATCTGCCGCTTCGCCGCAGTCAGTTTGTTGGTTTTGTCCTGCAGCTCTTTCTGCAGCCCTGTGAGAGCTGCATTTAGAGAAGAACAACAGCAACAAAGAAAAGATGCAGGAAAAAGTACAGAGCAAAAGGAGCCACGGTCAAATATGTCCAGATGGGAATGATGTTGGAGTATAGTGTGTCAACCGTGTCAGGCTATAGAAAGAATACTTGCGTCCGGTTTCAGTAGAATTAGCAGTGTCATTGACCTTCCTCTGCAACACTTTCACCTCACTGGTGAGCGCAATGGTTTTCAGGACTAGATTAAACCAAAATCCGTGTTAGATCATACTGAGCCTCAAATAGAGACAAACTTGTGTTACAGAAACAAAAAATGTGAGTGTTTAAACTTACTCAGAAACACGTCACTATCAAATGTGCCCAGGAGCCGTTTCATTTCGTTGTGTAACTGGCTTTGATAAGCTGTCGAGGAATTGAAAGTCTCAGTCAGGCGAACCGTGTTTTCAGAGCGTGTTGTGCAAGCGTGTGCCACACAATGTGGTACTTTACGACAAAATGCTTACAAGCCTTCGGACTGCATGTGGCAAGCTGCAGTTGCAGCAGCTCCACTTCCCTCCTCAACGCGGAGGCCTCATGATCTGCCAGACAGAAGGCAGGTCACAAGGGAAAAGCCTCTAAAAATAACTCTTTGGACTGTAAAATGAGAGAAACTCACCCAGTTGCCCGTTGTGGGGCGCCACCTGCTGCGGCTGCGTGTCAAGCAGTGCCAGCTGGCCCGTCACACCTGACAAGCCACATTAGTGATGTGAACAGAGAGAACGGCACTGTCGCATGTTCATGTCGCACATTTTGCTACGGGATTTTGGAATTTTATGGACATTAGCAAGAATTGTGACGTTACACCTAAACCACAACTAAAGCAACTTCTTCCTGAATGAGTACTTCATCCCTGCCGCCTTGCACAGTCCTGGTATTATGGATTGTTTCACGTGCATGTAGGGTATAAAGATCTGCTCACCAGTAAGGCCTCGGACAGCATCGGACTGCGGGGCGACAAAACACATTCAGTCGATTGAAACAGAAACAAAAAATACATTTATTACTGCCAGGCTGCCGGTCCAGTGCAATCCAAGTCCCCAGAAGCCCAGAGTTACCAAACTGATCTGAAATCATCCCATCGGGTGTCAGCATAGGCTCATGTAGCGGCTTCAGACACCAGTTTGGGCTTCTGCAGACTTGCAGAAAGCTGTGCTGAGATCTGTCGTGGGTTTTGCCACTCGTTTCTTAATGTTATTAAACACCTTAGAGTCCACCTGAAACAGATATTGGACTGATCGCATGATGGAAGTCGCGACCTAACATTGGGATGACCCCAAATATGTGCTGACAGGCGGTTTTACCAGAGGGAAAACAATATGAACATTTTTGTCCCTTTCAGGGGGCATGTAGAGCGTTCAACAGTACTCACAGGGATCCCTAAAGTGAGATGATACACCCATTCCTGTCCGACTGAGAAATCAAAGACAATTTGAGATTATTATCAAACTGAAGGTAGGTTTTTTTAGAGTTTAAATGGTTGGATGACAGGTCCTTACCATGTCTGTTGTCAGAAGCTGGAAAGACACAAGAGAGCAGGAGGGGAATCCAAATAAAGTCAGAAACTCCAGCCATTATCCCGTCCGTGTCTAGCGTGGCGAACCTATTCCTGATGCTTTTAATACGCCGTGATCAATGTCTGGGGGTGGCATCAGCTGAGAAAAAAACAAAAAAAAGGAGGAGCAAACTAACAGCCGTCAGCAGAACTAAAGGCTCAGCGAGAAAAGTTGGAGCCTTTAGCGTTGCAGACGTGTTCACTGATGTTCAGCAAACACTATGGTAACACGCAGAGAGAAAGAGAGAGCGAACAATCAAGGTCAGAGCGCCAACAGACCGGACAGGACGATTAAATTCATAATGCCAGTGCAAAACTGCTATCTATCAGACCCAGACTGGGATAAAATCATTGACTAATCATCGATTAAATGTTAAAATAATTATATAGACAGGAGGGAAACTGGGCAACCACATCTATCGACACTGATGACTTCGTGTAAAATATGAATTACATGGAATAATCAGCATCTATAATACATTTTACTCATTTTAGAGTCATTTAGAGTAATTATACATTAAATATATTGTCCACGGCAAACTTTCTAAAAAAAAAAAAAGAAAGGTCAAATGCTCTACAAACACACCATATTGCATACACAGAAATGGTTCTGAAGGGTTTGAAGAACAGTGATTAGCTTTTCTTTCAAATATACGAGACAGTAAGTGAAATTTCTGGAATGTTTAATGTTTTGCACACTGTGAAAGAGCTGTGTTAACCATTAAACAGGACACCTAACCGCTATCTAAAGTCAGTCTGTGCTTTGTTTGGTTTGTAACGATATTTGAACTTCTTCCCATGTTTGCAGTCAGCACTTCCCGTCAGGATGATGCTTTGGTTCGATTGCCCAACTGTTTTTCGAATGGGATGCCAGTAAACAAAGTTACTGATACAATGAAAATGGGGACATACTGAATGCAAAAAAACAAAGAAAAAAAAAGTTGAATATAATACAGAAATTTGATTTCAAATGAAAAAAGCAGAGCATATATTTAATATTATTACATTATGAATGACCAATTCTCCAGGGTCACAGAATCAGTCTTTGCCCTTTGACATTATGGTGTGGAAGTTCAATAAGAACAATCTGTCTACAGGGGAAATACAAAAAAAAATCTATATTTTCAGAGTAACTTTACCCAAACTACAGAAACATTTCCTGACAATTGTGTTAGTTTACCGATCTTTTGCGATCTCTGCCTTCATTATGGTGCAGTAGGCTTCAAAGTACTTTATATTGAACAGTTGATTCTTTTGATATTTTTAAATATATCCTAAAATGTTCATATGTATATATTGAAAAAAAATGCATATTTAAAAAAATTATGAAGTTAAAACTGAACATCTTGAAACAAAAGACAATAAAGTTGATTATGGGTCTGTATGAATGTTGACACTGTTAAATATTGTTAAGATGTGAATATTGCGAGAGCACATTTTAAGCATAAAACCATAAATAATACTCTCAGGACCTCTGCTTTGGTTCTGTACGGTCTAACACCATTTTTGAGGCCAGATACTGGACGTTTACAGGATTGGAACTGGAATTTACTAATTCTGAATGGCGAATATAAAACCCTTTTTGTGCAGTCTCATTAAGACAGACATAAAGGGAGAAGACACACGGCTTAGTCTGTCTTCAGTTATGGGTGCAGTGCCAGCACGCGTGTGTTGGTGAGCAGAAGCGCCAAACTTGAATGTGTAGCAGCTTTGATTGCTTTGGTTTACATATGATATTCTATTTGGGATGCAAACCAATTTTTTGCTACTATAAAGGCTAAAGAGCGTAAATAATGATCAACCGGGCCAGACATCACTTCCAGGACACCAATGCAATACAGTGTAATTGATTTTGTTACACACACACACACACACACACACACACACACAAAGGCAGATTAGAAACCACATTTTTTTTAGTTACTCCAATTCAGCAAAAAGAAATCCTTTTCAGCAGCCAACTTTGTGTACAGGATGTCTTTGTAATGTTGTAGGCTGATGGACTGTGAGAGGAAAAAAATCAAACAAAACATACTGAGAAACAGCAACAGCAGAGAGCACATTCCAGTGGAAAATACCAAAGTTCGGCATATTTATACCATCACTGTCTTGGCATTATTACAGCATGTGTGGCGACACAGTTTGGTCAGTGACATGCAGCCGAAATTAGCCCTACAATCTTTTTTTTTCTGTTGTCTACTTTTGTTGTAACCTGCTTTCACACTTTGTCCCATTTTAATATTCCTCTTTGTGTGAATGTTGCGTGTCTGTTAGAGAAAAATGATTTTGTCCTTTGAAACCAAATACTTGTGCTTAAATTTCAGGCCAGCAGTCTGTTTGTATTATGACTACTTATTGACTATGAATAGAGGGAGACCAGCCTCATTTGCATTTTTCTCCATTATCTAGCTATATTTGTTT
>KV751365.1:4477547-4488315 GCA_001698575.1 Mola mola | reverse complement strand
TTTCGCATAATGGTATGATCCTAGTTCGTTCTCGCATCTGATTGGACACATCGTGTGCCCATCAAAATAAAGTCCCGCCGTGGCCTGTATGGATTCTCAGCGGGGCTGAGCAGGAGCGGCGGAAGATTCGACTCTTCCCGACAGAGAAAAAGCTTCAGTCGTCGATGTGTTGAGTAACAGGAAGAAGTAGGAAGCATTATTTCCGTGGGAATCTGTGTCAGCCTGTGTGTGTGTGTGTGTGAGCTGTATGAGCAGCTATTGGTCAGGTCGGACGCAACCAACGAAGACAGCCAATCAGAGCAGCGTTGAGGCGGAACTTGCGCGGACTCTTAACAAAGCGCTGGAGTCACGTTTCAGACGGTAATGTGGCCCGAGGCGCATCACCGCGTGATATCACAGCAACTCCGCACACCTGCACGGATACCTGTCCTCCTCGCGCTTACCAGAGGAACTACCTCACGGCCAAACACGCCACCTTTAGCGATCCCCGAGAAATAAGGTACCGATGGGTTTCAACCGGGTCAGAGTTTTAAGTTTACATCATAATGAGTCAAATAACAGCAGAGTGTAATTTATCAAGTCGTTCAAATGAGCCTTGAGTTTGTCAATAGTCTTCAGAATTTGACAGAATTCTTGTTGTGAAAGACTGCAGTGATATGTCGAATTTAGTTGTCCAATTAAAAACAAAAACAACAAACAAAACAGATTTCCTCACATATATGAACTAGAATAAAGTTAAAGTTTGCATTATGAATGAAACGGGTCGTTTCTAAAAATCTAAGAAACAAAAAGGATGTTTTTCTGTGAAATTATGTTGACATAATCATACATTAAGTGATATTCTTGTGTGGCTTTAGTTGTATTGGACATGTAACAGTTGTCTTGTTTGGTTTTTGTGTTGCTGTGACTATGAATCAGCAATTATGAAATTTGAGCAAAGTTCACGTCACTGATAACTTGTTGATCTCATCTCCGGTATCTGTAATCACTGCCAGCTGTGGACTGTGCATGGATTATGTTGAATAACAGTGACTGTTTAAAAAAAATAAGTGGGTAAAAAAAAAAAAAAAAAAAAAAAAAAAAATTGCCTTACATTACCAAACCAACTCTGAACAGGACTGGACAGCAATTTCAGTTTTCCAGTTCCCAGCTGAGCTCTGATAATATGTAACTAACATACAGTACCGCTCTGCTGAACTCGGGCAGCTTTTTTAAGCTTGCGTGGTGCCTTTGAGTGTTCTGCTTTTTGCATGTGGTGTTGTTTTCTCTCCCAGAACAACATGGCCTTGTCTGGCTGGGTGTGCGTGGTAACGGGGGCCTCCAGGGGTATCGGCAGAGGAATCGCTCTCCAGCTGTCTGAGGCCGGAGCCACCATTTACATCACAGGGCGCCAAGAGAAGTCACTGAAAGAAACTGCTGCTGAGGTGAAACTCAGAGCTGAAACCTTCAACATTTTCTCCCCTGTGCTTTGTGTTTCCACTGTTGTTGTTACTCACAGCTCGTATGTTTCTTCTCACCACAGGTAAAGGAGAGGGGCGGAAGCTGCGTGTCAGTTATCTGTGATTCTACAAACGACAAAGACATCGAAGAACTGTTTGAGCAGATCAAACGGGAGCAGAATGGACGGCTGGATATCCTGGTGAACAACGCCTACGCGGGAGTGCAGGTAGCTAAATTGGGCTGTCATGGAGCCGCACTTGGCATTTCTCAAAATAAGTCCAACGCCTGCGGATGAATTTTCGTTCCAGGATATCTTTGAGAATACAGGGAAAAAGTTCTGGGAAACTGATCCGACCATTTGGGATTCCATCAATAACGCAGGCCTCAGGTACGTCTATTTTCTGCTTTGTCATGTCTGTTGAGCCAACTGAGTCACTTATAGAAAAGCACCTAATCATCTGGTTTATCATCATTCCTGTCAGTTGGGTCAGAAAAACATAAAACAAAGTGGGCGAGTGATGGGAAAAATTGTGTGATGTGTTTCCTGTAAATTAAAGCAGTCTATGTTTGACTTTAATTTGACTTACATTTCTATGGATCGGATAGGGGCCACTATTTCTTCTCCGTTTATGCATCACGGATGATGGTGGCTCAAGGTCGAGGTTTGATTGTCACCATTTCATCTATGGGGGGGCTCCGGTACCTCTTCAATGTGCCATATGGCGTCGGTAAAGCTGCGGTTAGTTCTTCCTTCTTGACCTCCTGTGCTGTTGACTCACAGTTCTAGCTTGAAACAGGTAAACATGCTGTTTTGTTATCTTATTGGTTGAACAAAACCGGTTTTGTTTTGTGGTTTATCAGTGTGACAGGCTTGCTGCAGACATGGCCGTTGAGCTGAAAAACAGGGGTGTGACCTCTGTCAGCCTGTGGCCGGGGGCAGTCCAAACCGAGTTGGTGAATCAGTTCCTACTGGAGAAAGATACACTGCGAGATAACAAGGTGGGACTTTTCTTAAGCATTGAATCCCCTATGCATGGCTGCTTCTTCAGTTTTTTGTTTTTTAATTTATTTCTCATCTTTCTCTTATTTTCTTTCGCCCAGTTTAGACATATATTTGCTAATGGGGAAACCACAGAATTGAGCGGGAGGTGCATTGTCAACCTGGCAAAAGGTGAGATTATGCTATATGAGATGGTAATCACAGTGTGGGTGTTTAGTGGGACACTGACGTTAATACCGATGTCGGGTCTGACAAAAACAAGTGCTGTGGTTTGTTCTGAAACACAGGAAAAGTAAAAGAAAAGGGTATTTTGTGAAAGACTGGATTGGTGCATGTGGGCAGCATGAATTGTCCATTCTAGACAGACATGTCTCATTTTTTTTACGTTGTTTTTCTCTTTCAGGTTTCTACCTCAAATATACACAATGGTTTTTTCATCACTTTATGTTCTGCATTCTGATTTGCTATAAATTGTCGCCAATTCATTCAGCCTGCTAGATATTTAGTTTGAGGTGGAAATGTGTTGGCAAGCATCTTGGGTCGCGTCTCTGAAAAGTTCATACATAAGCCCCGTTTCCAACAAGTAGTACGGTTCAGTTCGGTAGGGTAGGCATTTTGGGATTTCCATTGTCAAAATCTGTGAAACGTTCCCTTAGATAGCAAACTGGACCGGGTCATTCTTGTCACCCTTCGGCTTGGGGTACCAACCACAGCTAAACCATACCATACAGGAAGGGGGGCCTAGACCCACTGCAGTCAACTGATTGATTAACAGAATTATCACTTCCCTGCGGCGGTTAGGCCGTCTTCTCCTTGTGGCGTGCAGCCTTTTCACAAACAGAGTCCTTCTACTTTGTGTGATAAACATCCGTATACTGACAAGAAACAACAGGAAAGGCTGGATGTCCTCCATTGTTTCCTTTGTTTGTTCTAACGGTTTCTTGGTCAACTTTATTTAAAGGGATACACTGTATCGAGTTTCTATGACGTCTCGTACTTAGGTAATTAGTTCAGTGAGGCTACCCTGCACACCAGTTAAAGGTATGATCATCAGTGGAAACGCACACCTGTAATGAGCTAAACGTTTCCAAGTGCAACATACCGAACTGAACTGAACCGTACTGCTTGGTGGAAACGTGTCTATAGACCAACACCGATCTGGGGAGGTTGTCGGCCAGCTCCAAAATTTGTCGGTGATTGTTAGATTGGGCTAAAAGTTGTGATGTGTGAACTAGGTTTGAGAAGCACTCATTGATTCAACAGATACTGTTGAGTCTGGATTAGAACAAACTAAGCATTGTATATTTTTCTGACTTAAAGATAAAAATCTGCTGTCGCTGACTGGGAAAGTACTCATGACCTGTGATCTGGCAAGACGCTACGGGATACAAGATGTTGATGGTAAGTTTGAGTCAGCTTTCTGAATCAACAGATTCTAACCTACTGTTACGTACAGTTGCAAAATCCTGATTTTTTTTTTTTTTTCATCTATCCATTTCCAGGCCGGAGTGTGGCTGATTACACTTCCTTAAAATTTGCCCTGAGTCAGATCCCGTACCTCTCCTGGCTGTCAGCCTTTGTCCCTTCATTCCTACACGTGCCACGCTTTATGCTCACGCTGGCAAACGGCCGTTTCTGAATATTTGTCAGTACTGAAGTTGCAGCAGCATACATTGTTTGGACAACAAGCTCTGAATCCCAGTAAAGTCTGTCATTGTTGTGTCGGTGGTTTCGTATGAAATCGACTACTGGTGACCTAAACCATTTAGACCGGCAGTACCATTTTTAAAGGAGTCTTGTTTTAGCTACTGTACATACGTCCATTTCTTGCACTTGCTGAATGTCATTCTATGAAGGTTTAATTAAACGTGGTAATAATGATGCTCTGGCACATTTTTCTATTTACTATTAACACTAATTTAAGCTGATGGAAAAGTGTGAAAATATAACTTTAATATTTCTACATGTTGTGTATAAAAAGTCATACGTATCAAAATGTAACATTTTACAAATATATGGATGTTGAAATATTTTTACAGTGGTGTATTTACTATTAAATATACATACACCACTAGTGCTAACTGCTAACTAATGCTAAATGTTAACTGACTCTTGTTTACAAAACAAACAAAATTTATTAAACTGTTTAACTCTTTCTTGTTTTATTGCAGGTGCATCAATACATATAAATCTGTCTAGGGTCTTAAATTTTGTGATATTTTGGAAATTTAGTTAACCAGAAATAAGGCAAATGCTCAACTCACAATTAGAACTTTAAGATTAGATAAAACTCCACTTTGAGGTTTTTTTTTAATAATATCATACAGATGTTTAAGGCAAAACTCCCCTCTTCAGCATGTTTAATGCTCTTTTTTAAACAATAATCATAAATGGCTGAATACTGTGTCAATATATTTTAACCATTTGAATTTTTTTCCCATTTTCAGTTATTCTCTAACATGCTCAATTAACTTTTCAGGTTTATTTCCTCTCAAGATTAAATCTATTGGTTGTGATATGAAAAATATTTAAAAAAAAAATAGTTACACAGTAATATATCATATAATCATTTTCATTTCTATATGTTTTCATGTCATCACAGAGGTAATGCACCGTAACACTGACTGCCATCTGCCATAAGAGGGAAACAAAAAACATGGCAGCTGTTAGGTGCCTTTGTTAATTAGTTATTCCACTTTACAAAACCTTGAGTAAATTTAACACTTTTCTAGTGTTAAAAAAAAATCTCTAGACTCCCTGCGATTATACTTTATTCTGTAAAGTGAAATTTGTTTGTCAAAATGTAGAAGGAAATTTATGATTAATGTGACTTTATATCTTTATATTTTGTATAGATTATGTAAAATATTAATTCTTTTGCACATGATAATCTGGGAGAAATCTGTTATTGTGACTATTTGAAGCTTTAAAATAGTGTTTTAAAGCCTTCTCTATACTGCTAGCAAAAACTGTTTGTGGTGTCAAAAGTGTTTTATTATATAATAAGTCTAAAACTCGATCTATCCATTTACACATCATGATGTGATAATTTTATGTGGTTTTGTTATTAAAACACCCACATTTGCAGCCATTGGCTGAGGGGCATTGCTTTCCCAAATTTTCTGCTTCTTACTGATGTTTTCAAAAAACAGTATACTGTAGGTATCTACTAAATAATACCAGACGCACGCAATAACATTTTGAGGGTTGTTAAAATAATGCATTGTACGGCCTTGTTGCGCTAATATGACCTAGCGACTAAATTCCATACTAGTGTTTTTTTTTTTTTTGTTTGTTTTGTTTTTGAAAATTCCATGTATTTGGTTAAATTCTAGGCCCCCACAGAAGGGAAATGTGCCTTGAGGTGAGTGCTGGAGTTCTCCTTTAATTATTCGCTAAGCGTCACAACATGATGATGATTCCTCTCGATGATTATATCAGATGGGCTGATTGGAGAGGGGGGCGCTGACGTCACAGATTTCCACCCTACCGCCGCGGATTGATTCTACAGGCGCCTCCTCCGTCCAATTGCAGGCCGGCTCTCCCGGCCCGGCACGCCCACCGCGCCGTCACTGTGGGAGAGTCAGTTGGGCCTTCTGGGCTTCCTGGTCCTCAACTCCGCCTCGCCTCGATCTGGCCGGGCAGGGAAAACACTTCTCAGTTAAAGAACAAAAGCGGCGACGGATGGACCGAGGGGGGACCGAGTAACGGCGACTCACATTCAGACGTGGACCTCGCGGATTGAGACATTTTGGCCCTCCGCGGCGGGAATAAACCGAGGATTGAACTCACGGGAAAGGCGACAAACTTGGTTGCGTCGCATCTTTGTATCCCGACCATAATCCGTCGAGGTGCTTGATAAATAAGACAAGGGTCAAACCGACGGACGGACGGTATTGTTCCCCGGGTCTTCCGCTAAACTTTGGGCCAGAAACAGCGGAGGGGAAGAGGAGAAACTCTGTGCCTCTGTTGTTTTTTTTTTTTCTGCTCGCACCGTCGTCAGGCACGAACGGCCGGTTTGGCGTTTTCGGTAAGTTTATTTTTATGTTTCGCTCAAGCGTGTCTGGCGGCGCAGTGCGCCTGTGCGGGGCTGAAGCCTTTTAGTTAGTACGCCATAAAGGGGGAGACGCTGGCAGCACGCACGGCAACTTTTAGAGCTTTTTGTTACACTAAAACACCGATGCTGAACTCTCACCGTGTCTTAAAATAAAAACATCGTGGGAGAAAGCCGCATGATCTCATTTCCGTGGCTTCCACTGTGTCGCGAATGACTAATACACCGGTTTCATAATTGTCTGTTAGTGTTGTTGCTACACTTGAAGTTGTTTTGCGTGGCTCAAGCGACCTGACTGGTCGGTCATGGCGTAAACTCCCAGCCAAAGGCGCAACTTATCCTCTGCTGTCTCAATTTGTTGATAAACAATTCCTTATAAATAAAGTGGCCATCATTATAAGCGTTATTGCCGCTGATTCTTTTATAGAGGCAATAAAACGACCGAGAACTGCGGTTGAACAGCTACAATAAACACTTTTCAAGAGGTTTATCTAAATAAAATGAATGTAATCTAGCCTTATAAAAAAACAGATTGACATTTTTATAGTAGTATTTTGAAGTGATGATCTAGCACCTGTTGCTTAGAAAAAAACTGCAATAACATTAATTTCTTGAGAACTTTTATTAATAAACAATATCTTATACTGTTTAAGTGGAAATTTTCACCAAGCCAGGGTTTTAAACTTTGCTTTATTGATCTAAAGAAATGTCCTACGTTCACAACACGGGATTTGATTTCCTTTTTTTAATGTTGTTAATGTGCATTACTTTTGTACTGTTAATATCTACACAGCCTGAAGTTTATTTATCTAGTTTGTTGGAGATAATTTTGTACATTGGTGTTTCAACTTAAACACCAAAACTGCATCATGTATAATCAAATAGGTTTATATCTGGTTAACCAGGTTAATACGTGGTTTTGATAAAGTATTAACTTTGAAAAGCATCATATATGTGTATAGCGTGCCTACTGTTAGACTTGACTCCTGTGAATGCAACTAGTTTTCTCTTTCTTCAGGTTTTGCTCGCGGTAACTGACTTTGTGAAGAGGCCACACTTGAGTTTCAAGACTGAGAACTTGGGACGTGAAACAAAGCCAGACTGGAAAGGGGTGAGAAAGTAGACTGTGATGGATTTCAGAGATCCCCATTCCCCACGCTCCCACCCTTTTGCGGCCAGTCCCCCTCACACAAAACAAAAGTCAGTCACCACACTTTGGGGGAGGGGATCCCAGTCTGGACAGAGTATACGACTAGTTTCATTGAGAGTTAAGAATTGGGAGTGCGAAGTAGGGGGGGAAGGGGAAACAGTTGTCAGATAATTGACACGGAGAATGAATGAGAACAGAAAGCTCTTAAAACATCATAGTCCTTATCTGGCAAGTGAAAACAGCTGACTCTAGAAACATCAACAACTAAATCACTGTTTGTGTTTCTTTTCTAGGTGAAACAGTCTATTGTCATATCCTAGATGGCGACGCACAGTGAACAAAACGGGAAAAATGGACTTCTCATGGGCATGAAAGAGTCTTTTGATGGGAAAGTATCAAAGATAGAATGCAAAGAAAAGATTGAAATTAAATGCTCCAAGGACCTGTGCCATTCTGCCAGCTCATCCGAAAGTAATGGAAGTGGTGTTGCAAGTTTCACCACTAACCACAACTCTGTTGTGTGTCTGCCGCTAGTGTCAGAAGGACTGAAATTGGTATGGACACAGTCGGATCAAACCCGTGAACTTGACGCGATCCCAGAGCTCGTCCAAGCCTTTAACTTATTTCCATACCCATCGTCGCGTGAGGTTAACGCCCTGGCTCGGATATGTGCCTTGCCACTGGACAAAGTAAAGGTGTGGTTTATGGTTCAGAGAATTAAATATGGCATCAGCTGGTCCTCGGAGGAGATAGAGGAGACGCGGCGAAAGTTGGCAGTGCCCGAGCTTTATGACGACTCTTCCGAAACAAACGAGGAAGCCAATGTGAGCAAGAGCAGAAACTATGAGGAACTGGTAATAGAGGATAAGGATATCGATGAAGTAGAGGTTGCCCTCTCCAGTTTCACCCCCCAGAAGAAAGCCATCTGTGAGTCACCGGATTCTTATAAACCAGCCAAGCCCACTACCCCGTGTTTCAGTTCCACCCTCCCACCTCCTCAGGATTCATACTTCTACCGCCCACCAGCAGACACACCACCAAGTACAGCAGCTGATGTCTCCCTTGACATCTCTGAGTCATCTTCACAACAGCATCGTCATGGACGCTACAAAAAGTCTAAAGCTCAGCTTGCTGCCCTCCGAAAGAGCTTCCTGAAAGAGAACTGGCCTGCAGAGGCAGAGCTCAGGCGTTTACAGGAAGAGACCGGGTTGAGCCGTAACGACATTCGTAAATGGTTCAGTGATAGTCGCTACCAGCTAAGGGTTGGCAGAGGAAGCTTGGCAGCAGCCCAGAACTACTCTCAACACACAGCAGTTGGAAGTAAACATGACCAACAAATTCAACCCCTTTCACTTACGACTCAAAAGAATCGCCAACTGAATGGGGTGAAGGGCCTCGAAGGGGCCCGTAGCAATGGGATTGGAAATTCACATTTCTTTCAGACCTTTTTGTCAAACAGCCTTGAGGCATTTGGAGAAAGGATCCTTGATGCAGAAGGATATGAGGTTATAGAGGACCTTTCTGGCGATGGTGACAGTTTTAAAGAGGAAGAGCAAAATGATGAACCCTTGCAACTGACCAAGAACAGTAAGACTGAGTCAGATATTCCACAGGAACCTTCAGACACATTAAAGTCTTACTCGTACTCTCCCCCCTCGGCCAGCCCACCGCTGACTGCATCGCCCAATAAAGTGGTTTCAAAGAGCATCAGTACATCAAAGAAGTCAGCCCAGTCAGCCAAAGCCAGTACCTCAGAAACTCCCACACGCATCTCAGGGGCTTTCTCATCCACATCCTCTACCCTTACTCCTGCTGGGCGACCAAGAAAGACCAAGGAACAGTTGGATGTGTTAAAGCAGCACTTCTTGCGCTGCCAGTGGCCCAAGAGTGAAGATTACACTGAACTTGTTAAGCTAACTGGTTTACCCCGTGCTGATGTCATTCAGTGGTTTGGGGACACGCGGTATGCCGTCAAAAACGGTCAGCTGCGCTGGGTGAAAGGAATCCGCGATCAGTTCCTGGCACTTGCAGCTGAGCATAGTAGCGGTGGTTTTCCTAACGGGAGTAGCCCGGGAACGTCTACTCGGGTTGCAGGTAGCCGCAAACGGAAATCTCAAGCAAATTCAGCAAGTTCAGATTCCCCTGATATACAGCCACTGGTGACATACTACCTTTCAACAGGCTTACTACATGAAAAAGACCTTGACACTCTATGCAAGAAATCCAGAATGAGCTATCAGCAAGTGCGAGATTGGTTCGCGGCTCAGGATGGCGGGCAGCCTGAAGAAGAACCTTCTGTCGCTGATTAAGACACTGGAACCAGACTAAGAAACATTTATTAAAATGTTGGGAGTCTGCTCCTAACATCTGTAGAACCAACAAAAATAGTGGTTACTTTGGTTTAAATTGCTTTAAGGCAGGTTTGTAACATCCAGTCTTCCCAGTACAAGCCCAAAAAAACTTATCCTAATATATTTGGACTTGAATTATGACTGTGTTGCTGTATATAGGACAGTAACTTGTACACTGGTTTGCTATATTTTTTGAGCTTGTTTAGATATCACTACTACAGAATTGTTAGTATGCTACTGTAGCAGTATAATTTAAACTGGGTTTACTTTTTGGTACCTGACTGTAGCAGATAAGTAACTGCTCCAGAAAATCTATGTTGATGACTTTGTTGACTGAAAACTGTGTGTGATCATTCCTTTACAGCCAATAATTCCTTGTCATGAGAAGCACACTGGACATATACACTTTAAATTGACATCTTGCACTTTGGTTCTGGAGCCTATTGCCATTATTTTCATTAAATCCAGTTGTTTGGGCATATTATGACATCCTAACTGAACAGTGTCATTCTTGATCCATTAACACCAAAACCAGTTATCACACCTTTTTGAAATCTGCATGATACTTTTTAGTCTGTCTATATCAGTGCTTTTAAATATATTACCCATAGCAATTCTCATCCAGATGCTCTGCTGTAATATTTTAATTTTCTATCTGAATACTTTGCTTTCTGTCTGCATATAATTGCTCATGGTTTACCCATAAAGGCTAACATCATACAGATATCAGAATTTGACTTGTTTTAATTTATATTCAATGATTCAGTCAGTAT
>KV751365.1:4435913-4451155 GCA_001698575.1 Mola mola | reverse complement strand
TGCTGCTCACACAGCTTGGTGATGAGCACCACTGCGCCATGAAGCACACCTACAGACAGACACATGGAGAATCACTGCAAACGTGCATTCGTGGGACAATCTGAGCAGCGTGAAACTGACCAGCAAGCACACCGACCGTGGTTCTTCTCAGAGAGGAGCGATCGAGCTGCGGGAGCAAACAGTTCCCCCAGATCTGGGACTTTCCTCACGACGTGAACAGCACACAGAGCAGCCTGGAGGAACAGTCACAAGGAACACTTTACCAGCAGATATGGTCGGTACGAATGTAAAGACGCATCCTGAGTCGGTTGAAAAAAATCGATCGGTAAGCTGAGTTGCGGTTTTCTGCCGCCGGAGCTCAGCAGCCACCGCTGTGCTCACGTCCAAACAGAAACTACTGGAGCCGGCCTCACACAAGCTAACCGTCAATGCCGCCACGCATGGAACGAACATTCTGGACAGCACAGACATCGGTGATGCTGAGGACAGAGTGAGATTTCTTAGGTGTCTGAAAAAAGCCACCACTGTGCTGTGAGATGAAAAAAAAAAAAAATCCAACTGCGACTCTCATCGTGCCTTTGAAGCGTATGATCCGAAGCAAAGCCTGGCGTTAATACACTGACATTAACACCAGGAGAATTACCTCATTTGTAAGTTTACTTTATGTATTTGATTTGTAAATTGTTTAAAATTCCAATTTTTCTATTTCAAAAAATTTTTCAAAGAAGATATTTTCAGTTTCGCTTTTTTGCAGGGTTATGAATGAAATCATGAGTGTATCATTACATCACGACAACAAATGGACTATCAAGTAAAGCTACATCCTACAGAGAAGTTAAGAGTGGATTTATAAGACCATACTGGGACAACATATTATCCCCAACTCGAGTGACTGGTGGAACACGACAAGTCATAGTGCCGTTCGAGAGAACAACATGTTTTTAAACCAGGCCCAACATCGCTTGTCAAATATAAAAACTAAAATTGGAATTTTTCTTTCTACCTCTTGTCCTCTCCCTATTGAACAGTGGTTACAACAATTCATCTGTTAAACGGTGCTAAAGGAAGGAGAAGGAGAAGGTTCCTACTTTCTTCTTTATGTAGGAGCTGGAGGCTCGGAGCAGCCGGTCGATCTCTGGTGCCAGATCTCTGCACATCTCAGCGGACCCCATGCAGGCCAGAGTGCACAGAGCCAGAGACTGCACATACTGGTTACTGTGGATAAGGTCGCTGGCAAACACAGAGGGGAAACACGTGAATGACAGCTGGAGGTACTAATTACTTAAAATAATATAAGAAACCCCCCACATAACATTAATTAGATGTATATTACAAACACTAGTGCACGCCAGTGTTTAACTACAAGAGATTTAACGACTTAATTTTAACAGACTCGGACTGGTGCACAAAAAAATGTATACTTGATAAAATATAACAGTAACTTAGCCTAAATCTAACATAATAATGATATAATGTAAATATTGTTGGGTTTTAACTCTGTGTGTGGGTTAAAACATGTGTTTATAAAATGTGAGCAAAGGCTTAATTACACACTGTGAGATCTGTTAATGCGTATAACTGACTGTAAACAATAAACCTCGATCATAATTTGCTTGTTTCAATGTCCAGTATGAAACTGTCAATAAAAACCAACCAACATTGTTGATGAAACTGCTGACATGAATCAGGCAGAATGTTAAGAGATGAGGTGCAGTTTAAGAGTTTGAAATTTGGGTCACGTTTAGGCACACTCTCTCAGACCCTCTCCGGGAAGTTTTAGCAACAGGCGACCGAATGAAACGCACCACTACATTCTGACATACATATTAAACAATTAGGTGATGGATGAGGAAAAGTTCAAGCTTGATGCAGCAGCTGACATCAAATCTAATCCTTGTTTTTGGAGAAGATTTGGCTTAATAGGAGACTTTTTTAATGGGATTGCCCTCAATAACATGTCTACTGGGTAGAAAATAAGAAAGGAAATTCTGAATCTTGTGCCTACCAACTTATTCCATTTAATGTATCTTTGGTTGGACTGAGACTATACATGCTCAGAATTATTGTGTTAATATAGGATGTTAACAATAAACTGGCTAAAGCCTCACCCATCGACCATAGAACCAAAGCACCCAGAGAATTAAAGATGTCACCTGTATGGAAAACATAACTTTGATTCTGCAGTGTTAATTTGGTGGGATGAACCTGTTAGATTGTACACAACAATGTGATTTAACCCTATTTTGTGATGAATGTAAAAATTTGCTTTCCTCATCTAATTGGGGTTGCAAATGTCAAGTTGACGAGGCTGCTCTTACTTCTTGATGGAGTTGGTGATGAGCAAGCTGGCGTCCTGCTTCTCATCCAGCAGCATCATGGCTCCCAGATATCCCACACGCTTCTCGCTGTACCGAGGGCTGGCTATCATGCGAACGCACTCCATCTAGCAGGGACAGAAATGACCCCCTTTAAATGTAACTGCCCGAACCACACACACCACTGAATCCCCTGGGGAAATTCTCTGGTGTTTGCCAGCTCCGACCGGTGGTCGGGTTCATTTCCAGAGTAGCAGCTCTGGAGCTGGGAGAAATTCAATGGCCCGGTTTTCCTTTATTGACGATGGGTTTGGGATGCTGCAGACTTTGCTTAAGGGAATTAAACACATCCCATTGTGTTCTAATGACAGAGCACATAGCAGAGAAAGTGGTGTTGAGCTGTGCCGGGACCCAGAGAGGAACTGAAACCTGATGGTCTCTCTAGCCCCAGTGACTCGAGCGAACTCATGACAGGCATTAGCAAAAAATCCCCTCACCTGACCGAAGTGAGCCGGGTAGCCCAGCATGTGCACGTAGAGCAGCTTGGCCAGGTTGTGCGATCGCCCCCCGTTGTCGGATTGTCGGAACTGGGCCCGGATGGCCGCACATTCCCTCTGGATGACACCCCGCTCCTCACACTGCGTCCTGGCTGACCTGATGGCCCGGATCATCTCCTGCAGGGGTACTGATGGGGACATGGCTGTGTGCGTGCGTGTGTGTGTGTGTGTGTGTGTGTGTGTGTGTGTGTGTGTGTGTGTGTGTGTGTGTGTGTGCAGGTGAGGACATGGAGATATTAACACCGGGACAAGTGCTGTGCTTCCATTTTTACTTCCTGGTTCTGGGAAGCCTCCAGGTGTGCGCACGTTAAACAAGCTGTTACTACACTATAACGCATCGTCACTCAAAGCAACCTACAAACTGAAAACCGAACTGTGTCTACTTCCAAGAACACTTCAAACAACGTCAACAGTCGTCCCTGGTGACGGACCGTGGTGGCGTTATTTCACACTCCAGCTGTCTTAACACGAAGTTGGTCCAGTATCTAGAGAGCTGTACGAGTTTTCGGTTGTGTAAATGAGTTGACCAGCAGGTTAGCTTGACACCCCCGCAGCCGATGGTGCAAGGCAGCGCATTGAGCCAGAGGCTAGCCCGCTGACCGACCCGAGCTAACCTCACAGATGCTGTCAAGCCGGCTGCTCGTTGAGACTGTCGAGCTAACGTGCTAGCTAAGTTAGCGTTACAGTGTGTTCCGGTTGAATTTCTTTGGTTCCGAAAACAACAACGTACCTGCACGCCGAACAGAGAGTCTCTCTGGTGTTTAAAAAGTCGACTGGCTCAGCCGAACCCCCCCTCCGGTAAACGGCAGCAGTCTGTTGGCTGAACACCCCGACGCCGTGTCCATCAGGCGTCCATACCGCCAAAAACATCAAGACTTCCTGCTGTGACTTTCAAAGTAAGACGTGTTTGACACGCGTATTCTTATCGAAAAACTAGCATCTCAAAAAGTTAGGGTTTTTTTTTTTCGTGATTTGATTCAAAAACCTTTAAATATTCCGTATTTATTAAACAAAGGGAAATATTTACAGCCTGTTTTGGTTGACGTTTGAAGATGATGGCTTATACAGTTAAGTCTTTTTGGAGAAGTAGGCCATGATTATAAAAATTAAAACAGTAAAATGTTTGGCACATTATAGTTGAGTGTAAGGAGTTTATATGAACCATTCACGTTCTTAAATAATACTGAAGAATCGTGATAGTCTATTTTTTTTTAAAGATGCACGAGTAGTACATTAGCTGTTGAAATCTATCCACATTTAATAGAATAAAACATTACGCACAATTTGAGGCATCAGTCTAAGGAGGTCATTCTGTCACTTACAATAACAAGAGTGTAAGCGTAGTCCCATTCAAGTCCTTTAATTAAAACTATTGTTCTTCCCGTTACCACAGTTGAATGTTTGAGCTTCACTGTGTAGACTGATGTACTGTATGTACGGAGGGTTATACTTTATATATTTACATCTGGATATATTCTGAATTTATTTTAATGAGTGAGAATAGGTGCCATTTTCAAGATTTTTATTTATATCACACCATATCAGACAAACATTTTTGAAATAATGTGCGGTTATATTTCATATAGTTATGCATGTTCAAAGGCATTTTAGGGTCCTCAATGCTATGGCTTACTTGGAGGAGTCAGCATTATAGCTGGGAAATGTTGAGGTCAAGAATCTTAATCCCCCTATCAGAAACAGCAGCTGCCTAAGAAATGCATAATTTCAGACAAAACAATAGAATACTATTCATGTGATTGATTGGAAACACATTTTCCCTCGTCACTCTTGAAATGTTACTGTAAAATCTCCACATTACTTGCTGTAAATACTGCAAACCATTGTCACGGCAGGCTTTTATTTTGAAGACAATCCTATCTAGTTTCCTGCCTTGTTTCAGTTACTCTGACATGCTGACCTACCGAAACCTGTCATAGCTGCCCTACACTTCCGCGATTTGGCCGCTCATAGTGTGCGGACCCCGCCCCTTCTGGGTCAGGTATTCAAACAGGTAAATGAGACATTAATAAGGTGCGGCGAGCAGCAAAATACAAACAACCTATAGAGGAACATTATTTTATAAAAAAAAAAAAAAGAAAAGAAAAAAAAAAAGTGCGTCCAAATATTTCCGACAGTCACTCAACGTGTCAGCAACGTTGAGGTGATAAAAATACTGGACAAAGAAGGTGGGTGTGTGGTAACCTCAGAAGAACTGTATGGTCGTTTCATTTAAAAACTGCATTTATTCTAAACTTCCTATTCACATCCAGAGATAAGAGCAATATTATTGCTTTAATTAAGAAAATGCTCCACTGAGAGTAAAAACCATTAAACCTTTTGAAAAGTCTCATTTTTAGTGTTTCTATGGTGAGGTGATCATATAACGACACAGAATGTGAACAATACAAATTGCATAAGGAAATATTTTTCTGCTGCTTCCCACACTGGATAAACAAGTTCTAAGGTTAGAAAAAAAAAAAAAAAGTCTATGCTTCATAAGTTAAGTGTCAAATAAGTGATTTCATCTCAAGCACCTGTTCCCATACCATACACTGAAACAACTGTGGAAAATCCAGCCTTGTAGTACAAGTGAACATTTGTGTATGATTGCACTCCGTCTCCCCAAAAGTGTGAATATTGTTTATGCACAATCAGTGTCAGTCATCAGCTGTTTGAAGACTTTCTTCGCCTTCTCCTTCGTCCTTCTGAGTCTCCATCTGCTCCACGTTCTCCTCCATGACTGGGTAGACCACTGAACACAGCTTTTGGAACAGATGAGTTATTTTGCCTGGATACATAGAGTGATGGAAGAGACCAATCATTTTCCAAATAGACAACAGTTCATACACACTCAAGCACTTATCCTGTGCCAGCCTATTCCTTTCTGTATCAAGGTTAATTACGTTTATTATAATCCAATTTCCAGGCGTCTTAGTGTTCAAATAACATTAAAACCTCCAAAAACCTCTCATCTTTCATGTGATGTGGCCTTACCAATGGTTACATCACAGCAGCGTGGCTTGTTCTCCCAGTAGACTCCCAGGAAATACACAGGGACGCCCGTCATCATGATGGCCAGACCGACACCACAGACCAGCGGCTCAGAGTAGAGGGAGAAGATCAAGAGGAAGGCCCAAAACAGCATGTAAATCACCGGCCAGGCCATGTTCACCTGGACGACAACGGGTCGTTAGTGCAACACCTTAAAAACATCAGTCAGCACTCAGCTGCAGGCTTTCCATGCACTTATATTAAATTAAATCAGGTCATAGTTTTTGAATAAGTATTTTAGATGAAAGGTTGTGCAAAAAGACAAGGAGCGGAAAGTTATCACGCCTAACAAATCGCATGTATTGTCATAATTTTCTGCTTGTGCGCCCAAACGTTAAGTCACGTCGTCTGCATCTTCACCTTGATGGGTCGATACATGTTGGGCTCTCTGATGCGCAGCACAATCTGCCCGGCGACGGTGACGCCGTAGAAGAGATAGTTGATGAATCCCACGTAGTTTATGAGGGTGTAAATGTCACTGGTGCACAACATCAGCAGAGTGGAGACCAGCTGAACGCGGTGAGACAAAGTTATCAGGACAGACGCATAACGGACAAGATGTTAATCGTGCCTTTGGCCGGGACTCACGGTGAACAGCAAGGCCGGGATTGGAGTGCAGCGCGTGACGTGGATCATGGCCAGAAGGCGAGGGAGATGGCCTTCCCTGGCGCCGGCGAAGAAGAGCCTGAGAAAGCAAAGACAGCGGCGTTGTGAGGGCAGAGACAGCTGGTGCTCGCTCACTGCATGCGCAGCCGAGAGGAGAACGCACAGGTCAGGTGATTATGGTGCAGAAGCAGACTGCAGGATGGGGACAGTGGAGCAAAACGGGAGCACGGTGGGCTCGGCACTTATTGTACGAGTGGGATCATCTCAGCAGAGTCAATTATGTGCATAAATTAGAACGTGCAAACAGGCTCTTCTCCTTGCAATATGAATATTCGGCCAAAGGCGAGAATTTGCACTGCTAATGTGTTTCATTCCTGTGCTCATTTCACCCCGTTTCTCCACTTTACGTACAGATATGTTGTCATGGGAATGAGAGGAGAAACAAGCCAGGCAAACACAAGAAGAAAGGAGGGGACAGTGAGGAGGGACAGGGGAGGACAAACTGACCGCGACGATGTGAAGAGGGAGCCATTGACCCCCCCGAAGGTGGAGAGCGCCACAGAGATGGGCATGATCCATGACATTACTCCTAGCAATTTCTCTCCAAATGTCTGGGAGAAATATCAGGAGTGGAGAAACAGGAGGGGGAGAAAACAGGTACACGGTTCAAAAACATACTCAAATAAAGAGCAACTGGTGACTGACACTTCAAAATGTGGTGCGACAGACAGACTGAGCATTATGGGGTGCATAACGGCTGCAGCGCACTTCAGAGGGTTTACAAATGCTGCAAACAGTAACCGTGCACACATTTGGGGTACGAGTTATAGTGGGTTTCCTCACCACGGCCACAGCGTTGGAGGCCAGCAGCTCCTGCGGACTCATGGCTGTGACGTACGCCACGTTGGCAAACACGTAAATGAAGGTGACCACGGGGACGGAGATGAAAATTGCGCGTGGTAGATTCCTGGGAGGATCAGAGACAAGATCATGGTATGTTAGCTAACTAAGCTCTGAGATGCTCCTATTGAAGAACGAGAATCAATTAACGTGGGAATATTTGGCACTTTGAACCAATTTTTAAAGGGTCGGAGTTAATCACATGAAACAGTTGTTTGTGGCGGCACTCAGGAGTCTATTTGTGGACCCCTCTTGTTTTTTTAGATAGACGATACAAGCATGTGTCCTTTACCCAAATATTTTCAATACTTGTCTCTGAGTTAAACCAACTTTGACTTCATCAGTATTTCATTTTGTTCTATTTAAATATTCAAATTTTTTACATAATCATACTCTTAGTGGCCATTTTATTTGGTACACCAATATTACAATAGCCCTGCCATTCCTGGAGCTGTTCAGAGTTTGATACCAGTTTTGGAAATGCCACTAGTGAAAATGCAGGAATCAGGATCAGCGAGTACTGAGTCTACACAGTTCTCAGTTAGCTCCATTCGCTCTGCTTAACATTATGTACCAGAGAGTAATTTTCCACTGCTGCTTTAAAAGCCAAAACAGGAAGTTTGCGTTGTGTTGCTTAAAGCGGCGAAGAAGAATTCATTTAATGTTGAATCAGACAGATCAGTGTAGTAGCACTCTCACAGGCTGCTTTAATCAATCATTAAAGGTCCAATTGACTCAGCTTTAAAAAAAAAAAAAAAAAAGACTGCGTTAACAATTCAAGGGTAATATTGGCTAAAACCCTAGAAAAAAAGAAAAAAAAAAAGCTTAAATTTCTCTTCCAGCACAAATTATAATGACTTAACTTCCAAGGCCTTGGCTTTATTTCAAACTGACAAACTTTTAAGGATTTTGGGGAACCTGTGAATCCTCTGTAACCTAACTGACTTCTCTATTGCACAAACACTGAACATTACAGGTGTCCCAAAATAAGATTGAACGGTTGTATTACTTGTGTGAAACTGCACAGGGGAGCCTGACAATCTAGTCATAGCACCTCATCGTTTTTTTCTAATGATGAAATCTTAAATTGTTATTATTTCAATTCACCCGTTATTGTTGTTTTATTTACTTTGTGTTATTTTTACCTGTATGGGTCGACTAACTCCTCTGTGACATAGTTGAGGAAGTTCCAGCCTCCATAAGCAAAGGAGCCTTGCAGGAAGGACAACGCTATCAGGCCTACGTCGTAGTCTTGGAAGGTCTCAAAGGCGTGTGCTGGCTCCAACCAGTAATAGTTACCTGTGAACCAAATCCAAGAGACATTTTACTGAAACGAAGATCAATGAGACGTGAGCTTGCTTTTCACCAGCACAATCTGAACAGCAGGGGGCACCAGACACAATGTTTTCTGTCAAACAGCGCGTAAAGCTGTTACAGTTTTCTGTCGCCTTGTGATTGAGGATGGAAAGATCGAAATGATTCCGTTTACGCGACACTTCATTAGTGACCGGGCTGTATTTGAAACATCTCAGTCCTCCTTGAAGATGATCTGGCTCCAGACTCTAAATGAGTCAGTCAGTGCAAAAAAAATTAAAATAACAAACTCACATTTATTGTGTATAAGTTTATAATACTGTTTCTTCTGGTAAATGGATTTGAGTTCAAAATGTACAACAAACTTTTTCTATCTTGTACTTTAGTCCATAAATATAAACAGTTTTATTATCATAATAGAATTAAACATTTGATAAAACGGTTAAGTTTAATAAAACACTGAAAAAGAGGTGCAATTTTATTATCATTTCGATTTTCTTAATAATTTGACATCTTTTATACAACGTCACTCATTACACACAGCATTTCAATGTAATAAGGGAATTTAGAGCGGGACTCGCACCAGGTCAGGGTCTGCAGTTCTGTCTTGTTCACACAGACATCATTCTGGTTATGAAGACTCTTTTTTGAAGTAAAGACATGTGGTGCTTTGATTTGATTCTCACCAAACGACATCAAGACTACATTAAAAAGAAAAGTATGTTTATTGAAACATAGAGCTGTTTTAGCTAACTCTGTATCATATTATTCATGGTGACGGCAATTTTAAATAATTACAAAGAACTTTAAATTTTCAACAAGTCACAGGAAGAGTCTGTTCCCTGGTACTGGCAGTGAATGAGAGTGTGTGTGTGTGTTGGGTGAGGATTATGAGCGGGATGAAGAGCTATGAAGGACTGTAATCGCATTTTCACGTTGGAATCAAAAATCCCATGAGAGGAACAAAGGGACTGTATTGTTACGGGAGCTGTAGTGTAACTGCTTCTTTCAGCATCACGCCTAAAGAGTGTTTTCCAAACTGAAAAAAAAAAAAAACCTACGTATTTAATATGAAGCACTGGACGGCTTCACCACTTCACTTTAACCCTAAACGAAACATCAGTCTTCAGTTGAACTGCTCACAACTTCACAACTCTGCTTCACTTACAGAGGAGATAAAGTCCAGTAAGCAGAGAGATGGTGAGAAACTGCACTGCCAGGCGACGAGGAGGAAGAGGCAAAGCCTACCCTTAAAGATCTCGACGAAGCCTGTGATTATGATGACAGCCAAGGCCAGAAGCTTGCCGCCGGTGAAGACGTCCTGGACACACGTGGCCCAGCGCACGCTGTGGCAGTTCACCCATGTCAACAACACTGCAGGACCACAACAGACATCTTAGTAAGAGATGTTACACAATCAGCCTGTCAGGGGCATCAGAAAACCGATACAGCAGACATAATACAACAAGCTACAATTTATTAACTTTTGAAAACGTTTCCCACCGCCGTCTAAGTACTCCTTCTCACTCCCATAACACTTTCTTTTAGATTGGGGTGAGTTGATTTGAACATTCTGAAAGGGTGCCGTGTCTGAAAGCTGACTGAAACACTGCTCTGAATAAATGCAGCTATCTAGAAATGTGCTGCTGTTTGCACAGGTCCTAATTCACTGTATTTGTGAGTCTTAAACATTCCTGCACATGAAAAATCTGTGCCAGAAAGAGATTTAAGGACACCAATGAAGTACATTTGAGAGGATTTTACACCGGTAGCAGTGACTCCCTCGCAGGGTGCCACCAGCTCATCAGGAGCAGTAAACAAGCATCGGGAGCAGTTTGGGGCTCAGCATCTCGCTCAGGGGATCGAAGCACCGACCTTACGACCAGTGGACGACCGTTCTATCGCCTGAGCCACAGCTGCCCAAATGGGAAGAATTTAACAAAGAAATGTAAATATAAACAGGTTTAATATCTTGTTAGTTAGTAATATCTAATGTCTTTTTAGTCAGGTTCATGTTTGTATACCTTCACTGCAGCCACCTTCACTCGCTGCTTGTTTGTGGGTCTTTCTGCCCTCAGTTTTGTCTTCAGTAACTGAAAACACCCGGCTATCAAACTGCCTGTCGACCTCTTTTCCAAATACTTCAGAGCCCCTGAAAATGGAGGTACTCTCCGTATAACGGCCGTAATTCCTAAACAGTATGTGTCATATTTTTGTGAAACGTTGATTTGCTACTCTTGCCCAAAAACATTTCAATGTACTCCCGACCCTGTTATCAAACACGACTCATGAAACAAGCTAGTTGTGAATACATGCAAGATAAAAATATAAAAGAATCATTTTAGGTGAAAAAGGATGCATGTATGATTTAATGAGTATGTTTAATTTACCACGCCTTAAATAATTCTTCAAAGTGGGTTTTTAGGTTGGAGCTGCAGGGTCTGAATTCAGGATCATGTTTTACTGTAGGACTTACGCAGGCAGACGGCGGCCAGCAGACGCAGGCCGTACTCTGGGGGCTGGCAGGTGGGGAAGAACGGCTGCATGACGTAGTTTGCGAAGGTGAGCGCGATCACAGCCTGGCTGGTGGGGTAGATAACCAACACCGCGATCCACAGACGCAGAAAGCTGGGGGAGGGGGGACAGACAGATGGGGGGGGTTAATGAGGCCTGGCAACAGAACTGGGCCAGACCTCGCAAACACAGGACCAGCAGTGTCTTAAAACCTGGCCCTCGTTACAGCAAATTGTAACAGATGACGAGGCGAATTAAAGCGATTTAGGTACGTGCATTACAGTAAAGCACTGGAGCATCGTTGATGAAGACGAGAGAAATGAATGTAAGTGGGTCATCAACACTGTGGGACACTGGGAATACAAAATTACATTAGCAAAGGCTTTAATTAAATGGTGAGCATGATTGTGTGGGAGGGATGGGAGCAGGGCCTCATTAGAAATTGTAATTATTACAAAAGGCTCGTTGCAAACATTTTTTAGGCTTTTTTTTTTTTTTTTTTTTGATAATTTGATTTAATACTAAATGAACAACACTGGAATGGGATTTATTAATCCACCCTGGGAAACACTTTTCAAAGTTACTCGGTGGAGATATTTTTATTGAAGCATCGTTAAAACCAGACTGACCACAATCAATCAGCTGCCCTACAGTCTTAAACAAAAAAAGAAGTTTGTTCTCACCCTGCCAGTCCTCCAAAGATGTCCTTGACGTAGCAGTAGTCCCCCCCTGACTTGGGGATGGTCACCCCTAACTCAGCATAGCACAGAGCCCCGATGGCTGTGATCAATCCGGTGCTGACCCACACGATGAGGGCCACACCCACTGAGTTGGCGTTCTCCAGGACCCCTTTAGGACTCACAAAAATCCCCGATCCGATGATGTTCCCTGAGGGAAGAAACAAACCGGACACAGGGCTGAACGCTCCGACGCCTCAACGTTACTTTTTAAACAAGCACAAAATCTATAATGACGCAACTGAATAATTCGCCCATCGTCCGATTAAAGGCTCATCTCTCTGCAAATGTTCTGCACGTCTACGACCAGACAAAAAACAGCTTTCAGGCTGAAAACAGAACATGAAAAAAAAAAAAAAAAAAAAAAATACCACTTGGCGATGGGTTCGGAAGAAAGGCTGGGGTAGTTTTTCCGTTAGTGTGATGGATAGAAATGTTATTATTTTCAAAGCTTTAGGTGCATGTTTTGCAATAAACAAACCTGAACATGAATATTTGCAAAACCATTGAGGTTGGGGCAGATTTTTATTGGAACAGGAGTTCTTGGGTTTGTCTGTACTTTAGGAGAGGAAGTAAAGAGTACCGAGTTATACAAGTAGGTGCAAATCAGCACAATGTTTGAATTTATAACACAAGATTGTGTTTAGGAAGGCAGAGACCAGGATGTTGTTTCTAACACCCCTCTCACGCTGCACTGCGACCTCACAATATGCAAGGTTGCAGTGACCTTTGACCACCAGTCAGGGTGGACATTTGCACAAACGTAGAGGAAAAGTGTTCTCGAGATATCGCGTTCACAACACGATTAGATGTTTGCAAGTACGCACACCAGACGGACAACCCTGGCTGCCGCTGGCACGGAGGCATAAAGTGACAACTTCCTGTCAAATGTCCTGTCCTGCAGCACTCCGGGCTTTGTGCCGTTTTGAGGAAAGAACTTCACTTCGCTTTGCCTACAGGAAGATTTCAAACGTGTGGTCGAGATGAATTTAATTTTGACCTCCGATAAGTCGTTGAAGGCAGCGCAACGCTGTTAGAAAGGTCACAACAGAGACGATCGTGCTGCAGTCAAGACTTTTTAGCTTTAGCAGGGAAGTTTGCAGCTTTTTGTTTTTTTAATAACATGAGTAGATTGTGGACTGAATTATCATGTGACTATTGGGACCAAGAATAAATAAAAATAATAAAATAGCATCACAATTGTTATAGATAAAAGCACTAAGGAACAATACTTTGGCTCAGAAAGATAAAGGGTCGAGTCAGAGACGGTCACCCTTTTCTTTACAATTGCATAACGTCGTTCTATACATCTTGAGATTTATGTATTATATTGATTTTATTCGCCGTAAATAAGATTAATGCACAGTTTGATTGGATCTGGGCTCTGTTTGGCCTCCCACTTTTCAACAGACGGCAAAACCACAGAGGCTTGTTAGCAGGAGCGAGGCGATGAATTTCTCATGATAATCCATACTGCTGACACACAACCTGAGCGTACGGCAGCATCTCATCAAGGGCGCCCACGCGAACGCCTCGCTTTCAGACTGTTATGGTGCACACCCATTACTGTGATTGCTTTTTATTGACTCCCCCCACAAAACCTTCTCCTTGTTACTTGAGTGGGAGGCCAGATTAGGTCTTGTAGCTGTTCCAAAAGTTCCCTACGACAAAAAGTGACAAATATGGAGCCTGTGTTGAAAGCACTAAAGATGTCTCGGGGAGACATTTCAATCAGGTTTGCTTTTTTACTTTAACTTAAAGCTTAGTTGACAATCAGAGGATAATTAGCTGTCGGCCATTTTGATGTTTAATTAATAACTTAATTGAATCTTCGAGAAAAATGCTGAATATTTGTTGGTTCCAGCTTCTTGGATGTGATGAATTGCTGCTGGTAACAAATGAAAAATCTTTGGCTTTGAGACTATTTGGTTGGACCAAAACAATAAATATGAACATGTCACTCTGGGTTTTGAAGCACAAGTTTCTTTTCTCAGTGTTGGCATCGGTCGATATAAACTACGGGTGACTGGCATCGGTGGATCGGCAGATATGGTGGCTGATGGCCGATTATCTTTTGTGTCATTTTTTTTTTGGCACTTGCTATATTTGCTGTCCTACACCTGACTGCACCTCTGACGGAAACGTGATGACTTCACTAACACCTTTGTATGGTGTTTGATTGTTTGATGTTTCTTTGTTCTGGCTCAGCTTTGTTCATGCTTTCATGTTTCTTGTGTCATTTGATTTGGGCTCGATTTGAAGCTGAATAGCCGTGAAGTCACAAAGTTTTCATACAGTGTTTAAGCCTGAATTCTGTCATTTCTTACTTGTGATTACGCCCAACACTGAAATAAGCAGTCAACATCATTGCTGAGAATTTCTGCTTTCATTCTGTAATCCGCCAATGACAGTTTCAAGAAAAAAAAAACCCCAAAAAACAAATTGTGACAGCCCAGGTTGTAGAAAACCCAAGGAACAATCCTGATGAATTGCAGGAGTGTGGTTTAACATTGTAGAAATTCATTTATTTTTCACACAGAGCATTTCTTTATTTCTGTGTCACAAACGGGTATCGGTCAGGCGCCAAACTGTTAACTTTAAATAGGCTGAAATTTCCATATTGGTGCATCCGTACTTCTGAGATCATGTAATGGGCATTTCTTGTAATCATTTTTACACACAAATGATATGATTTCTGAAAATAAAAAGGCCCTTTAATCGATAATCTCCTTATAAACTACATCGTCTTCACAGGTATAAAAGTGAACTGTTAAATTTGACGTTAAACGTGTCCTTGAAACAGGAAAACAATTGTTAAACTGGATCTTCTCGTTCCAAATAAGTGACATCAAATGAATTCCAAGTGATATTATCACATCCTGTTGGGTTTAATTTAAATCCAAACTAAATATTTAATCTCAACAACACCTTCCCAATGACTACCGCAGATACATGAAACGGTCAAGTCAGCTGTGAGTAAATATCTTGAGCAGATGCTGATGTGAGAATCCCATTCTGGGGCCGATGTGGTGTATTTTTCTTTGAATCAGCACAGTTCTCGACTCACATACTCACCGATTATAATCCCGCAGGCGCTGACGAGGCCGATCTGCTGCTTCAGCGCCACCCCGACTCCCGCGTCTCCTCCGGGGTCCGAGCGCTCCCTCTGACCGCTGCCGCCGGTGCAGCTCCGGTTCCTGGGACCCTCGGTCATCCTGACTCTCAGAGCAGCGTGCCCCCCCACCCCG
>KV751365.1:4399746-4412792 GCA_001698575.1 Mola mola | reverse complement strand
AGGCTTGAAGCCTCCCCATCCCCACTTCCTCCGTTCCTCCTCCTTTTTTTCACCTCTCCATCCATCCATCCATTCATCCATCCCTGTTTTTTCTGCTCCATGTTTAACATAATCCCTCCCGGTGTGCCCTGGGCCTGTCGCCCACTCCCCTCCGGCCTGATCGACGCCACTTCCCCTCCGACATTACCAACGGGGGGAAATGGAGGCATTAATTACCCACCCCAGTGCTCGTCACCCGGGCTCAGGCCTCTCAGCTTCCTGGCTCATCACTGACTCTGCAATTGTAATTCAGCTGAGGGCCTCAGACGTGAGGGTAATAACAGAGGGTGCCCGTCCAAACGGACGATCACCCACTGATAGATGATCCGCTGGGCCGGACGCGACAGAACTGACGCGAGCGACTCTGACGAGATTGACACGCAGCTTTGGCGCCGAGTGTATGTGCGAGGGAAATAATTTATGACTTCCTCCTCCGGAGCCGAGACGAATGCCAGAAATGAGTAATGACCTCGTGGAAGTTCAGCTGCTTTGATCGCAAACAATAGCCCAGGTTGTCACGCCGGCGGAAGCAACACAGTTGATGGCGTTACCAGAATGGGAAGCTAATGGACTACATCGCTGAAAAGGCAGTTTAATTAAGTACAGGGACCCTACTATGAGCAACATTTTAAAATTAGAGACGTCCTCGCCAATCGATATTGTTCCTTGCTGCGGTACAGAGAAAATTAAAGTATATTTGTCACCAACTGGCTCTGTTTTTGCCTGCACCAGCTGTCTTGGCATGCGCTCTTCTCCTTGCCCTTTTCCGTGATGATTTTGTTTTGACAGTTTGAGTGCCAGAGTCTCGAGTGGCCAGCAGTTGGACTCCTTTGAGTTATTCAGTCTCTGATGTTTTCATGCAACCACTGTGGTGAAAGGAAAAAAAAAGAAAAATGTGCTTTTTTTCCTGAGCCTCTCCTCCAGCATTTCCTTTGTGTTTTTTTACAGTTTTCTTTTTAGCCAAAACTCACAGTCTGTTTTCTGTCTATCCGTTTATCAGCAATATTTCCTTATCCTCCCATGCTACATGCTCGATCTGCTTCGCCGCTCTCCACCGTCAGCCCTCTCCCCCCTCTCTCTCTTCTCTCCATCCCCTCCACTCTCTCTTTCGCTTCTTCCCTCTCCTTGCCTCTCTGTGCTCAGGACCGATCGGCTCTCATTACATTGATGGCCGTGATGATTCAGTTGAACGGCCTCTCTGAGGCCTGCAGCCTGCTCGTGCAGCGGCATTCAGCGGTGGCGGAGGCTCTCTCTCGGCAGGCACAGTGACAGGACGGCTGACACCTGCTGCTCGGCCCTGTGAACTCGATGCTATCGCAGGGGGATCATTGCCCTTATGTGTGCTTTTTTAACAAGGACGGTGAATATGTTGTAGATATGAGCGTGTGATTATGTCACAGCATAGCTTTAGCTCACGTTAGAGGAGAACTATTTTTTTTTTTTTTTTTTAAACCTCCTCCAGTATGGAGTTTTCTCGCTAGGACCTATTAGCTCGACAAGGCTAAACAATGCGCTGGCAAAGGGCAAGTCAAAATAAGTCACTCTTTCTTCTCCAGCCACTAGCTATTTCCAAACTGCAAGTGTCTGGTAACATGCACGTGTTGACTCAATAACTAACGATTATCTACTCCTTGTTCCCTGATACAGTACTTGCAATAACATTCAATCGTATTAGTGGTGGAAAAAGGCAATTTATTCCCACGCAGACACAGGGAGAACATGCAAACTCCGCAAAGAAATGCCCTGACCCAGGAATTGAACCCAGGACCTTCTTGCTGTGAGGCGACAGTGCTAATCACCGCACCACTGTGGAGGCCGCCTCTCCCTACTCCAAGTGTTGCCCCCGCAACCTGGACCTGGATAAGCAGCAGAAAACGAAACGAAATGAAACTTAGGTCATGGTGTTTGGACCCGCTAGTACTGGTGGCCGATCTTTAGTGGACCTGGGCTCCCGTCAGCTGTATTTTAAATCTGTAATTACCAATCTGGGTATTAAAATAGATATACACATCAACCCTGATGTAAAATGCAGTTTTTGTCAGCTGAGACTTCTATCAAAGATTAAGCAAATTTCACCGGTTTTAGGCCCCCTTCTCTGGCTCCCCCGACTCATTTTAACATCTTATTATTGGTTTTTAAATCTTTTAATGGATTAGCAGCTCCATACATTTTAGACCTCAGGGAATTTCTTGACCCCATGAGGTCACTGACGTCAGCAGTCCAGAGTTGACCTTAATCAGTTTAAGGCTCCAGGCTCCAAAACTCTGGAACGAGCCGCGTCTTCACATTGGAATAGCCCTCACTCATCTACTTTCACATCACCTCCTAAGAGCCATTTGACTCTTGGGCTTGTTTGTCTTTGGGGGGGTGGATATTGTAGGAAAGAACATGGAGTGGATGTTGCTTCACATTGACCTGGATGTGATCCTCATTTCTCGCCACTTAAATCACAAAAAATGCCACCCATTTGTTCTTTGTGGTATCCTCGGACGCAGACACAGTGGTTATGGTTTTATCTTCTGATGCCAACAGAGTTGTTTAAAAATCCAGCTGTGCAACTCAGAGCAATAAAAATGCGCGCGGCCGTATCCGTGAACAGTTTCCACTGGCTGCACTCTGTGCCGAAGAATCATCCCCCTGTGGAACTACTAAATGTACAAGAAGTAAAGTGGTTCATTGTTTGGTTCGGCTGGTGATTTGCCCAGAGAGTAAGCTGTTTTACAAAGCTGAAATCACTCCAGTGCACTAAAGGAGTAAATCCCCAGAATGCAATGTGGAGAGCGGTGAGCATTGAGTGGAAGTGATGTCCATGCATTTCTTCCTCTCTGCATTTTCATCACACTTTACCGTGTGATATGAGGGATACGGCAGTGCACAACTACCGCAGTGAGAGAAAGGCAACAAAGCTCTTGTTGTATTGTTAAAGCTCTTTATAACTACAAAATGTTGAGGTCAAATTGAGGTCAGGTGAACTAGTCAGAGAACATTTTTAAAATTTCCTCTTGAGACATACTTTCAGGGGACTTTCCAGATTTTATATGCGTTTTATTCTTATGTTATATGTTCTGTTTTAAACTATTTCTGTTTTTTGTGCTTATTTTCTTGTAATGTTGATTTTGAAATAAAGATTCTAATTATCATTTTATTATTTGTAGGCAATGTCATTATCTGATTGACTTTCCCTTGTACTGGAATATTATTTGATATTAGAATTCTATGTCCACGAATGGCCACACTACTGGCTGAAAATCAGGATGAGGAACAGAAGACGAGAGAACGAGAAATTATAGCATTAAAAATAATCCGTAATGTCTGTTTGAGCGGAAACAAAGCTAAGCAGATAAGACAAAATCTCCTCCTACTAATGACAGTCTCTTGCACGTCGCTTGAAATAAAGACTTTACCACCTGATCTCAACGGTTTGGGGCAACAATTCTTTAATTTCTCTTATTTTTTTTTTTTTATCCTCCCATGATAGAATGTGAGATTAATTTATTTTCGTGAAAAACGCAGCAGCATGTGATAAAATTAATAAGAGAAAAGTCAGACTTGGGTGAGTCAGTGATAATAGAAACACATTCAAACTTGGCGATGCTTAATTTCACGATCTGCAGCTGCGTTCTCTACCCACGAGCACAGTTGTGACTTTAGTTTTTACTATTTAGCCCATTAGACTCTGAGGAGGTAACGGCTGTGTGGGTCACAGATAACAGCCAAATCGAGGTATATGGACAGAGCCCATCGCTGACTGACACCAGACACGGCCGTAGGCTGCTAGCAGCCGTGGCAAACCGTGCGGAGAGCCAAAAGTCGGCAGGTTTTCAACACCAGATCTCCTCAGGCGACCGCGCTGATGAGTTCTTCCCCTCCACCTGATGGAGAGCTAATTAGTGGTTGTGTGGACACGCTTGGCTGCAGCTGCACTAACAGTTTTTGCAGTTGGTCAGGAAAATCAATTGAGGTAAATCAAACCGACACCTACTGGCAATTAAACTCAATAAAGAGACAGTTTTTTTTAATGGTTTGTCATTTGTTTTAACGAGATTGTGACAGTGCTTCTGAGACATTTCCCGTCTACACCTGAGACCAACAAGAACTCCAGGTACAAGTTAATTCTGCCATTTGCTGCTTGAGAGGTGTGTTTTATGATTTCATCAGACCTCCTTCGCCGAACTGCTGCGTCTGGCTTGAAATGATGCTGTCAGGGTTGTGACAGTGAATGTAAACAGTAAATTTGTGGGGCGTCAGCGCGCTGAAAGATGCTAAAATGCACTGCAGAGCTCAGAGGAACGTGTCATTCTTTTAAGCTTTGCCACTATAAATGGCCTATTTCACATTTCATATAGTCATTTGAGCCACTGCTTACGCTACAACACTGATTTAAGAAACTCTAAGGGAACGTAGTTTCCAGGTTGTCAAACAGAAAAAGCACAGGCGCGAATAAAAACTTAATAATTGCTTACTTTCATTTAACTGTGCCAGTATGGAAGAGGACCAGCAGGACGACAGCAGAGCCCTGATCCCAGATCGGTCTGCTGGCTTCCTGCATGGAATTTGTTTTCTATCCAGATAAAGAAAAAAAAGTGTCTGCTTCTGTATTTTATCTTGCAGCCAATCGCTCAAGCAAATTTCACTAATTTGTGTGATTTAACCACGACTGCAGCAGCTAAAACACCTACAGTCTGCTGTGTGGTGAAGTTGGACTTGTAATTGAATCGAATTACAAAGTGTTTTCTAATTTCTCTATGGAATATTTTAAAAATCAAACACATTTCAGAAATAATGTTTCCTTCTCTTTGATCCCCCGATGCTGCTCTGGCAGTGAGAGTAGTCACACAAACACTGTCGCCTTTTTCATGACTCCAACATTTCTGCTTCTCCAAAAATCCACTCTGTCACGTCAGCCAGTCCACTCTGTTATTACGGAAAACCAATGTTTACTAAACCGCATCACTGCCGGAGAGCCGGGGCAGGGAAATCACCACTGACTCTCCTTTAAAACCTCTCCTGTAAAGAAAGAGTGGGCAAGGGTTTGTTTGTATACATAAAAAGAATTTGGCACTGCAATTTTAAAGTTCTCATGATTAATTTTTCTTTTTTTTTTTTTTTCAGCATTTGCAGGTGGTGAAATCATATTAGCTTTTCAAAACCAGTGCTGGCACCAAGTACTGTTGCGTTTGTCAGCCCTGTTTTTTATTCAAGATCAATATAGCTGCAAGTACTGATTCCTTTAATCATCAATTAATCCATCCATTATTCTCACAATTAATTGATTAACACTTCACTCTATGAATTGTCCAAAAATATCAAAAAAAAGGTTGTGAAGTATTTTCAGAGCCCAAAGTGACGTTTTTGACATTGCATCTTTGCTCCAACCAACACTTCTCTTACTCTTTAGATGCAAACAGAAAATTTATTCGAGACGTTCAAATGAAATCATTAAGAAACAAATTTCGGTTCAGTCAGGAGCAGTTTGCATTAAGTTATGTATGGCGGTAAGGCTCTGATCTCCTTGCCCTTCCACGTGCCTCCATGGAAAGGCTGGGGCAAAAGACCAAAAACGCCAGGTACAGACCAGCGCGGGCATCACTGACAACAGAGATGACATTGATCAAGTCAGATACGGCATAAAAGAGGAGGAGCCGAAGAGTGGAGGTGGGTTGCAAAGCGGGAGGAGTAAATGACGCGCTCTGTGTGAGATTTGCACGTTGAGTGCATCGGAGAGAATCAGCCAAGCCAGCAGCTGATGCGGCTGATGACTCAGATCAGCTGATTTAGCTGAGATTGGGAGCCGAGCTCGACTCGCACGGCCTGTGTGAACTAACACATTCAAGTCACAGATAACAAAACTGGCGAGCTGAGAGGAGAGGAGAGGAGAGGAGAGGAGAGGAGGATATTAAAAAAAAAAAATGTTTCACAATTTTAAAGTTGCAGTAAGTCGTTTCACAGCAAGTGTGGTGTCACAGCAGGGGAAGCAAAGGTGGAGCTAATGACATTAATGATTCAATATGGAGGTGCCAGTTCCAGGGTTCTGATGATGTGTGCCGACTCACTGCCAGTGGCTTACTGGGACACTTCAATGAAACGGACATCATTTCTGCGATTAGACCACCCCTGCTTCTCCTGCTACTTCAAGTTTACCACGAAATAAAGGCCAGTCTGCAAACCTCGACACAAATAAACCTCAGATGCTCACCTGTGTCATTAAAGCCAAACACCCCTCAGAATGGGGCCGCCGTCTAGACACACCATTTTGCACTGATCTGCTGCGCAGGTGGAAGATGCAGCAGCAGCAGTGCAGCAGAGGCATGTGCAGTGTTATGGGGGCACGTTCTGATGTTTCCAGGAAGCAATAACTCGCGCTCCGGCGGCGTTACATTACCGAACAACTTTAAACGTTGCCTATCAGTGTAAGTTGATCTGTGAGTACCTAATTGTGGATTTGGCCCCTGGAGGATAGTGCGATGCGGTCTTTGCCAGATGTTAAAATTCCTCATCTGTGCATTGTTTCCTCCGCGTCCCATCTGTTTGTTCCAAGGCAGCCCCGCTATAATTTCCCCTCCTTTTCTTCTCTTGTTAAAAACACATGAGAGCAAGCCTCGTCTTTGCCTGTAATCCCTGTAGTGCTTGTTACTACAATACCCTTCCCCTAACTATTCAGTAGTGAGTTTTCTCACTGCTTGGGGAGGGTCTTCCAGTGCTGATGCTTGTTGAGAATATTTACCGCTGCGTCTCGCTGCTTCCTGCTGCTGCACATCGCTGTAAAACCGCTCAGGTGTGTTTATAGAGTGTCTCCTCCACAGGCAGCTGCGGCGTCACCGTCCCAGGACATAAAACATTCAAGAGTTTTCTCACCTTTGAGTGAGGTGACATTTTTTCACCTTTCCCTATTTATTCATTTCATTTTTAAGACCATTATCTATTGTCTAAGCAGATACGCCTTTTTATGTTGTTCGTGCTTACTGCTTTGCATGTTATTGTGCTCTATTATTCCCATTTAGAGGTGTAATGTCTCTGTTCAGACGAAAAAAGGCTCTTGAGGTAGCCTCGACTGGCTCACGCCTCTGGCCCATTGTCTGCTCCCTCCGCTCAATCTCCAAATGGCCTCACAAACGCTCGTGGCCTGAAATTGAATTTGGCTGTTTGTATTCTTTCGCTTCTCACCTGAGTCATGCTCGTCTCTCCTCTCCGCCTGTGTTGTGGCGGCCCAGCTCCGGCGCTGGCCTCCATCCAGCCTAACTGGTTCTGATGGGCTCCATGGGGAATTTCTGGAGAGAGAGAAGCCGCCAGGGGTTAAACAGCGCCGCGTGGGATTAATGAAGGGTTAAAGCGGCAGATGACAGCAGAGGGCAAGAGGTCCGGCCGGCGTGTGAAGCTGCATAACCCAAGTGCTTCTCCTCCTCCTTTATGTCTCTGCCGTCTGCTTCCAACACCCCAGGCACGAGCCGAGGCAGTGGAGAGAGTTGTGGGTAACTGTGGGGCGCGCTGTGGAGCATCATGATGCTTGTTAACATGTGGGATGCACACTTGCCTTCGCCTGTGGTGGTGCTCTCCAGTTTTTTTTTGTCTGGTGGATGTTGTGTGCATGTGCAGGGTAGCATCTGTGCATGCCGCATACGTACGAGCGGACAGCATCAAGGCGGCCGTTCCCTGTTTTCCGTGAAATGATTTCATCTCGTCCTTCGGGGGGACGAGGGTGGCTGATGGCCTTCCACTTGAACACTGTTGGCCTGGTGCCCGTAGCTGCCCCCCCGTGAGCCCCTTGTTTATCTCCCTCCCTGCGTCCTCTGCTTTATCTCGCCACACCTGAGGTCTCCAGGCGCACACACGCCTCGGTCAGGTGTGTACCCAGCGTCAACCGAGCGTGCGTGCCCCGTCCCCACGGTCGCAGAGACAAGAAGCAGATTATTTTCATCCTATGCATGTATTTCATAATGTTTCCTGTCCTTTATTCAATATTTAAACAAGCAGCACATCTTTGAAGTGTCCCGCCGCTGCACTGTTCCTTCCCCCCTCTCGTCTCCCCCGGAACACTCTGATCACATTCCTCTTCTATCTCTTAACCAAATATCAACGTCTCCACATCTGAGGCCGCACAGGCTTTGTGCTGGTGAAGGTTAGCGAGGTGTGTGTGGGTTCATTTTTTATTCTTTCCAAAATGTCAAAATTCTGTTTGTTTTTCGTTTTTACACTGATTCCATGCGCAGATGTTCATATCCGGGGTAAAGGCAACACTGGGCTTGCACAGCAAAACATCAGTCCGCCCGCTTTCCCGTCTGTCCGTCCGTCATTGTCCAGCGTGCCTGTCAGACTGTCTGCTTTGCCGTTTTTTCCCTCTCCGTCATTCTCCTGGTTGACTCGCGTCACGTGTCTGAAGCAATCATTCTCCTCCTCAGGCTTTTGCTGTGTGTGCCTGCATTTGTGTGATGGCTTCAGTGTGTGTGCGTGTGCTTACACGTGTTTGTGCCTGTCCATTCACAGGTGGGCTTAGGATGTGTGTGTCTGTGTGTGTGTGTTTCTGCGTCAGTCTCTGCCGGCCGCGTGCACATCTGTCAGTCAAACGTCTCTCGGCAGGGTATTAGCTATCTGTAAAGGCAAGGTCACGGTGACTCAAACACGCAGAAGCAGGTAGAGCCACCGCTGAGCGTACAAAGCATCAGCCGTGTTGATCTCCTCGCTGCTCTCACTGATGGAGGAAGCCTTAAACCTACAGTGTGTGCCCTTTATTGTTGTTACTGTTTGTGTCGTTCTAATTCATAAATGTAACATTATTATTTTCTAACATTATATTATTATTATTGTTTTCTTAGGAGGGGAAAAGAAAACCAAGCTGGAGAATAAGATTATTACCTAAACTGCTTTGTTCCTCTGTCTGCAAGGTTTATTTTAATATAGTTTCAAGAAATAATTATATGACAGTGTTGTGCAGAAACAGAGAAATATTGCTGGGAGTTCAGAGAGAAAGCTTTGGATCGTGTAAACAACGTCAGGATTAAGGCCAAGGATATTGGATATTGACGATATTCTCTGTCATTTCCCTGAACCGAGTCAGACTGATGCACCAAACTCAATATCAGATGAATATTGACCTATTGGTCATCCTAATTTCAATATAAAAGGCCAAGAAAAAGCTTTGAGTAGGGTCATGTGCTGTGGGGAAATGGTGGATAGATTCATTATCATTATCATTACAGCACATTATTAATGCAAGTCCATCTATTAAACATGACACTGATGGCTGCGGAAATAAGTTTTCATTTCTCCTGAATAAAAGGAGAGTTTTGGAGTCACATGGTTTTCATTGGACAGCAATGAATATTTGTTTTTGTCTGGCATAACAAACTAATATTGAATTCTGAATCAGTCTGTGGTGTTAAGTAATAATTATACCTTTACTTTTCATCCCGTATTTTTAAGAGCAAACCGAATCTCTAGTGCATATCCTCGTATGGACAACTGACTTACATAATAAAATGGGCATATTTATAGACCACTGCACATTTATATTCTATTTCACTATGACATGTTATTGTAATTTATGAGTTATTATCTCAAAAATTCAGAAAAACAGAGTAAAAAAAAAAAGTGTTTGTGGTTGAAATGATGTCAAACAATCAAACAACGTGGATGTAAAAATGTTACCAAAATTCCCATGAATTAATGTTGACATCTTAACCAATCGTCCCCTAATGTCGTCGGCTTTTGAGATGATCATACATCATTTTATCAGCATTTCGTCACATTTCGCTAATAAAACTACTCCAAAAATAAAATCTGTTTGTTCTGTGAGACGTCAGAAACAATCTCGCTACATCAATGTTGATCCGAGTTGCAAAATCAAACCAAATTCAACGATCGGTGAAGTCAATTAAATAAACGTTGCGTGAGATTTGAGATCCCAGACTTTCTACCACTGAAAACAAGCTCATCTCAGCAGTGATAAAAATGCAGATGTCACCCACTATTGCCGTGACTTCAGCACTTGACTGAGGAAGTTGAGGTGTAGAGGCGTCTCTCAGCGATGTCCGGCCTTTCGCTTGTCTTCTTCAGGCGCGGTTGGTTTTAGAGAGCTGCGGCGGTTCTGTAGGTGTCTTTGCACAGTGCTGGTGTTATATCTCGTCACGCTCCTCGTACTTACTGTAACTGACCTCGCGTGGCCCACCTGCGGTACCATCGCGGCCCGCACTTTGGGAATCACTGCTTTAGCTTGCAGGGAGTTAAAGACTGATTGTCTGAGCAGTATATGAAGCTACACAGATGGACAGTAGTCTTAGAGTTCAGACTCTACATGGGCAACCGTATAATGTAACAAGAACAGCAATAAACTGTGATTTCACAGACAATTTCTTGGCAGGGAGCTATAACTTCCACATCCAAACTGCTACCTTTGCACACAGCAAGGCTTCCTGTTCTTTTTTTTGTTTGGTTTTTTTTTTTAATGTTACGCTAAGCTAAGCTAAACTAATCAAACCATCTGCTTGAGAAGACATCAGTATGCTGCCAATCTTCCAATTCAATTTTAGCAAGAGTGAATTAGTCTACTTCCCAAAATGTCGTATTGTTGCCATCAGAAATGGCCAGCCCAAGATGGCCGTATATCTGTTGAGAGATAAAGGAGTGCTGAATATCACATGAACACTTCCCACACCACACATTTTTAGTCTATAATCAGACAAACAACGCCCCCCGAATGCAGATACACACTAACAGATGGTGAGTGTGCTGCACACACACACACACACACACACACACACAAACAAATTTGGCTACCTAAGCAGATGTGCACAAAAAAAACGACCGCACACACACAAGTAAACAGGAAAGACTCTTGAGAAGGGTTGCTGTCACAAATGGCATCAAAATACAAGCAAACGCACACAGAAAGTGGCAACCAAACAGATGCACGTTAAAAACAAGCAGTCGACAGGGAACCGAGGGACCTGCGCGCGCAGGACTTGGATCTCCACCGCATGAAGCGCGGAGCGGAGGGGGAGAGAGATGGAGGTGGAGGGCGAGGGAGAGAGGGGGAGCAGATGGGTCAGCCATCTGGTGGATGGAAGAAAAGCAGGGGAGATGAAAAGAAGAGGGAGGGTGGGCTGGAGGGATGCAGGGAGTTTCATGGGAAACATCCATGCGTGTAAATAGAGAAAGAGTGAGCGTGTTGTGTTGGGGCGAGGCTGTTTATGTGTGCAGCAGGGTCGGTCAGCCGAGACTCAGGTGCCAGTGGAGGCGAATACACCTGCAAAACCTTCAATACACCCTCATACGAATGAACACAACATATTGTAGCTTACTTGAAAAATTCAAATGTTTGTCTTATGGCTGTTGGCTTTGTAGTCCAGTATCTCTTCCAGTATATTTCTCTGTGTAATTGAGCTCTGTTGTTGCCCAAAAAGCTATTAAAGACAAACCAGTGGACCACACTGCTGCACCAGGTGACGCACTTCCTCATTACCATCAGCAAGCGATCTCGACTTTATTCTGATCCGGTGCCACAAACGCAGCCCTGCTGCCAGATATACTCACTCGCCATCAAAGCCACGTGTAGTAAGCCACCCACGCTTTAGCACCATGTGGACAAGATTGTATCACTTCTTCTTTCACCATTTGCATTTGAGAGAAATGTGGTCGGCTAAAGTTGAAAACGGTGTGAGCAGGATTGCTGTTGATAAAAGATAAAAAAAATAAGAAATTGCGTCTGATAACAATCATGTTTTTGACCTTGATACCGTGTCCATGTGGCGTTTTTTTTTTACGTACTACCATACTGGACACGTCATGACTGGAATAAGCAGCCAGTTTGTTCTGCAGTCCACCAATAACAATTTTCCAAAAAACCTTTTTCCTGACAAACTGGGTCTTCTACGTGGACGAGATTGTGGGGGTGGAGCTTAACATTGTGCAAATGAAACTCCCAATTCTGACGCATTAACTCGTCAGCGACCTTGTAAATGTAGCTCCTCCCCTTCTTCCTGGGAATCTCTCTCTGGTTCAAACATGAATGGCTGAGGTATTCCCATGTTAGAACCTGCCGCTGTGCAGCGTGTGGTAGACTAGTTTAAAAGTCGGGAGACGACAGAGCGGGTGAGCTCCGGCTGCAGAGATGACCTATTTAATACCAAGAAATGTCTTGTGGAAACACTGATGCTCGTATTATCTATCTGATTAATATGATGATGAATCTCTAACGTCTGTATTTTATGCTCGAAACTGGAATGTAATGTTTTTATCTTTACCTGTTGCACTTTGGTTGGTTTTACCTTTTCTAGGATGAAGGAACTACTGATGGAAACTAGCCTGCTAACTTGGGTGCATTCACATATGCCATTTGTTAGGTAATATACACTGTTTATTTTCAAATGTAAACAAATAGAAACCTGAATTGAGAGGAGGCAAAGGTGTAGAATGATAGTATATCAGTCCCATGAAGGGACTTTTTAATGAAAGAAAAAACCCCCATTACAGACATCAAAAATGAAACAGAAATGAGTTTTTAAGGGTTTAATCAATGACTGTAGCGAGACATTAATAGGTTAGTTGGATATTACTTGGGCGTCCACTTACTGACCTGTTGTTCTTTTCACTGAAGCCTTATTTTAAGGGATCTTGGGTTGTGTAATAATCTTTGCTTATTGCTCAGTTAGCGGTGGACCTAGTGACCCACTGACTTTGTGCCACAGGGGAGTTGCGACGGGCAGGCAATGGGACTCCCATCGGCCAGGCTCGGCAGCCTGGACATGGCTGAAACAGGGAATTGCCACAGCTTCCGCTTTTTCGATGTTCCTGCGGTGGCTCAGAGTTGTGTTTTTGACAGCTATAAGCCACACCGGAGACTTTGGTTCTTCCAGTGCAGACGAGGAGAACACTGGCAGCAGCAGCTCATGGCTTTGTTACCAGCTCTGGGTGGATGTTGCTGCATCACCGAGCAGTGGTCGTCTTCCTGGTTGGTGTCTCCTTAACGTCATCACCACTCACTATGTAGCTTCATCTCCTTCAGTGGCTGTTCT
>KV751365.1:4375253-4399663 GCA_001698575.1 Mola mola | reverse complement strand
ATTTAAAAAAAAAAAAAAAAAAAAATGTTAGGATGAAGCAAGCCAGGAGAGTTTCAGTGCTGTTATTCTGAGCTTTCAGCCTTTTAATTGTGTTGAGGAGATTGCTTTTGTGAAATCATGTGACTGTAAAACCATCAAAAAAGTTTTCTAAAATTTCAGATTACTGCCTGCAATTTACGGCATAATTAAAGCAAAATTACAGTTTGTTTTTATGGAATAATTGTGTGACCACACAGAATTTGTAGGCATTAAGGAACAATATGTAATTTGTGTCTGGAATAGAGAATGTACTTATACTGTAACATGGATCAAATGATATATTTTCCCAGTAATTAATCACAGAGAAACATAGAGGTTTGAATCACAGCTGAGACCGAACATACATGCAGTCAACTTTCATCAGCTGCAGTAAGTAGCCTAAGTGGTAATTTTTAATTAAATAAAGCTTGAAGTCAATAAACAATTCCCACAGATTTAAAGTTTTGTTGCTCAGTGATCTGCATCATGTATCCTGTAGTAACAGAACAAGTATCCCTGTAGATATTTTCAATTATACATACGGTAAAATTAAAAAATGTGACCAGCCACCAGGAGTCACAAACCAGTGTATTTCTAGTTCCGGTCCCAAGTCCAGAAAAACGCTGAAGCCTGTGCCAGCATCATTGGGCGAAGGCGGATCACCGCAGGGTTGATTTATAGAGACAAACAACCATTCACACTCAAAGTCACACCTACGCCTGCCTGCCTCATTCACACCTACGCCTACGCCACCTAAACTGTGAAACAGGAAGTTGGAAAGATCAGTAAAGATGACGTGAGGAAAGCTTTGAAGAGGATGAAGATTGGACAGGCAGTTGGTCCTGATGACACTCTGGCAGAGGTATGGAAGTGTCTGGGAGAGAGGGCATGGAGAAGATGCCTGAGGAGGAAAAGTGGACTGGTGCCGATGTTTTAGAACAAGGGTGATGATGAGCCACACAAAGAAGATGTGGGAAAGAGAGGTGGAAGAGAGGCTGAGAGACGAAGTGATGATTTGTGAGCAGCAGTATGGTTTCATGCCAAGAAAGAGCAGTACAGACGCCGTGTTTGCTTTGAGAATGCTGATGGAGAAGTACAGAGAAGGTCAGAAAGAGTCACATTGTGTCTTTGTGGATGTAGAGAAAGCCTACCACAGGGTGCAGAGGGAGGAACTGTGGTTCTGTATGAAGGAGTCAGGAGTGGCAGAGAAGTATGTTAGACTGGTGCAGGATATGTATGAAACCAGTATGACAGTGCTGTGATCCGCTGTGACGGAGGTGGGACCTCATCAAGGATAGGAAAGTTACTTTGCAGTTTCTAGTTTGCTTGTGGACCCAGAAGTGGAGTCAGAGAGGAGGAAGGTTTAAACAGTGTATTTATAAAAGATTGATGACGTGAAAGTGGTTTGTGGCAGCTCTGGTGTGACCTGAGGAGGAGGGAGAGGAGAACAATGATTACGGGGATATTCTTAGAAGATGTTGGAATGTTACTCAGTAGTAATGTGAGGAAGTTTGGCGACCACCACCACGATGGCTGAGGGAATAATCTGGCGAGGAGTGGAGGAGTGAGCTGGATTAGATAGCAAGGATTGATTGGGGGACGGAGAACAGGTGTGCAGCTCTGCCAGCAACCTGCCCAGCACAGAAGGTCATAAATACCTCATAATAGACTTATTAAATTAACAAACAAACAAACAACATTTTAAGGTTTACATATGGTAACCTGCTTGTATTCCCTAAAGCTTGCAAATCGTTTTTCCTCGTAGCTACAAATATGTAATGCTACATATGTACACTGTAAATTTGGGTTACTTACACTGTAAATTGTAGAATGCCATCGATAAGTTTCGGAAAGTTCTCCACTCACTGCTACTAGTCCTGTGTTCAGCACATGTCCAGGAGAAAGTGACAAAATAATCACTTTTGCAAGCTTCCTTTATGGATTTATGTTTTTGAAGATTCTGTATGTAATTAAAACGTTTTGTTCATGTAGGCATCCCGACAGCAGAGCCAAGCTAGAAAATAAAGTCCTGCTGGAAACAAAAATCAGGAGAACATAAAAATGGCTCTGTTTTGGTTTTATTAGGCCAACCTTTCCCACTGAGAGAGACAAAGAATAAATATGGAAGGACGGAGAGACCAAAGCCCAGGTAGGGAGCAAAAACAGCCTCCCCGACAGTTCCCCAGGAACATGTATTGTTCAAAGATGTTACAGCCCAAATTCACATTTTCACTGTGTAATATGAAATGGAACTGACCAGCGGAAGTGAGAATAATTGCTGTCCGAGGTGACGACCTGCGGATTGAAGACGTCAGAGCAGCAACCAGGACCTTACGCCCAGGATCATCATTCATGTTGGATTCACTGGCTCAAGCTCACTTTGCTCTAAATATATCCTACATGAATAGCAATTTCTGCAATCTTACTCACGCTATTCTAGTTTGCTCTTATGAATGGGAAGAGAATTATTATTTACTGTACATTGTTTGCTGCATGCATGACAAATAGCCGACACTTTGGTTGCTGTGAAAAGCCACAGCTGTGTGCAAACACGGCCGTTTGTTGAGAATATAAGTGCCTGATCTGGTCGAGCTGCCCGATCACTTTCTGCGAGTTACGTGATGTTATTTGAACATATGCAAGATACAGAAGTTTGATGATTAACCATTAGGCAAAAGGGCAAAACAGATTAATCTCTCATTACCTCCCTGATATTTCAGCACAGCTGCAGGGAAAGATTAGACGACACTAATTTCACTCATAGCACGATGCTTGTGTTATAATTATGATGGTGTCAACATGCTGCTTCATGTTAGTTACCTCACAGGAGTAGCTTTGAAACACACCTGTCCTGTAAAAAGCTTTAAAACAATCTTATTGATTGTTTCCTTGGGCAATTTTCCACCTCTCCTGAATATATCATCCAAATTTGTTTTAAATTAACGTTTCAAGCTATCCTGTTGGCAATCAAGCCAATGGACAAAACCCTGGCAAAAACATAGCGTCCTTGACAGAGGTAATAATTCTCGATGATCGTACCATTCAAAAGTCAAAATTTATCAACAGAAGAAGAAATCTAATGAAATATTCTGCTTCATTACATTATTGGTTGGCTCTTAGCTTTGCAAAAGCATTTTTCCCTGTTGTCCAAATGATTTGCTTTCCCACAAAGGGAGACTTGCACTTGTGCTTGACATCTGTGCACTCTTTACATTTTAGTCCAGCAACTCTTAAGTGTTTGTTATTGCAACAGAACATAGTTATTTAAGTTTGGCCTCCAGGCACCAACCTCATCGCTCTCCACAAAAGTTTGCATAGAAATATTGGGGAGTGGTGAGAAAACGTGTTTGAAGGTGGGTGCAGGGACGGTGGTGAGGCTTAAATTGCAGCGAGAAAATAGTCAAACAGAGTAGCAGAGGCACTGATGGGCAGGGAGGCAGATGGGAAATGTTTGCAGGTTACCAGCAAACCTGGGAGGGTTGTGGAAGTCCATGAGAATGAGGCGTGTTTTATTTACGGCTCGCATGCATCATTCCATTTAATACGCAATAGCAAAAGTCTCTTTTTTGGCTATTAGCATTACCCGATTCTTGCTTGAACACACAGGAACTTCACTTTATTTACTGACAAACTGTAGCAGCACCTACTGGGCTCCATGCACGTCCACTCTGTTCACACGACCGACACAAACACGTTTTCCATCCCACTCACTAATGGCAGCAGTTAAATGAGAACGCTGGTGTTTCCCAACTTGGGCCCAATTAACAGGACTTTTAGGGTCCACAACCTGCAACCTTGAAATGCATCTCGGACCGTTTAGCGCCATCATTTACTTAAGTTCACTTTTTTTTAGATTTTGTATGTCTAATTATTTAGCACAGCGTGGAATAATACAGCTGGTGTTGGGGACAAGGTGACAAAAAAAGCATTGGAGACTTTGAGAATAAATCTGTAAATTTACCATAGAAAAAAAGGGTCCTAATATTCTGAGGAAAAAAAGACATCATTTTAGATATCAGAACAACCCCCGGTGCCATAATGAGGCTGGTGGAGAACTTTGTGAAGTTTTTCTTCAGTTAAGGTTTCATAAACAGGGAAATGATTCATCTTTTGGCCCATCAGGAGCACATTATCATCGGTAGCATGACTGTGTTTATTCCAAAGAGCAAAAAACAAAAAAAAAAAAGAACAAGAAAAACAAAACAAAAAATTCTGAACAAACAAAAATATGTTTAAAATGTTGCCCTCAAACTCAAAACACAAATCTGTTTATGGTTTGTAAAACACAGACAGTGCAGACTTTAGTTTAAAAACAGTATCTTTAGTTACCGGACACAGTTAGCGGCAACAAAAAAGTGATTTTTTTGTGATGTTTCCACCTGCCTACAGCCGCAGCGCAGCCTTTTCAAGGTAAACGGTACCGAACTCCGGTGCAACTTGAGGGTTCGCTGCGTGGTGGTTGGATGGCACATGAATCACAGAGACGGCAGGATGGAGACGGATCGGTTTTGGAGCGGCGTTTACTTGGCTCCAGGCTCCGGCTTCACAACAACAGCACTACCTCCTCGGTCTGGGTGGCCCAGACTCAGCCAGGTAAACATGAGGAAACCCACAGGCAGATCCAGCAAACTGTTTGAACTGCCTTGTGTGAATATATGAATAACTCATAATTTTACTTTTTAGAGAATTAACGGAAATATGAATTAAAGGAGAAGTGACACAAACTCTGCATACTTCCAAATCTTACACTGGTTTCAATCTTTTGAAAATGCTTTTTGTGAGAGAGCTTTTGTCATTAATTTGTCATTAACTCTCACCGCCACGTGTTTGTCGGTGTTAATTTGTACCAACTGTGAGATACACTTCCACGACTCACACATTTGCAAGCCACTTATTCTTACACAACCGTTGTTAATATGTGTGTGTGATGTGATTGTGTGATAATCAGCAAAGCCCTCCACTCATTTTAAAGGCAGAAAAATAAAACCCACATACAACATGAGCAAGAACATTCGGGGAGGGAAAAAGATGGTAGCATGACTGGGGGCAGGTAGCTTGATGAGACAGGAAGAGAGATAAACAGGGAGAAGAAGAAAAAGGGGAGCGAAGGAGGCAGAGAGGGTGACGATGTGAAATGGCTGCTCAGGCTGAAAAGATCAAAGAAATCACACATCCAAAAGCCGAGATGTCAGAAAATGGAGACCAATTTATCGTGGATGGCAGGTAGCCTGGCTCCACCTGTAAATGACACCCTGTCAGCCGGAGCGTGCCGAAACAATGCCGGCCCCTCGATGAAAGAGGAAGCGAACACGATGGAATGACTTTACATGGAGCAGCGACAAAGATTCCTCGTTCACATGTCTCTTTTGACGGGGCGACTTTACATTCGGCGCACGGAGTCCATTTTCACCGCTGTATGAAATACATTAATGCAATGATTATTGTTAATATGGTCGCAGGTATGAACGATTTGTCATTGTTAGCTGCTCCGCCGCTGCCAACTCAGTCCTCTTTGTGTGTGTGTGGGTGGGGAATTAACCAGCATATAATTTGTTCAAACTTTATTTTCTCTCCGCTCGGATGCTCAGTGATTATCATCATTACTATGATTATCGCTCACTTGGCACTTGTTTTGTAGGTTTTTCATGAAGGCGCCATTTCTTGCACGGTTGTCCCAACGCGATTGTGCAGCTATATGCTGGCTTTTATTCTCCCATTTAATAGAACCCCTCATACTCCTGCAGGTGCGTGGACTCCCTGTTGTATATTGGTATTCCGGTGAGGTCTTTTAACTGCAGGGACGCGCTGATGCGGAAGCTTCACCTGGGAAAGGTAGCCGAGAGAAAGGTGGTGGTGGGACACATGCAAAAGCTTTCATTAAACTGGCAGCTTGACACTGAGTCTATACTCATCTGTGAAGATGAAAGGTGAGACACACAATGACGCACACACACATTGAAATCACACATTCTCAAACACTGGATATATTTCCCGACACTTCACGCATTAGAAATACATAGTGAATCAATTCAGTTTGAAATCCTGAGGAAAGGTTTATTTATTTATTATGGATGAAAGAATTTTTTTTTCTTTTTTTTTTTTTAACTTTCCCTGCTTTTCTTTTTAACATAGGACTGTATCAGAGGCACTTGTCTTATATGGAAAAAGATAATTCAGGTACAGACATTCTTTACTCATTCCAACATTTCAACCTCCATATTGTTTAAAGAAAAAGTAAAATATTACACAGGCTCCATAAACATCCTGTCAGCCTCCACATAACATCTCCGTAATGTTACCATTGTTGGGGGTCATGTGACTCAGAGAGGTGGTTTCATTATTACGTAAACTACATTGCGTTACTACGTTAAATTGTTTTTCATCCCGCAATATATTTATTTGTAAAGCACAGGAACAAGTGCATCCACACTGTGCTACACAATAAAATTAGTGATGTGCTAAAAGTTTTAAGACACAAAACCCTCAGACCCTTCTCAGGGTCAGGAGACAACACACAAAACATGACCTAATCTAACCTTAAAAACAGGGGTTTTTGGGGGTATTTCCCAAAAATATGCTTGACCTTTCACTGACCTTGATCTTTGACCCAGAAAGGCCACACATGTAGCCAGTGCCAAATGTTGGACCAGTTGGACCTCTCTAGGTCAAGTCGTTTGTAAGGGCTGGCACACAGCGACCTGACATCAAGAACTAGCCGTGATGGAGGTTCAAAACAGTTTCGCACACACAGCACAAAGATGTCAGGTGACTGACAACTAGTATACATGCTCTGCTCGTGCATGGGGGGTCTGCATACGTCAGTCAACGAGAGAAACCAGAAGTTGCCCTTGTTGACGAGGAAAGACGATGCTGATGCTGCCGGAGACACCAAAAAGAGGGCGACAGACACTCGCCAATGTTCCTGACATTCCCAATGGCCTTATCTGATTAATATAAGAATCTTCTCAATGGCACTGGGCATAGTTTGCTTCCAGCCTGGTGGGTTCTGACCTCTCAGTAGAGTGTGCTTGAACTCCGAAGGTAAATAATCTAGCGCAGGATTCCGGATGTCATGAAATGACGGCACTTTGACGACAGTGAAAGTCTCTCTCTACCATAATGTCAGTGTAGGCGGAAGATCTTTGGCCCATCTCAGCGGGATGCATTTATGAGCAAGGAGCAGACTTTTTGTAACGATTGTGTGTCAGCGGAAGTTCCTTAGAGGGCAGCCCTACAGTATGAATCACCCTGGGTCCTCTCCTATTGTTATCCCACCTGCTCTTTAGCTACGTGACTCCATCTAAAGATTGCTTTGCCAAAAGTAATGAAAATGACTCTCAAGGTCAGTTTTACAGGCAAATGGGGGAAATTGCTGGAGATATTTTGTGGAGGGTGACTGGAACTATATGGAGCCTGTGTAATATTTCATATTGGGCCTCTGAAAGCCTGTTGCGGAGGAAGCTTTCATGCACCACATGTGCTGCCTCCTGCCAATCGTCTTCACTGAATACATTATTGAGGTCAACCTCTCATTTTTGTGGGCGTTTGGTTGTGTTATATTTATGGTATTCTTAGAAACTCACTGCTCTGAATGTTCTGCGGTCGTTTGCCTTACAACGTGCACAAAAGTAAATTATGAGAATCGATTGAGCATAAACTAAATGTGTAATATAGCATGTATATCATCTTGTTTTCTCATGGATTGGTTGCTCCTCCTCTTTTAAGCTTCTCCGTTTGCCTTTTTTTTCCTTTGCTTTTGGGCTTTTGTCCTCCCGTAACCTCGTGTTACGAGGTAATTTCATGGGCAAAATCTGCAGCTGCGGATTTATAGAAAGTGGCCGTAACAAACCATTTTGACAAAGGGAGAGTCCAAAATCCCCTGCAGACGTACTGGAAATGCCCCCCAATGTCTCTGAGTCTGTGAGATTGTGAGGTTGGAGATTGACCTGCAGGTCTACTGCAAAGTCTTTTTCAACTTGAACTTACCTGGACGACCTCAAACGAGAGGAGGCGATGCCGGACCAATTTTTTAAAACATGGACATAATTCGGAAACGCTACTGGCTGGATTTTCATGAAAAATGATGCGTATCATGGTCTTACATCAACAAAGAAATGTTTCGATTTTGGGAAAGATCCAGACCTGGATCTGGATCCTGGCTTCTGCGCCCTGATTCACCTTTAATAGAAAAGTGGTGTAAAGCATTCCTCTGCACAGAATTTAAATATTTTAAGTAATTACTTTACAATACAGGTAATTAATAATATGTATTACATTATATTTTAAATGCAACTTACCCTGATTATTACAAACTATCCATTGCTATTTATCACTACACGTTTTATATTATGTGCCCTCTCTTTATACTTAAAAACAACGTTTTTTTGCCGAATGAGAGAAAATGCAGTGCCGCGGGGCATAAAGCCAATCAGGGCCAGTCTTGTTGGTATACAATAACTAAAGAATAACAACGATGGCTGACAATGAAGCACACACGATGTGTTTGTTGATGGTAAACAATCGCCCGTGCTGACAGACGAAGGCAGTTTTTGAGAATATGTTTGTCCTGTCTGAAAACCTGCCCCCCCAGCACGCCTCACGTAAGTATTAGGAAGTGCTACGTCCGACAACTTCTGTAACTTCCTGAAAGAGCCGAGCGGTGAGAAAGTTGGCAGGGGTTCACAACAGCGCCGGTCGCGTGCTGTAATGGCGCGTAACACCACAAGAGCCTTTGAGAAAACACGGTGAAAGTGTGTATGATCTCATACCCCTTTTCAAAGATAATTGTGTTCATGGCTCCTTCGTTTAAGAGTAGGCTTTTTTGTCCCCCCTTTAAGTGTGGCCATTTGGAACAGCTTTTGCCCTCAGATGTCTTTAAAAGACTCTTCATAGTCGGAATGTTGTTGAACAGTCGGAATGCCCCGACTGCAAAAGCTGAACCCTGGCCAGCAGTACTCTAAAGAAAAAGCACTGAATATGAATCGAATTTGGACTTTCCTTCTTGTAATTAAAATATATTGCAGAAACAAAACCCAGCCTTTAATGGAAACATGTCAAACATGTTGGACTGAACGTAAGTTGCAGATGTCCAGAATTTGAGGGTAATGCCAACTGCAGTCACTCTCCTCTCTTCTTTAAGTTTCCTGAGCTGTGGAACTCTGCTCTGGAACCTCTGTGGCAGTGTGGGTCAGCTCAACTGGGGCCGGACACTTCCTGTGAGCCTGGTGGAGGCCAGTTTGATGACAGGAACACAGTACAGAGGGGATTAACAGCGACTCTGACTCCGACTGTGTCTTCGGGCACGACAGTACACAGCAGGTGGGGACAGAAGAGAGGACGAGCTGCGGGGGAGTGAGAAACAGAGAGTAGACATGGAATATTTTCACATCTTACCCTTCGAATTTAGGATTCACTTTGACCAAACCTGAGATGCCCGCGGAATTACAATCGAAGGGCAATTTACAATTACGATTTGACGAGGATTTAATGAGGCAGTTAAGCTTGAAATGGAGCAACTTCAGGAGCTGTGAGGTTGTATTTTCCTTTTTAGTAAATAAATTCTGTGCTTTTTTTTTGTTTGTTTGTTTTTCTTGGATTTTGTGAGCTTGTTTTGTTTGTTCTTTTGACAAGACATGAGAGTTTGTGCAACTCAACTCGTTCTTTTCCTAGCTGAAACCCACGGGGGACTAGAGTACTGCCTCTAGGGGTAAAAAGTTGTACTGCATTGTTAGATCGTACTGGCCGCGGCTAGCTGGTTAGCATCGTAACTTTCAACAGATGTCACAACAAATACAAACAGGCCTACATACAAACAAACAAACAAATTGTACACATTTGAAAAGAAAAGAACTGCAACTATAAAAAAAAAGTATAGTTATTTCTTGTCTATTTGGGTGTATTTCCTTAACTTCTAAAGCACAGACTTCTTTGCCACAGGACAAAAGACAGTTAAAGTTAACTGTCTTTAACTATTCTTCTAACTTTAGAAGAACTTGTGATTGTAAGTTCTGAAATGATCCGAAAATCAACTTGACGTGATGTCGTGTCTTGGTTCTAGTAATCCCGTTTGTTTGCTTTTATTACAGCGACTGCGAAATAAAACATGATTATTTCATAGAGATCAATAAAAATCCAAATGACAGAACAGAGGTTTATTGAAGCCAATGACCCTGGCTTCAGTGGTCTACAGATGGTGATATTACTATCTGTCTAATAAAAAAAGTGTGCTCGCCTTTGCTGACCTGCCGACTTAATTCCAACTTGTAAACATGTTCTACGGAATCTCTGGGATTTTTTCTTTGCAATAAGCAGTTGTGGCAGTGAAATCCTTTAATAATGGCCTTATTGCGTAGGATTTAAAGATGCTGCAGCAGTGGTGGCAGCCTGTTTATTTCATATTCTCATTCGTTCTATAACCTGGTTAGATTTCTTCCCTCAGTTATTGGCAGAGAAAGACCACGTTTGGCTGAAGATAGCTGGTCTCGTCGCCACAATCTCTTCCAGGGTTTCAGAAAAGCACAACAGTTGCTAAAAATCAGCCTCTTGCTCGGCAGCCATCATCCTATAGCTAACATCACCCACCTCCTAATAAAGTAATCTGACCGTACACATGAAATATGGAAGGTCAAAATGGTGACGGGTAAAATGTACAAAAATAACTGCGAGTGCGCAGCAACATTTTACTGTGGCAAAATAAAGTGAAATCAAGTTCTTTCAGCTCCGCTGCGCCACACACACACACACACACACACACACACACACACAGATTTATCTGCAGCTGCATCATCACAGGCTCAGGCTCCTTGACAGGGAACCGCTCCTGTGGCTTGTTCAGAGGCTGTGAAGCCTTCCTCGGCCTGGGAGCTGGCCAGGAGGGAAGGCAACAGAAACCACAGTGACTGGCGTGACTCCCGCACAGCTACTGGCCTGGAGCTGTCGAAAGATCCAGAACAGGTGGCCTTAGAAGGAGCCCGGCAACAGACAAGTGAGAGCAACGGCAAGGTTTAGCAAATAGTTGACAACAGAGAAAGAGTCCAGAGGACAAAAAACAATTCTGCTGCAATAAATCCTAAAATGATAATGCACAAGGTCAGTTTAAAATGAGTGCAGATATTTGAAATAGTTATTTATGGTGTGCAGCCTCGCGGAATGGGAGTCAATGAATCAACAGGCTTTCTTTCCAGCAACCTTGTAAAACCTGCTGCTAACAACAGCTAATTAATCAGATAATGAAGACAGAGCAGACGGATTCAACTCAACGGGAAACCTTGGATGTAAGAGCGCGTATACAAGCTTCACGGACATTAACGTGGAAGGAGGAAACGTGACGTGCAGCGTTACTCAGGAACACTGAATTCTGGGGGATCTCAATTTGTTTCACGCTGCTCCGTGTTCGTCAGTTCATTTTGTTCCAGCAGAGAATTAAACAACCTTGAAACTTGGCATGTCTGAACTGATGCCATCATACGCCGATTCAACGCAAAATTCATCAAAGGCAATGATTAGGAATGAAAAGAAGCCGTCAAAGCAGCAGACGGTGAATGTGCGCCATGCTGGGGTCAGAATAATCTTAAAGATGACTTTCTATGGATTAGAATTCTCCCATGATTGAGAAAGCAGAGTATTTAACTTGGCACAAAATCAACCTACAAGGCGACTTAAGAAAGCTCCCTGTGGCCCTTCAGGTGTTGGAAACTGTTAGGCCCAGTGCAGCGGCTTAAATTACACTGATGTGGCCGACGGCCAGGCTGTTTTACCTGCTTTTTGTGCTCAGTCGGGGTGCTGATGTTCATCTTCTGCTCGCAGGCTCCGTTTCCCTTCTGGGCGATAATTTGAGATCCAGCTGGCAGACATCTGGCTGCCGGAGCATATTCGCTCTTCGCGTGCTACCATTTAATATGTTCACTGACTCTGCTAATATCCATCAAGTACTTAATGTGTAATTTACTGACCAAGAAAGTGATTGTTGTCCTGCTTATTATCAACATCTTGTCAATACTGTGACCAGATATGATAACATTTGGACACTGTGTGTGTGTGTGTGTGTGTGTGTGTGTGTGTGTGTGTGCTTTTTTTTTTTTTTAAAAAATAAACGTTTTATGGAGCAAACAAGCTGTGAACAAATGTAAAAGTTTTTGTCATTATGAAATTTCCTGATGTTTCAGGCTTCACTACATAAAAGAAATAAGTGCCGTTTGTGTGAAGCAAAAAGATCTGAAATTTGCATCTGTGCTTTATGCAACTCAGAGAAAAATGGGGCGTAAGTTTTGTGTAAACAGATGTTTGCTATCACCCCCAAACGATCCCAAGCAAATGCTCCTTGCCAACTTAAAAATATGCTGTGTACTTCAGGTTTACTGTGTCTTCGATTGTGGGTAACGAGCTGACATAAACCCCATTATGGTCTTGTTTAATTGAGACGCAGCAAACCTTTACGCCTCATCCTGATAAAAGTGTGTCATATTTCAAACATTTATGTGCTGAAGTGAGGCTGGTTTGTGAAAATACAATACCTGTACGGAGGACAAAAACGGCCAAAATCAAATGTCGAAAAATATATTACAAATAATTATAAATTTCTTTAAATGCACGCAAATGCGGCTGTAAAAACATACTTTGCGACCTATTCAAAAAAAGAAGACAAGCCGCTTAAATTTACAAAAGGCCAAATGTATAAATAATGAGAAGAGAGAACATAAACAAATGTTCCTCACCAATTGACTGCCCACTTCTTTTATCTTGAATGAGTAATCCAGTCACAATTAAATCAAAGTCTGCTTATGTACATGTTACTGAAAACATGACCACATTGTAATTGATCCAATCAGAGGACGACTCATTCTACCCCCTGAGCCACGACTGCCCCAAACCAGCTCTCTTTTGTGGCTCAATGATGAACTGCAGACATAAATCTTCAATAAAAGACGATGGAAGAAATTCTGCAAATTTATTTAGTTCCCCCCCCAAAAATCCTTACTTGTGGGTCACGACCCCAGTGTCTGGGTCTGACTTTGACTGATCTAAAGACATGCAGAGACTTCTGTCTGCAGTCCCTCGTCTAATATCTCACTGTGATGTTTCTACTTACTCACCTCTCTGCATAATTAAAGAACAGCTGGTAAAAAAAAAAAAAAAAAAAAAATACCCTCCTCCCATTCAGTGTTGAATGCACAAATTTCCTCTGAATCCTTCACAAGTCCCCTGCTCTTTTCTTATTTGAATGTTTCTGTCATGACAAAGCAAAGCCAGAGCTGCAAAGTTACATTATGCAGACGCTTGACAGTACAACAGAGGCAGAGATACTGAAGTTCAAACCACAGAAATTTTGTTAGAAACTACAAAAAAGCTAAGAGTGGAACACTCTGCAAGCTCACTTTGGCCTCCTGCACAATGAGCTGTAAAGAGTGCAGAGGATCAGGAAGGAAATGTAACTTTACAAGCAGAGACAGCTACAACGGGGACCCATAACTCTGTCCCGAGTCTCTCACATCTGCTGTGAGCATTGCACCAGTGCTGTGGATTAGGACATGTATAATGCAGTTATGTAGTGAGATATCAGTGACCTTCTGACGGACTGGAAAAATACCCCCCTCATTCTCATTAGGAGTGAAATGCATGAAAACACGTAAAAAGAAAGACATAAATAAATGAATGTGTAAGTATATCTATCTATCTATCTATCAATCAATCTATACAGTTTATGTATAAATGTATGCACAGTGGTGCAGTGGTTAGCACTGTCGCCTCACAGCAAGAAGGTCCTGGGTTCGAGGGTCCTGGGTCAGCGTGTTTCTGTAAGGAGTTTGCATGTTCTCCCTGTGTCTGCGTGGGTTTTCTCAGGGTACTCCGGCTTCCTCCCACATTCCAAAAACATGCAAATCTGGGGGTAGGTTAATTGGTCACTCTAAATTGCCCGTAGGATGCGAATGTGAGTGTGGATGGTTGTTTGTCTCTATATGTCAGCCCTGCGATGAACTGGCGACTCATCCAGCGTGTACCCCGCCTTCGCCCCAAGATGCTGAGATAGGCTCCAGCCCCCCCCGCGACCCCTAACGGGATAAGCGGTAGAAAATGAATGAATGAATGAATGAATGTATATATATATATTTAAAAAATAAATTTCCCCTCTCACCCTCTGTGGGCGGTCTCTTGTGTCTCCTTCAAGCTCGGGTCCTCTACCAGAGGCCTGGGAGCCTGAGGGTCCTGTGCAGGATCTTAGCTGTTCCTAGGATTGCGCTCTTCTGGACTGAGGTCTCAGGTGTTATTCTTGGGATTTGTTGGAGCCACTCTCCCAGCCTGGGGGTTATAGCCCCGAGTGCTCCTCTCACCACTGGTACCACTGATGCCTTTACTCCCCACATCCTTTCCAGCTCCTCTTTCAGCCCTTGGTATTTCTTGAGCTTCTCGTGTTGCTTCTTCCAGATGTTGCTATCACTTGGGATTGCAACATCTACCACTGCCTCCTTCTTCTCCTGCTTGTCGACCACCACGATATCTGGTTGGTTAGCCACCACCATCTTATCGGTCTGGATCTGGAAGTCCCACAGGATCTTAGCTCTGTCGTTCTCAATCACCTTTGGAGGTGTTGTCCACTTTGATCCTGGAACCTCCAGCCCATACTCAGCACAGATGTTTCTGTCTACTATGCCGGCCACTTGGTTGTGACGCTCCAAGTCTGCCTTACCTGCCAGCATCTTGCACCTTGCACCCATGTGCTGCACTGTCTCAGGGGCATCTTTGCACAATCTGCATCTTGTGTCCTGTCTGGTGTGGTAGACCCTGGCCTCTATCAATCTTGTGTTCAAAGCCTGTTCCTGTGCTGTAGACCCTGGCCTCTATCAATCTTGTGTTCAAGGCCTGTTCCTGTGCCGACGTGATCAGTGTCTCTGTGCTGCCCTTGAGAACAGCCACTGGAATGTCTTCTCAATATCAGCCACTTCCTCTATCTCTCGGTGGTAAATCCTGTGTAGGGGCTTGTCCCTCCATGATGGTCTCTCTTCTTCTTCCTTCACCTCACTGCGTTTCTATTGCCTGAGGCATTCACTTAACAGGTAATCATGGGGTCCACCTTCCTGATGTATTCCTGGATCTTGGTTGTTTCATCTTACATAGTGGCTCATAGTGACGCTCACTAACCTTCGGCCTCCCTCTTTTCGCTTAGTGTCCAGCCTCAGGGTGTTGGACTTGGGGTGAAACCCTCCATGCATGGTGAGGAGCTTCCTTGTCTTGATATCCGTGGCTTCTATTTTCCTCCTTTGGCCAGGTTATTATACCAGCAGGGTATCTGATGACGAGCAGGGCGTAGGTGTTGATGGCTCGCATCTTGTTCTGATCATTCAGAATCAGGACAGTCCAACCTTTGGTCAACCACTCTGGGTGGGTCCCATCTTTTGGCAGCTGGTTCATCTGAGCTGCCAGGCGTTCATAGAGTGCAGTTAGCTTCCTTAGCCAGTAGCTGCGGATCATATCAGGGCCCGGTGCTGTCCAGCTCTTCATCCTTGAGACTCTTTCTTGCCATTGTGATGTTTACTGGGTCTTGTTCAGAGAGATTGCTGTGGTCCTCTCTCAAGTCCGCCAACCGCTTGGTGTAATGTGATGCCTCTTTCTCCAGCATACTCTTCGAGCACAATATCACCCTTGGGTGGGTCGCTTCTCCTCTTATTACCCTCCCACTGAGAGTACACTTTGGATGGTTCAGTGGTGAACATCCTGTTTCTTCTCCAGTTCTCCATGTCTCCAGTGTACCTCTCCATGGAGGCTCCCTCATGGCTCACATTCAACTTGTAGCCAAGCATCTGCAGTATTACTGTTGCTGTTGCGTATATCAGCTTGTGTGATGGTCACAGTAGGGATAGTTTGTAGTGCCGCATTAAGCCATGTAAGCCATTATCTTAATTCGCAGGTCAGCTGCCCTTGGTTTAATGTCATTTTCTAGCTTTCACATTTGTTGTTGACATTGGAACACTGAGTTAGGAGTTGTTTCTTTGTTGGATGTTGGGTTTTGCATCCATATGTCCCACATTTGTTGCATGTGTCCTCTCTGACTGCGGTTGCTGGTGTAGTAGCACTCCATTAATCCTACATTGTCCCTCCTGGTCCATGAATGTCTTGTTCCAGTAGCCCACTTCTCATCATGTTGCCCTGGTTCCTCAACACCTGACATAGACCTTGTTGACCCGAACGACGAATATGAGAGTTTAGTAGCCCACATTTCACCTCTATTCTTAGTTGCCTCCTGGCCTACATGTCAAGAAGAGCAATAGATATAACTGTAAAAACTTGTAAATTGTACTTTATTTTGTCAATAAGTCAGTCTGGCTCTCTTAAATATTTTCCATTTAGAGCATAAATATCACTGACATGACCCTTAATGCTCAGAATGCACTAGACTGCATTCTTTGAGTGGAAATATAATTTCTCAAGGACACATTCCCGAATCAAAATCCCTTTGAATCTCTGAACAAGTACTACTCTTTATATTTTTTTATAGCCTTTTGGGCTTTAGGTTGTAGACAGTGCTTTTTACAAATGGATGTCACTTTGTATGAAGAGTTTACAAGAAAAAAAAAAGGTGTTTGGTACATGGAGAACAAACGGCTGTACAGTGCGGTTCACCCAGATTGACAATTGAAAGGGGAGACAGACACAAAGATACCACGTCAGACACAAAAGAACATGAAGAACACAGGCACATCTTAAATTTACAAAAGATTAGATCGTCGGCGGTGCAAGTACAAACACCCATTAGGTGTGACAAATTAGAGGAAACATGACAAAATCAGTTCTTTATTGACGTCAAAGGGCTCTACTCTCTTTAGCATTAATTCAAGCTTTGAGCGCTGCCGAGCACTGAGCTGATGATGTCACCACAGGAACGAAAAAAACTTTTCCCATGCTCCAAAAGTTTAATCAAGATGCAAATTTATGAGCGGCTCCTTTTTTTCTGCCTGACAAAAAGCAGCATGTTAAACAACATGTGGGTTGCTGCACTAAATTTAGGATTAAATGGAGTATACCATTACATTCAGTACCTGGACATGCAAATTACCTGGCCTCAGACGAGATACTACATAGTGGCCAGCGTGAAAAGCACTTCTAGGTTAACTAGAACGGTTTTAGGTGTTTTTCTTTTGTAAGAGTACACCCGTCTGACTGTCAGCGCACATGTATAATCCAGATCGGAGGAGTCTAACCCTGACCCTGCAATCAGTGGTAGACCGGACGGAGAAACATGCACTGTAGTGTAAATTAGAGGAGGATATCCTGTAGGGATTAAATAATGAATAGGCTGCTTTGGTGTTTGGCCTGGAGGTCAGCATATAAAAACCAGTATCACATCTGAGATAGTTACACTTACAGCATGCTCTGTTACTGCTCCAACAACACTACAGACAAGTGTCTGATGCCAAAGATTCTCTGACAACATCTGACAACATTTCACTTTACACATCACACGGTTTTAATAAGAATGAAATATGCAAGAATTGGACAGAACACTTGATCAGCATCAGAACAGGTTCCACTTTAAAACAGCTGCAACAACAACAGATAGCCTACTGCAACTAATCACAACGTGTCAAACAGCACCTTGAGTAAAATAATTAACCAACAGGAGGCAACTGTCGTTATAGAGGAGAGTCAGTAGATGGGAAGTGCGTGAGTCCGTCAAAACGATCTGTAATACTCAGGCCTACCTCGTTTGACGAACACTTATCGATGGCCTTTCTATTCTTTCTCTCATGCAAAGAGGTTGATCACCGTGTCACTGAAGGTGTTTTTTGGATAAAGTCAATAAGCTAGTGTGTTCATGAAAACGGACGACTAAGTAAATAATTCACCTCATTCATGCTGACGGCCTCTGTTGCTGATCTTATTTACCTTCCCTGCTCTGACATAAACAAGTACAGGGACCTGACACCTGTCCCTCACTTTCACTATGAGAATAATCGAAAGTGGGTGAACTTGCTTGGGCTGTAAACAATTTGCCCATTTTGAGATTTCCTGTGTTATTTCTTGTACTATTGAGTTCTGTTGCCTGTCTAAGTTACACCTAAAACTTTCTGCTCCAAGTTATCATTCAGATAACTTGGAATGATGAGATGAATCGCACTGTGTAGCCTTTACAAGATGCCCTTGAGTTTAAACTGCATGTTAACTGGATACATTTTTTCTTGTTTTTGGTGTGTGACAGTTGGATTTGATGGTCGGTATTGATTTCGCTTATTGTTGTGCTGCCCCATCGGTCGGGTCGCTCTTGAAAAAGAGATTTTAATCTTAATACGTCCTTTTTTACCTGGTTAAATTAAGGAAAAGAATGAAGGGATAACTCTTACAGGGCCTTCCACCCCAAGAACTCTAATTATACTGTGATGACGTGGGTAGCGTCGCTGTTCCGGAAACTGTCGTGTGAGTTATGTTCTGCACATTCAAGCTCTGTCAGCAGCTTAGGAGTAGCTCAATCAGGAAAGACAAGAACGAAGTGAAGATAATTTCTATTACAGCAGATGATATGTGATAATTAAGTCTTGTCTGAGAGTGTTCGTCGCAAAGGCTCTCCGGGGAGATTTTGTGATGGAGGGGTGTGCGATTAGAGCAGCAGCAGTGAGATAAATCCCCCCGCGGAGACCAGACACTGGTGCTGGTGGTGGCTGGTGACTCTGTTGAAAGAGAGGCTGCTGAGAACTGATGAAACGATGAAGAAATCTGAAGACTGGGCAGTGATGGGCGGAGCGGCGGAGGGGTCTGCATAACAGCAGCATGAAAGCACAGTAAAGTGAAAGAGAGGGAGAGACATGTTTGAAGAAGGGGCAGCAGCGAGGGGATAGACTACCAGTGAAGAAGTGTCGCTGTGCGGCTACGGATGAGAGCAGCTGATATCCGAGTTGACGTCGTCAGACAATGACAGCAGGAAATTAGGAGCGAGCGTGCATGAGAAGATGCTCTGAGAAATAAACTTCAGACCTAATCATCCAAAAGAACCGTCATGTCCTGACTGAACTTTCGATAGAGCTTCATTCAAATTGATATTTGATGCCTGTTACTGCGTGGAAAAACAAAAAACAAGAAAAGGAAAAGCACGAAAATTCTTCAAAAGAGGAGAGAAGTTAAGCCACCACTTTTAAGACTTTTGAAGGCAAAATTTATTCATACTTTTGTAGTCAACATAGATTTAATGGTTTCCTGCCAATAGTGAAGGACGATAATGGTAAGGACCGAACAAATTGTAATGTAATTTATGTGTAATTTGCAGCCCACATTGTTATATAATATATTTATGAAGTTGTGCATACAGCAGAGATGTTTCCTGAATGCCATCAATGAGCTTGAAAAAGGTCAGCTACAGTTAAAATTTGATCCCAGTGGGTAATTCTCTATAACGTTGCCCATTTTAAAGTATTTTTGAACCCAAAGCCCTATTTCTTGGTCTTTGAAGTGCAAAAATTTTAATGAGGTCGTTTTTTTTTTGCCACTAAAGCCATGTTTCCACCAAGCGGCACGGTTCAGTCCAGTTGGGTAGGGCACAGCTAGGAATGACCGTACCGTTACCTGGTTACCTGTTTTTCCTACATTCTCAGCACAAAGCTGCAGGCAAGTTAGCAGCTTGAAAGAATTAAGAAAGCTTAAGAAAGAATATTTTTAAAACCTGCCAGGATGTGGATAGTGGACCTCATCAAATTGACAGACTCCAAATAACACCCTGCAGCGCTATGTCATCTGAATGATTAATTAGGCAGTTGTTGGCTGACACATTAGCAGCAGCGATTCAATAATGCGATGGTGTCACTCTGGAGTTTTCCACTTTCAAGTGTTTTCACTAAAATTCATGAATGCAGATGGAAGCTCTCAGTGTCTCCATCGTTGCTTACAGTGACAAATATCTTGTCAGCTTTCACCGAATCAATTTCTGTGCACGGAAACGGTCTCCCAGCAAACATTTTCAGGGATGTGAGTGTTTTGACGTTGAAGCAGAAAAATACACTTGCCAGTTGGACTCAGCAGTCCTACTAAATGCAAATGTGCCCAGCTGTAGTGCTGTTCCATGCATACAGTATATCCCAGTGGGACTGTGTGAAGGCCAGAGCGACTTTTTCACCTGCACTTATGTTCTTCTTCTTCTTCTTCTTCTCTCAATCTGTATCTTTCTCTCTTTCATTCACTCTCAAGAGCCGTTCGAAAGCTGATATAATTTACCCACAGAATGTTGGCCAGTTGGACGAGTGACAGAGAAAAAGAGATGCAGAGAGAAAAGCTAAATAATGGTCGTTTTTGCATTCGCGCAGCCCCTCTGGCATGACGCCCCCGGCAAATTCATACCTGGAACCTCGCCACCGACAGAGCCGCAAATACACAATCCCCTCGGCGCAGTCAGTGCCTGGCTCTTTTTAATCTTAAATGCCACACGGGGCAAAAAAAGGGAAATTAAAAGACAGGAAGGGGGCAAGGGAGAGGAAAGGAAAGGTGAGGGAAGGAGACAAGGGCGAGGAGCAGACAACAAGAGAGGATGACAGTGCCTGAGGGAACAAACATCACCTCCTGTCTGGCTCCTCGCTGTCAAGGAGCAGACAGGTGGAGACGGGCTGAGCAGTGTGTGTGTGTGTGTGTGTGTGTGTGTGCACAGAGGTGCAGCATCTTTCCAGCGGCGAGAAGGACATCTGTCCGTCTCAGCCCGACGTGGACTATAACATGTGGCAGCTGTCCGTGTCTGTCTGAGTATTAAACGCAATACCTGGCCGGTGCCTCGCCAAAGATCTGCAATACCATTATGCAGCTGTCCGGCCGTCTGTTATCCTCATGCTGTCTGTCACTCTGCCCGTCTGTCCTTGTGTCGGCGTATCTATGAGGAAAAGCTGCGTGTTCCCTGCGGGGCGTCTACCTGCCCACCTGCTTGCCTATCAGATGCGTCCATAGCTGCACCGTCTTCCTGTCACTCTGCATACCATCACCGGTGCTTCCGTATTGGCGGCACATATGCCACCGCGCTCAGTCTCTCTGTTCCCTGTGGATCTTATATCCTGATAGATGACTGGAGGATATACTGGGATCAAAGCACCACAACTGCTGCAGGGAGTGGGCCCCCTCCTCCCCCTCACGTCGCAGCTGCATGACACTGGCCTTCAAAAACACACAACTGCTGTCAGCCGTAAACAAGGCGCATGCACACACATGTGCACAAACATGAAGTGCCTGGAAGAAGTTGTGGGATTTAGAGGGCAGGGGATAAATCAAGTGGCCATGTGTGTGTGTGTGTGTGTGTTTGTGGTTGTTTTAGCTCCCTGTGGGGTTAAAGAAACAGCTTAGGATTCAAACGTGGACAGACTGTCAAGGGAAACAGAGACATTGAGATTTAAGGCATCACGCCAGCCAAGGTGACTGGGAATCCAAATGCAAATCAATACTGTGTTTTCTGGGATTGTCCTTCCATTTTAGACCTTTGGAGAGGAATACATTGTACCCGACAAGATCTTCTCAGATACCACGTGTCCCTGGAGTGTGAGACCATATCGTCAGGACTCGCATCTCAAGAAGAGCAGAAAAGGGACAAATACTTGTGGAAGATGGTGCAGACGGCTGCTCAAGAGGCTGTCAGACCAGCTTCAGTAGCTTGGATGGACATTACAATGGACATTTAAAATGGGGGCACTTCAGACGTAAAGGGATGAAGATGCCAGTTCAATATTTGACGCTTGCTTTATGAAAATATGATGCAAAATGCCAATAAAAGTATTGATTATAAACATCACACTGTCAGGGTCTGCTAGTATCAAGTGTCTCTCTGTTAGGGTCATTCGGTGTTTCCTGTTTTACTTTGAAGTTCTGTCTGTGTCTTACTTCCCATGTCCTGTCAAGTGTTGTCCCTCAGGTGTGTCTGATTATTCCCTCTCCCTAATGCGTCCCACCTGTGTCCAATTGTCTACCTCTCCCTCGTGTATTTAACCCCCATGTTCCCTTCCTCCTTTGCCAGATTGTCCTACCTTATTTTCCCCGTGAGCAGTCCAGCATTAATTCGTCGTGAGTTCCCTGTGTTTTGATCTTGTTTGTTTTCCGACTACCGAGTTTGCCTTATCCTAATCTGTACCGTCGCATCTTTTGAATTCCTGGTTTTGACCACTGTAAATAAAAACGACTACCGATTTAGAACGCTCCCTGCAGACTCTGCATCATTGGATCCCCCAGACCTGGTACCTGACGGTACAATCTGGCCAAGAAATGGATCCAGCAGAATATGACCCAGTTCTTGCAGCCCTGAAGGCGCAAGACGCACGCTTTCGGCAAGAATGGTTGGAAGTCACGAAATGCACGGAGTCGACGTACGCGACTTTATCGGCTCAATTGGATTATATCATCGATCGATTGCCGGTGTCTCCCGAGAGAGCAGAAGCGGTGGCTGTATCTCCTGTCTCTGCCGTGAGTTTGCACTCTCTCCACCCTCCTAGCCCTGAACGTTTTTCTGGAGAGTCTGGGGACTGTCATTCCTTTATTTCCCGGCGTGAACTACATTTTGAGTTTTATGCATCCACGTTTCCTTCAGACCGAGCTAAAATAACATACATAACTTCTTACTTATCTGGTCGAGCCAGGTCATGGGCTGCGGCTGACTGGACCCGTAAATCTGCCATATACAACTCATTGTCAGATTTCCTGAGGGCGTTTGTTCAGATCTTTCAGTCCATACCAGCTTCTTCCGATAGCCTTTCAAGAGTCACCAAAGGGATTTGGCTTCATCCTATGCAGGTCATGATAGGTCACACCTGTCCATCCAGTAGCTGTTTAGATTTGGCAGACTGGGCCAAAGTGGACCAAAAGACACGCTGACATCGGCTCAACACTGCTGTCTTGGCTGTTTAAAACTGTTTAAAAGGTTGTTATATAGCTGGTTCTGAATGTTCTCATGTATCTTGTTTCACTTTCTTCTTTATCCCCGACACTTTGATTGTTTTGCCCTGACCTGATTTGCTTCACCCTTGTCTTGTTAATTTCCCGTCCTAGTGTATTTAAGGCCCCTCTCTCCCCTTTTTCTTTGCCAGGTTGTCATGTTCTGCCTTTGTTCCTGCCTGTTCTCTTGATTTGCTGCCTGACTTTGTGTCTTTGGACGTTGCTGGTCTGGCCTGACATCTGGTTTTGACCCTGGCCTGTGTACGCCCTCTGAAAGTCTTGAGTATTTGCCTCTCTGGTAAATTGGTTGAACTGACTACTTTAATTTAACCTGTGTTAATTGTGTAAACGGTTAGTTGTTGATAATGTTGGAAGGGGCTATTTCTCCTGCCTGGATGCCCACCGTTGTAATGGCCTTTCACCATCCACCATATCTTGGGGCGTGCCGCGATTGGCCGAAAAGTACAGTTGTGGGTGGATTTAAGTAAAACCTGAATACAGAGCCAAGAGCAGGTGAAGCAGTCTAATCTTTATTCAGAACACTTGAATTATAGTCTCAAACCTCCAGTGTTTTTATGAAACAGTCACGCTAAAATTACCTCTGCTTTCGGGCTCACAACCCCTGCAGGTTTTGTTTGTAACCTTGTTTTCAGTTGATAAAGTCTCATGCAGAGTCTGAATGAAATCTGTAAGTCTTGCTAACAAAGATGCCAGAGCTAGTTACCTCAACCTACGTTGCCAAACTCTCTTGCAGCGGTAATTTTATGGTGGATGGTGAGCCGGAGGCGCCACGCCCCCAAATACAACATCATTTCCTTCAGCCTGCCTAAACCACGCCCACCCCTGACAGACATGACCCAAATGATCCCCTCAGGCGCCATCATTACCAAACACTGGTGTTCCAGTGCTTCCTTGTCCTCCTTTGGACGTTGTTCGGGCTGATGGGCGTGGACCTTATTTTGAGCCTCGCCTGTTGTATTTTCCTCCAACAGCGGACAGTGTTGACCTCACTAACGCAGTGTTTACCAAATCACAAACAATACAATAAAGACTGGCCTCGCACACAAGCTGAATCTATTTCCTCCAGCTTACTGTCTCTCTACAAACTGCCTATTTTCTGCAATCGTGTGTGCGGCACATCTGGACCGGTTGTGCTGCCTGGCCAACCGACTGTGCCTGCCAAACACATGTGTGGCCGAATTGACTCTCCAGGCTGCGGCAGAGTGTGCCAGGCAGCCGTGCTCTCAGGCAGCCGTGCAAGAGACAAGACTCAGCAGCAGCGTTCAAAGTGTCGCCAAAGATGTATACGTTCCATTAAGCAACGTGCACGTGGTTGTGCAGTGATGAAGAGAGAGCAAAACAGGCGGGTACACACGTCTTTTTAACTTTCTTCCACACACACAGGAGTCTCTCCCTGTGGATAAATCAGTCCTTTCAAGCTCCGTCGTCTGCCTGGCCCTGTTCTACGGTGTTTCTATAATAGAGAAGGAGCAGCCCCTGTCTTTTACTATTCCAGTGGT
>KV751365.1:4345882-4361687 GCA_001698575.1 Mola mola | reverse complement strand
TTTATTTGGCATAAAAACATGATGCATCCTGTTGTCTTTGCAATCACGTAATTACTTTCCATTCGGTGTGTCTTTACACGTGCTCGACTGACATCTTCTAGTTTCACGTGCGAGCTTTGCTTCACCTGTTACGTCTTTTAGACTTATCACGGCTCTGCCTCACTCTGATCTAATCGCACACAGCACGTGAAAACACCTGTACGGGTGTGCGGGGCTGTTCAGGCTAATGCCGCTGTGCAGAACAGCGGAATATCATTGTTATTACTCAATGCCACCATTTGCTGAACTGAAACGTAATCCAGGCTGACAGATCTATTTGTGTCAGGAGAGGGGTTGACTAAGTATCGCCACACGCTGGATACCCAGAAAATGTTTAATCTTTGAGAAAAGGTCATACAATGCAAATTTGCATGTGGGAATAATTAAGGGGTATCTTCACATTTCTAAAAATGTATGGTCAGGGAAATTAATTAGCCAGAAGATAGGCAGTCCTAAGGCTTAACGGTCTGCAACTCAAATGTATCCGTGCCTCGTGGACAAAAAAGGCTGAGGCTCAATTTAATGGAGAGGACCAGAGAGGTAAGCAAATGTGCACCAATATTTGCAGTCAAAATGGAGGTGCTTAGAAGAGATGTTGTTCGTCAAAAGCTGGTATTGATGTTGACCAAATGTTTTAGAAATTTTAGAAAAGTATTTAGAGGGTAAAGCCAGAATCGAGCATTCAATGTTTTTGTCAGAAGAGTAGGAGAACCATAACAGAACGGAGTCAGCTACTTGAATAATCACTCAAAATCTCGCACAAATTCTTCAGCTTTCACGTATATTTGAGTACGTGCCGCTAAGATGACAGCCTCTTTGAGTGTCCAAATCCGTAGAGGGACATTGAGTTTTGAGCAGCGGTAAGTGCTTTTGCTAATATAGTTTCATTCTGAACTTGGATATCGCGAGAGCTTTCAATTTTGCCCAGGAGCCAACTCTGTGCCAGGTCTCCAAATACACCTGGGGAAACCCAAAGCACTGATATTTGACCTTCTGGGAATGAGGCTGAACATCTGACACCTTAACTACAATTGAGTTCCTCCTCATGAAATTGGATTTATTTTTTAATTTTCCCCAAACGGTTTTTGCATCTGCCAAGGAGGAGCTTTTCACCCCCCTCTGCCAATTGGTTGGTTTGTTGTTAGCAGGATTACACAAAAACCGCTGGATGAAATTCAACAAAACTTTGTGGGAGGATGGGGAATAAGCCGGGAAAGGACCCATTAAATTCGTGTGTGACAGATGCAGGAATTTTAAATGAAGGAGCCTGTTGGGCTTTGGGGAACCGTCTCAATACAACAGCCTCCTGTTATTGAAAGGGACTTGTCTTACCAGAGAGCTATTTTTCTTTGTCTTTTGTTTATTTACCTTTGAATAACATCATCTAAACGTTCGCAGGCACGGCACGGCAGGAACAGACTGTCCATACGACACTGTCCTCTCTCCTTACCCGCAAGCAAATAAATCACAGGTGTATCCAAACACAGTAACTACACGTTATTGTGTGCTTAATTTCTGCGGCGTTTTCTCACCAGTTGCCAGCGGTTGCGCCTGAGAGGCTTTTCATTGTGGCGGCAACCACTCTCTCTGCCTCCTGTCCAAGTGTTTGTCATCCATGATCACAGACTGTGAAGATGACTACCCCGCTGACGTTCAGCTGACTCCCACAAATTGGCTCATCAGTTTTATTGCTATTTACGTCTGAACGCTTTCCAAATTGAATTTTTTTTCTTTCTTTTCTCTCTCGTCGTTCTTTTCGCCGGGGCAGTTGATGTTGTTTGGCAAAAGTGACTGGTGCATCCCTGACGTTGAATTCCAGCGTCAGCTCTGCTTTCGACACTTCTCGACGGCGTTTGATGCCTCTTAGGTGTGTCAGCCTGACATGTTTTCAATTGTTGATTCATTCCTGCGTTGTCTCAACACCACGCGTACCTGCATATTCCATTGTTCTACTTTTGTCAGCCTCTCTTTGCATGCATCCAGATATGCTGTGACACACGCAGTATGGCAAATGTCAGCAACGACAAAAGAATGTACACGATACGGCTATACGCCATGTTATTCCTGTGATCACACGATCACGAGCCTGAAGTGCCCCCCCCGCCCATCCTCGACGTGCATGGTTTCAGGGGGGGAGCAGCTGTGGATGAAGCAAATGCGAGGGGAGCGTGCGTGTGTTCTGGTGTGACACATCTGGGTAAAGCGACGTGATGGGGCCCTGGCAGATATTGACTGAGCGGCAGCCCGTTGCTGTTGAGCTCTGTCACGCTGAGGCTCCTTCCACTTGCCTGCCTTCCACCGTCTGCTTGACGTGGCCGCTGGCCGTCAGGTAACTCGCTGCTGGCGCGTGTGCTCTGATACCAACGCATTGGTGCGCTCGGTGCAGCGTTGCCTTGGAGACGCGTGCGTGGCTGACATGACGGTAGGTCTTCTGAAAGATGGAGGGTGAGAGATTAAAATGACACAACACAAGGGCGTGAGAAGACACGGGAGCTGCTTTATACCTTCGCCTGTGAACTGGTCCGTTTGATGAATGAGAGCGTCGGCGGCTGGTGCATCAGAGTGTGACCATGGAGACGTCCCCCCCCAGGCCTCGGGGAGCACGGAGCGTTGCATTAAATTCCATTTCTCTGTTTCTTTTGCCACACTGTGCGCCAAGGTTAGCTAATAAGTTATGCTCCGTGTGTGAACTTTTTTTGATTGCCTGTGAGCTTACATTGTTGTGTGGGTGTGTGTGTGTGTGGGCTCCCAGTGGGAATTGTATTTCGGTTAGTGAAGCCTGACAGATAACAGCCCACCGTGCTCGTCACATCTATTATTGAGGGGACAGGAAATTGATCGGCTCTAACGGCGAATGTTACCCTGCCTGTCTCAGAGCCTCGGTTCCTCTTTCTCCCACCGCTGTGCTGCATCCTGCGCTATCCTGTCCACTCGCTCTCCATTTTGGTCTCCCCACTGGCCTTGTTTTCAGTCATCTGGTCGCTTACTTTACTTTTCTTTCTCACTTGGCCTTCCATCCTGTCTTTCATTTCTCAACCTCTGTGCCTGCCCTACTTCCTCCACAGCTCCAACCCCTTGCCTTTGAATTTCCTGTTTTGGCTCTTATTACTCTCATTGCTCATTTTTTTTAAAGTGAAACCTTGGTATGCAGACAACCAAGCTGTCTCACCACTGCAAGAATAATTTGACTTGTAGTTTTCTGGCAAGCTCTCGTTCTGTTGAAGTTGTTGTTCCACTGTATATCAACACGGCCGAATCCCCTTCCATCTTAGCTTGCACAAGCGAGTTGGAACCCTTTTCACCCTTCCTCCGCGTCTGCCCACTTCCCCCCCTCGCCTCATCAGCTAGAAAACACATCTCCCGCTCACCTTTGATCACACTCCCCGGGAAGTCTTCATTGCAGAAGAGTCAAGTGTTTTATCTTTGTTGTATGACAATTCGGCTCAGGATGAGGCCACGTGTTGCCAGCCAACACGGCTGTTTGCGCGAATGTGGACTGCGGAGGAGAAGAAAGCCTAATTTGAGCTCAATTCTTCGTGGCAAGATTGCCCCGCATTTATTGATAATTGCTTTTTTCCGTTCAAAGGGATGGCGTTCAAACCGTCACTCGGGTAAACATGAGAGATGCAGCTGTTGCCGCAATTAACTTCTCACTTTCCCTAATGAAAGGATTAATCCGCCAGCAAATCTCTCGGCTTCCTTTCAAATGCCAAGCCTCCACTCAAACTGGTGCCAGCGGAAAAAAGGCGGCCCGCGTCGAACAAAATGGGACTATATCTATAACCAGAGCCAAAACTCGCATTCATCAGCCCAGCCTGATGCCACATCATCAGGGTCCCTTTATTGCCATCGAACAAGAGGGACCCTCAACCAACTGCTGTTCAATAATTTCCTGAGAGGAGCCTCTGCAAGAGTCTGTTTCCACAGCGCCACGTCCGCCCCATGCCTTTCTTCTTCTCACAGTTCTCTGCGCTTTACTTCACACTGACAGCTGAAAGGCAGACAGTGAATGGCCTCGTGAATGACAGCCCATTGAGAAAGGGCTTAGGCCAAATCTTTGAAACCATTGACCGGACGTATTGATCGGTTATTTTTTCCTCACACCACACCGACGGAGGCAGAGACAGGTGTCGAGATGAGCAGATAGATCGAATCCATGACGAATGTCAGTCCTCCGTCCTCTTTCTGGTTTGGCCATCTAGAGAGGAACCGCGTCATCGCCGCTGTCAATATTAGCTCAAGCTCAGATTTTAGATTGTGAACAGTGTGGTTAAAGTCCTAATACCAAGAGCTGTAAGCGTCATGTTAAAAGGTCTGACAGCATGTCGCAAAGCACAGTGTTAGTTCAGGCGGAGCACTTGTGAGCACAGAAATCAGCTGTTTCATACTTGCTTTGCAATCACCGGCTCATTCATCAGGTGTCTGACGAGCAGCGTCAAATCGTATCCACCCAGGTGTGCACAATTACAACCTGACACTTCTCCCTATTTACTCTCCTTCCAGCCCTGTCTGCAGCTGCTGCAGTGCCCTCCTCCGCCCGACCTCCTCCTTCACTGCATTCTTGCCACTCTTGATGTGACAAAGCTGTTAATGAGTGTGTATTAGGGGACAGGGTTCTTTAAGGCGAATCTCACGCGTTCAATTGCTAAAAACGGTCACAACCTCGACATAAATGCTTCTGAAGACTGCTCCTCGTGTGTAGCTCCTCATTCTCCGGTGTCCTAATTATGGTCCAGCTGCCTGTGTCGGGGTGTGCTGAATTAAATTGAACTGATTTCTTCACCGTTTTCTTGTGTAAACTATTGAAACCTTAAATAATTATGTGCCGAACAAAGAAAAGCTTGATCCTTTTCACTTCCCCATGAATTTAGCTTTCTGACCTGTAAACAGGACTTTATTTTTTTCACAGTAAATTACTGGCATTTTTTGCTTTTATGTAACCAAAGTAGATTTCTCCCTCGGGTAGCTCTGCTGTAGTTCAACTTGTTCCAGCGACAAGTAATTGGCAGCTTGGAATGCTGTGCTCCCAGAGCCGCTTTCAACCAACACTAACAACTGCAGTCTCTGCGAATAATGCTCATAATCAATTATTTCTTGGTGAGAAGATAGGAGATGAATAGACACTTTAGATTCAGTAAAATGCAGTATAACTTGGTGCTAGTCACCGTAATTTGATTTCCCCACATGGGTCGTTGTGGTGCCAGTGAATGAGTAACTCCTTGGTCCGTTAACTTCATGCTTACAGCTCTTGGTCTTTGAACATAAAATGCATCAGAACCGAAACACAACAGTATTTTGTTCACTTTAGTCTATTTTTTATTAATATTATTTGCATACATTACAATTTACAAACAGACGTAGGGTGAAATCCATGTTATAAAGCTTTAATCCTTATAAATTAAGGCATAATTCTTTGGTAGATGCTATTTGCAGAACAAAAAGCGATACTTGCATCTGGTTCGGAATAGCCAATGTTGCTATTTACAACCAGCGTGCATATATCCTGACCCTAAGCTTAACTCCATCGTGATAGCTTTTATCCAACCTAACCCTAACACTAGCCCTAACACTAGGCGTAACATAACATAACACTACATTACATTGCCTTACACTTCATGAGAGTCAAACCCAAGTAACTGGGGGGAGGGAAGCCCTGCACCAAATAGAAAATGCATAATTCTTTTCCTTGGTGTTGACCAAATGAACTGAACTACAGATGATGATAAAGTGACCTTATTGACCTCATTTTGCCCCCAGCAGAACGAGACTGATGGCCTTCACACCGGCCTAAATGAACTTCAAATATACATTAGAAACCTTACTTTACAGGTCATATTTCAAAGCTTGATGGAGATTAGTTTGAAAAGCATCTTTGGCTAGCATATCACCAGCTAATATCACCTAAATGAACTCATCTCTTGGCTTCACCTCCATATCCGCGGTTATTAGTCTACTGATCGATTGGGAGCTCCGGCTAAACCAGCTGATATTGGTCGGACCTGGAACGTTGCGAGTTAAGTGGCTGCTCGCTTGTTTAATTAAACCGGTCGCCACGGCGGAGGACCCACAAATATTTAAGTTCATCATTCTGTTTTATTCATTTTGCTATTTTAGGATGTGTAGCCTGTGTTCCTCATTTTAATTCAATTTGCATACATCCCTGAAATAGTCTGCGCAGAGCGTGTTGTTTACTGAGGTAAGTATTACAGGTTACAACTCAGAGCGTGATTCTGCACAAAGGCAGCTACAGAGAGGGGTACTTTTATCTGAGACCAACAGAGAGCTTTTATTTATGCATTTCTGCCAGTGTGTGTGTTTGTTTGTGAGTCTCGCGTACAGTTTGTTCCGCTTGAGCTAAATGAAGTGATATTTGAAGGGGGATTAAGTGTCAGCCGGCGTGTAGATTCATAAACAGCTATCATCTTGATCCTCGCCTCGCAGGCCCCCTTTACCGTTACCATTATTTACGTCCATTTCTCCCGCAATCCCTCCGTTTATAATCTCAATTTAGGGCTCCTCCTCTGACCACGGAGGCAGGCGACTCACGTTAAAGCCCAAGATTACACAACTGCCCTTCTCCGTATCGCAACCTCCTCATCTCTCACTCTCGAGCTTTCCACTCTCACCCTCCCCCCTTTTCAAATTTTCACAATGAGATTATTTGTATGACAGGCGATCATCAGCAGAAGCTGCAAAGTGTGATGTGTGCATGCACACACGCACGGTCTCCTTCACAGCTGAATGGGCGTTCACTCCCTGTGTGTATCGCTCCCTCTCTGTCTGTAAAGGAAAAAAGATGGGCTCAAACCTCGGCAGAGAGCAACCGATGACAGTCTGATTAATTCATTAGCCCCGAAACCTTATTGCCGGATTCATAGCTGTTTACTTTTTTATTACACGCCGGCCTCGTGCGCGCACTCCTCTCCCGACACCCCCGGCTTTCTCCCTCTGGTTCTCTCTTTCCTTCAGAAATTCTGCCGGTCCGAGTCAAAGCCAAAGCGAGATGATGCCTTTCCGGTGGGCCCTCTTGGATGGCCCCTCGGAGCTTCGTCTCCGTCAAATCTCTCATTTAGCTCATAACCTCTGACCTCAGCTGTTACACAGGCGAAGACTTTAACTCTAACTCTGGTTTGGCCGAGGGCAGGTCAAACCAGCACCTTTCCCTTCTCCGCTCTCCGAGACATCAGATCGATCAGCCGGCTGATTACTGATTAGCCAACCGGCTAATACTGCATTTAGTTGAAACTGGAAAGCAAACAAGTGCTTTTCGGAGCGCTCCAGTTGGAGATTGGAGAGAGCGAGATAAAAGAGCAACCGGCCGTCAGACAGGTTTTCCACCGCGAGGTTACCTCGCTTGGCACATGGAGGCGAGTAGAGCAAATGGACTTGAAGAGTCATAAAAAAAATAAAAAGGAATGAATGGGGCAGATAGAGCTGTCCTAAATGCGAGGAGTCACCTGTGGGGAGTGATAAGAGCTGGCAGATGGATTGAGCGATTAAAAGACAGATGGGTAGTTAGATATAGATGGAGAGGGCTGATTTGCTGAGATGATGGCCAGATGAGCTAAAGCGATACGGTGGAGAAGAGGCGAAACTTTCTCTCCCTGCAAACGCTTTCAGGCTCGCTGATGTCTCTGCGGTTTGTTTCGCCAATCAGTCAGCCTTCTCGCTTTCTCTCTCCCCTGCTTGGCCTCTTGTGCGCCACTCACCCTCTTCTTCCTCCTCGTCCTTCCCCGCTTTCCTTGTCGCCGTCTTTGTCTCTACCACCGAAGCACTCACGGGATATTTTTAATAGAATTAGGCTGTTATCAGTGGAGCGGGTGGCCGTGGAGTGAAGCGAGATTGAAACAGCGATTTCCAATTTGAGATTGTGTCACACACGTCTCCTCGTGCCCGGATAGCATCAACGAATCACTTTGCCTCCCTTTGTGCGTCTCTCTTGCCCCCTCTGCTCCTCTCTTTCAGACATCTCTTGCCGGATATTTTAGCCCCGCTCGGGCCTTGCAAGACTAACATCTAAATGCATACATGCTCCCCTCTCTGTCGCGCCGGATTCACTGGCTCCTTTTGACAGTTTATCTCCTTGTCTCTTTTGCTCTCATCCGGGCGCTCGCAGAACACATCTCTCTTTCTCCTGCCGGGCCCCGTCCTTCAGACTCACTTAGTACCTTCCAGTGCAGCTCCGCGTTCGCCTTTTTTCACACTTTAGTGCTCGTGCTTTGCCCACTCCTCCCACACTTGTGCCTTCCTCCTAACTTTCTCTCCTCTCACATTTTTTTTTTCTCGCATCACTCCATCCCACACCTCCTCCTCCTCCTCCTCCTCTCCCTTTGCTCGCCTGCACCAATTTTATCTCGTCCACTGTCGCTCTCTCTCTCTCTCTCCCCCATGACTATCACTCCTGGCTTCATGCTTCATCCTCCCCTCATCCTCTCCCCTGCCTCCAGGCGTTGGATCCCTTTGACTTGTCTTGTCGGGTCTCTGGATTACTTGCCTCTGGAGATGTGTATGTGTTTGTCCGTGCAGCCTGGTCCTCGCTGCTCGTGGCTGCAAGTGAGTTTCATGTCACGAGTCTGTGTTTTAGAGACTGATGCCGCTGCTCCTGGTGTGTTTGTGTGTTTGCCAGGTTCTGCTGGTTCGCATGGCCAGAGGGTTCTTCTCTGCACCATAAAGCCTCAACTCCACCTCTGAAAAAATACAAGAAAAGTCCTTGGCAGAGGGGAGGCCTTAACACACAGCTCCTCTTTAAATCTTCCATTAGCCTGGGCAGCTGAGCATCCTTGATTCTTCTACTCCATTTAAAAAAATCTCCATGCCAATGTTCCTCTCATCACAATAATTGCCAAATCTGCCATGTGTGAATGTTTCTTATTACACACCCTCTCAACTTTTTTTATGGAGATGAATGTTTGACTGGTGCATGCTAAGCTCTGACCCTTAAGAAGAAGTACGTTTTCCCCACCTTCTCTCTCCACTCCTTCATGCTGCTAATGGAATAATCATGGAATATGTTGCTCGTTGTTTATGAAATAGAAAAACAACTAAGGTCTATGCTGTCAAATGATCGTCTGCAAGAATGGATACATGAAGCACCACAAAGGCATAAGAATCTGCTCTGGCTTCTTTTTTTTTTTTTTAAATTTGAATTATTCACAATTTCATCATATGGGTTAGAAGTTCAAAGACACAGGCTAGAAAGCTCCAAACCAACTTCCGTAATATAGTCATGGCCCTGCTTAAAACACCCACATGCATGCAGTGATGTACATCTCTGCATGGAGATGCGGACAAACAAAGAAAGTGGTCTACTCTGACTTGCTCGGCTATAATTGTGTGGAAGTGTGCTGCAGGCATACGCTTTCACGTCTGTAAAAGCCCCCCGAAGCCCTTCTAACACCAGATAATAAGAAATGGAAACAGTGCTTTAAAGTCAGCTGTCAAACACCCACAAGCCCCTGCGCGCGGCCGCGTGCCTCCCATGAGCCACACCGTGGCGGAACTCTGTTGTGTGTTTCTCTCACTTTGTGGATTTTACATGCTGAGCTGCTCCGTGTGTTTGAGGAAACAGGCGCTGCTTTTGGATGGAGACGATTTTCTTTTATTGCCAAATTGCACTTGGATATCCACTGGCTAAAGTTACTTTTTAACCCCAAAGACTGCTCGAGGAGTTTAATGAAGTATGGGAAGAATCGAGAAAAGTTTGGATGGGATTCAGGGCTAGTGAAAATGTAGATGCTTTTACAAGAGATCATTTGGGCAAAGCTTGTCAGTGATTCCAAAGCCTACAAATTCCATCGCATTTTCATTTCCTTTTAGCTCTGCATACTATTTCTTTCAGCTAAAACAGAAAAAGAGGTAAATGTTGGTAGAAAGCTTAAGATCAATCTAATTAAAGGGCCTTAAATTGGGATTTTTTGACAGATTTTCTCAAGGTCAAAATGTACTTTTTAAGAAGGAAATTATGAATTTATAAAATAATGTAATATTTTTCATTATATTGTAACAATACATCATACATTTTATATTATATTCATTTAATTTTGATGCTCCCTTGTTGTCACTGTGAAAACCTCGTCTTATTTCAGCCTCGGTAAACCAATCAAAACAGCCAGAACTTTTTGTGTGTGTGTGTGTGTGTGTGTGTGTGTGTGTGTGTCATTTTTCTAGTCTGTTTATAGTTCCTCGGCAGGAAAAACAGTTATTAACAAACAAGATGTGATTATAAGTTTTTTTTCCACCAGGTGGTTCATATTCTACTTGTCAAAGGCTGAGGTGATTTTCCAATTTTCTCAACCATGATATGAACATGGCACAAGAACTGCGTGGGAGGGAACTTAGCTTAGCATGTAGCATGCAACCTTTAAATCCTAAAATGGTTTTTGCATTCATATCTATGTGTGGCTGAAACAAATGGAAGACAGTTTAAGAGATGTTTGTAGGTACTTTGCAGTCTTTATGCTAAGCTAGGCTAAAGTTCTGCTCTGCAACATTCCTTCATGCAGAAACATGAGATTGGTATCGATCAAAATGTTGCCTTTGGGATGAATTATGTTATCTCAGTTGCAGAGTGATGGAAAATAAATTCATTTTCTAAAACTATTTTCCGTACAAATTGAGGCTCCAGAGTTAGCACAAAGCTGGTTTGCATGGCCAGGCTCTTGGCAGGTGAGTGACAACACTAAACAAACACGATAGGCCACTCGAAGCGATCATATATACACGTGCACACTAATGCACTGAAGTGAGCCGTGTGGTCATGAGTGATGAGCTCCTGATGGGGCTGATTTGATTACACAGGCTGTTTGTCCTCGGATATCTTAGCCTCCACCTTGCCTTCTCTCCTCTCTCCCATCCCAGCGCGGCAATCCATTTCCTTCTGAAAGTGACACTTTAAAAGGTTGATAGCGTTTTGGCCGAGCCTCGGAGCCTCAGATCGATGGCTGCCGGAGAGTGGCGTCGGGGTACCGCACGCGTCTCGCGGCTCCGGACACAAGACTTGAAGTCAACACACCAGGTGAAGATGCTTTTTCGATTTGTTGCCACCGCGTGACTCTCCTCTCCCAGCGGATGGGAAATGGACGACTGGCAGCAATTTTTACCTTTTTTCTGCTGGTGTTCTCAGACCGGCGTGGGCCATATTGGTTTAGTGTGAGGGAGAAGGGTTGGTTCACACCGCTGACACACATCCACAGTCAGAAAACAGCAAAAGCATAGAAAAAATTCATAGATCCAGGTATGTTTATGGGTTCAAACGACACAAAGTCTCTGTACTTGTTTGTTTTTATGCCATACAAGTTCCCTGCTGTTTACTACTGCTGTAAAATCCTTCCGTGAAACATTATTTTACAATCAAAAGGGCTTATTCTGGCTCCTATAATTATCCTACTTGTTCAGCTCACTGTTCCCAAGTAGTGAAAAGAGAACTCATTTTTATTTGGATAATGCCTATTGATGGGTGTAGTTAAGGTGAGGAACTGAAGAGGAGGAAGTGTCCCTAACAAACCCTGTGGCTGCCAGTGGTCTATCCACACCTGGCTCCAGTTCAGCTCCCGCTGAGCCTCCACCCGACCAAGAGGAGGACCTCCAGCCCGGCTCTGCTGCCTGCCTCCCCTAAGCGACCTGTGCTTGGCCTCCCCATGCAGCCAGCCTGGCCCCGGGACAGCCGAGAGCTACGACGCATGGACGGCGTCCAGCGAACACGGGTAAAGCCCACCTTAGGGTCCAACGAGCGCTGTGGGAAAGCAAAGTCCTACTGGAGCTGTGGAAAAAGGGAGCGTAGCCAGAGCAGTCAGCCAAGCCCGTTTCCACGGCGGCTCTACCTCGCACTTGAGGGCCTGTCACGTGATCAAACCGTGGAATCGGGGACAAGAAGTATAGGGAGAGTTTGATAGCACACACACACACATCAGAGACACAATTATCCCAGCTCTGCAACTTGATTCTCGCATTCATGTGTGGAGTGTTACAGCAGTACACAGCAGCGTAAAATGGCAGAGCTGAGATTGGGCCGTATTGGAGTGTGAACAGTATAAATATTCATCAGCCAGCAGCAGTGTGGAGGAGAGGCAGCGAAGGATTGTGTCAGAACACTTGCTCCTCTGGAGCCGGATGCCTTCCCTGCAACTGTGGGTTAAATCTATAACCACTTCTTGCTATGAGGGCCTGAACTGTTAGAAACCAGACTGGTGAGTCTTGTTTCTCGCAGGCCTACAAAGGGTAAACAGGCTTTTGGTCCATTTTCATGCAGCCAGATAATGCTCCGCCTCCCGCTGGTGACCCACCGCAGGCGCTGGATTGCGACCCAGCATGCGGGGCCTCGGGGCCCGTCCTCTCCTCTCCTTCCTCTGAGCCCGCTCTCCTCGTATCTCCCCATCTCTCCAAGTCTTTATCGCAAGAACACAGCACACCACATTTTTAATCATGCCCCCGAATAGAAGATACTTTTCCAATTAATGGAACCGCTGTTGTGATGCACTGTGACTCTGAGAGCTGCGAGGCGGCCCAATAAGCCCCCGCCGCAGCTTGATATATGGCCACCTCCCGAGTTTTGAATGAGAACGAGATGATGTTTGAAATAGAGAAATCCCTGTTGAACGAAAAGTCTGCTGGCGAGGCAGCAAAGAGGGGGAAGGTGAATGAGTAATGCTCGGCTGAAGCTGCCGAGTGGCAGAACCGGGAAGCTCTCTGGCATGACTTTTTGGAATCGTATGAATGCGAAGCAGACCGTTACTAAAACAGAGCGTGCAGCGCAAAGCTGAAACGGAGGAATAACAAACAGCAAAGAAGCTCTCGGCTGCGCCTTTTAAAATAAGAATCTATTGATAGGTCATCCAGTCACCTCTGCCTGTTACCCTCCACAGGCAGCCATTGAGTTCTTACAACAAATGAATGTCTTTAGAGAGTGGTTGGAGTTCCTTCGCCTGGAGTCTCACTTGCTTCTGTATTGGCGCTTTATTTCAGGGATATATTTTCCGCTGGGTATTTATAACTCTGGGCTCGCTCTAGCTTTGCCGGGGACCTATCACTTTTCCCAGAGACACAGCCCACAAACACAGCCATGGTGGAGGCGCACATTGTTGTGTACACCGGCAGGAGCGCAGCATCGGAACGGCAGACGCCCTCACGCTCTTTATGCAACCTGTGCACTTCACAGCTTTGCCACCTCGTGGCTTCATACGTTAACTTGCCCTCCCACTCCATCAATCAGCTCGACGTCAGTCGGCCTGAATCCGCTACGCGTAACGTGTTTATGAAACAACATAATTTTCCATTGCCTCGCCGGTCTCAGGAATACATCAGAGTCTTTTACACCTGGCACACTCCATGAGCAGAATCGAGGGGGAAATGGCTTCTCTCCTGCGCTGACAGGGAAGGTTGAACATTCGTATTAAGCGAAGATAATTGAATGTAGAGGTACTACACGGCGCGGTTCGGCTGCGGCATGCTGCACGCCTCCAGGCCGGAAGCTGTGCTGGTGTGGAAGTGTTCATTGTTTGGGCGGTGGGGGGCTGCGAGACCACTGTAGTTCAGCTCAGTTCAGTGCTATTTATCATGAGTGACGGGGCGGAGGGCGAAAAGAACGGAACACCTTTCTGCGTGAGCAATGGAGCTGTCTCAGTAGCCAGTTAGGAAACCAACTGGGTGATAACTATAGTTCTATTTGCAAGGAGACAAGCGGCAGAAATCCATCCCTTGTTCTCTCATCTGCATATTTTACTCTTTTATGATTTTGAAGGGATCAGACAGCGAAGAGTCAAAATGTCTGAATCATAAGAAAAGTGCAGACGTTGGATTTAATCCCGAATGGTCCATGATGATACAGCACGCTGACATTTGGTGAGGCAGTCTGACCGTTTTACAAGCCTTTTTTAAAGAGAAAAATATTATTATAACATTGAATCTGACAGGTAAAGCAGATATAACCTTTTCAAAAGACGTTCAGGGTGTTTTCTGTATTCAGCAAGCATTTCAGCTCTTCATTCTGTTTCTTCGCTCCCCCCCCGAAACTTGCAAATCAGGGGAGACGAGCGAATTGTCATCCCAGTATAGGCGTCGCAGAGCGCTGCACGTTCTGTCAGTGACTGGATATTGTGCATCATGAAGACGAGGGCTGAGGAGAGTGTGTGTAGCTAAGAGCCAAGGTCGAAGGAAAGGTATCAGAATTCACACTCACTTCCTAAAATGAGGCTTTGTAAATACTCGAGGACAAAAAAAGAGAAGAAAGTAGTGGGGGGGGACCGAATGAGTACAGAAGTGAAAAGCACTCTAATTGCTCCAAAGGGAATTTGTCTCACACATGAGTAGGTTCAGCTTTACATGGAGCGAAATCAGAAAGACGAACAAACGGGAGCAGGGAGGCGGAGAAGTGGATGGAGGTGGGACGGGATGGAAGGGAGACAAAGTGAGAGGGATGGAGGAAGAGGACCACTTTGTCTCCGTCTCCGCGGAACCGCAAGCCGAGCTAGTTTCCACCAATTACATCCGTGTCCGTCAGCGCGCGTCCCGGATTCGAATCCCATCAACAGCCTGGAGGTGCCTTCGCTCTCCCGGTACACACTCAGCATCCCCCAACAAGCACACACACATCACGCTCATAATAATCTCATCAATCCCTCGAGCTTCGTCTCTCTGTGTCGCCCACACACCCACCTCACAACCAGCCAAACACATTCCCATCCCACCAACACACACAGACACACAAACCTCCCGTGTCACTTCCCTCCACTGTCTTCCAATTCCATTTCTCTCACTCTCGCCTCCCCGGGCTCTCCATCCATCCATCCACCCGGCGTGTGCCCTCCTCTCCTCTCAGATGATAGTAATAAGGCCGGTGATTGCCGGGGAAGGAGATGAGGGATGGCGCCTATTGATGATCGCGCCCGTGACAGCCTGGCAGCGAGCTACACGCTGGGCGTTCATTATTAGTGATAACAATAACAGCAACGCTGGGGCCTTAATTGAATGAAAAAGGCCTCTGGCAGACAGCTTTTACAAACTGGTGGTGAGTGCGGGAGTTGTTTGTTTGGGGGGGGGGGAGGAAAAGGTTGGACAGGCTGGATGAGAGTGATGGCGAGGTAGAAAGGGAGAGAAATGATTACAGGGACGCTGAGAAAGGAAATCGTGAAAGAGAAGCTGGCGATGGAGGAGGTGGCCATGCATAGGTAAGAGAGAGGCAGAGAGGAGCAAAAGGACAACAGGATGACGTGAGGTGAAGTGGAAAGCACGAAAGACTGAGGCTCCGGAGAGCGCTCGGAGGACGAGGCGTGAGAGAAAAGCGCCGACAATTAGGACATTTTTATTGAGTGGAGAGGTGAATAAATAATGGACAGTATTGTGTTTGAGTGGAGAAGGGAGAGGAAGCACGGAGAGGGAAATAAAGGTGCAGAGACAGGCTATGGGAAGGATTTGTAATGGGATGGGGGGGGTCACCTAATTTATAAATAATAAACCAGCACATTTTCTGCCTCTGCCATGTAGTCTTTATTTGTGCGAGTTTTGAAATATTCAAGACAGTCAATCCCTGAAACGGAGTAAATCTATCAAGACTGGATTTCCAAGTACAAACGATAAAAATGACAACTCTCAGATGCCATCAGCATGTGACTTTACCGTTGATGGATCTGCGTTTGTGCGTCAACACGAGGCGGCAGTTAATCTGCGCCCTGCCCTCCTTCGACAGACTTGATTTAGCAGCGCCATTCCTCCACATCCAAAACTGCTAATCAAATTGTCACGGCACGCCGCAAACATGCTAACAACGTGATGA
>KV751365.1:4332190-4345806 GCA_001698575.1 Mola mola | reverse complement strand
GGGGTGGACACGCTAACAACATCATCACTCATGTTAATAAAATGACATGATTTTCCGATGCCCTTTCTTTCTCTGTTGGCATTAAAAAAGACCATAACTGAGAGGGAAAGAAAAAAGAAAAATCAATTTTTTGCATCTGCACCTTGTTTCCGCTCCATTGTGGCAGATGGAATTTATTAATCAGGGTCAAATCACGCTCTGGCTGCCACAGAGAGAAAAAAAAAAACATGAAGGGGAGCAGGAAATGGAAATGAGGCTGTAAGATAGAGAGAGGAGAGTGAGGAGAGAGTGCTCTGACAGGAGGGACCAGATCCGAGGTAGGGGGTTGAATATTGACAAGATGATGATAATGTCTGGGGCTGAAGAGTGGCAGGAGCTCCGGCCTGCACCTGAGGTGGCGTAGCGACGGGGGATCTCTCCGGCAGCTGGCCTGAATTTTTCATAGCGGCGAGATGGCAGGGAGACATTCTGATAGGTCTCACCCATGTTCCTGTGAGAGCAGGCTTTCATTAGACCCGAGCCGAGGTGGAGGCAGCAGCAGTGAGAGGTGGGGGAGGCGAAGTCAGGAGGAAATAAAAGTCGAAACTGTTCTGAGAAAGGGAGCCAAGAGAAATTTAACACAGAAGAAGCTGCCTGTGTGTTTATGGTCCCCTGGAAAACAAAAACGCTCTGCCTTTGCTGTTGGGAGCCATTATGATGGATTTTGGGTAATGGAGTTTTGATGGATGAGCGGTGTCGGCCTGTGCTGGGGTCGGGACACGAGTGGCTCCAGGGGCGCGCTGATATCTGACCAGCAGAAAAAAAATCACATCATCTCCCGCCGCCGTGTTTAATTCTCCAGCTAGATTGTTTAGTTGTGTAATATCGAATATCCCGTAACCTTTAATACGTGCCATAAAACGACTGCAAACCCCCTCGAGAGACAAACCCACAGAAGCGCCTCTGAAATCCGCTTTCTGTGTGATCTCAAACACGCAGAAACTCCCTCCTGGCCCCCCTTCCTTTAAAGACTGCAATTAGACGAGGTAAAATGATAATGTTTTCGCATTCAGCATCCCTTTGGTAAACATTGCCGTTAGGATCAATTAACCAGCGGCTAATGAGCAAAGTGGGGGTCCGCCTCAATATTGCACCATTGTTCATTGGCTATTTTTAATTAATGGGTTTTGAAGTAAAAAAAAAGAAAAAAAATCGCAAAAGTTTTTAATTGTTTTTCTATTCGGGTAAAGGAAAGGGAGGGGATCAGAGTGTTAATTATAAAGTAGGGGCTTTAAAGCGACGAGGATTTAGACTTTTAATTAAAGACGAATTTGATGCGACCGACAGACTGAGTTCGATTGCCACACAATCCTCTGTTACTCTCCCGCGGCCCCTCTCCTCCATCCTCCGCCACTCATGTGGCTCTCCACCCGTCCGATATCCTCCATCCTCCGCCCCTCATGTGGCTCTCCACCCGGCCGATATCCTCCATCCTCTGCCCCTCATGTGGCTCTCCACCCGGCCGATATCCTCCATCCTCCGCCACTCATGCGGCTCTCCACCCGGCCGATATCCTCCATCCTCCGCCCGGCCCCTGTGCGGTGCTCACGTCCCCTCCTCACACATCACGGGGTGGATTAGGGACTCTGAGAGCTCTCCTCTACAAACGGTGGGGATGAGGCCCGGGTGGGGCGGCTCAGTCACTCCGTCGGATTCCCAAGATTGAATTAGTGAGCTTGAGACAAATCAGAGCCCTTTTAGACACGTTCACAATGTCGTTTCCTTCCATTCTTCCATCTCTTTTTCTCCTCGCCTCCTCCACCTCCTCCTCCTCCGTAATAGTTTTCGTTTGCGCAGCAGTGATAAATTGGGCTGAAGTGATTAGCGAGGTGTGAAACGTGATTACATACTGTAGCCGCGCTGTTTGTCGAGCAGATGCCCGCTACCAGCGAGCCGGCATCGGGTTACGGGGTGAAGGCCGCTCTCCCCCGCAGCCTGGGTCCCGGCACGATACTCTGGTGTTTCGTCATGATGCCGTCAAGTGTGACTCCTAAAACCTGATGACGTGAGTTGTTAGAAGCGGAACAGAAGAGCAGAAGATGTCAGAGCCTGTCGTCGGGATGAACTGCCTCCGTCAGACGGAGCGCGGCGGCTTTCAGCGTCAGCAGGGGTGGAGCAACATCAGAGGATGATGACAGGAGGAAGAGCTGACCTCCTGTTGTCTCGACACTGCCGTGATTACGGCAATCACTGTCATCAGCACTCCCTGCCATTAATGTGATTTCTCATGCTTTGCTGCGTGCATGCTAATGACGAGCAGCCGGCTCCTGCTGTATTAAAACGCGCCGTGCAGCCTCTGGCAAATCCACTCCTGATCAAGGCGACAACCTGACCGAGCATTCATCCAGGCTGTAATCAGCCCTTATGCATTATAGCTCTGTGAAACTCTCATCTCCCATTCGTCTTTCACTCATCTTATTTCCTCCCATTTCTCATTTTTTCCCTCCCGCAAACGGCAGAAGAGAGCAAGAGGAGCCGGGATTAGCAAATGCCGGTCTCTCCCCGTGTCCTTACATCCCTATAACCTTGTTGCTTCTCGCCACACGCGTGCTCCTCTTATCTGTTTATCCCACTCTTGTTAATCTTCATTTTTTACTCCATCATGCCACCCCTTGCTCTCTTCATTAGGGCCTTTTGTTGCCTTTATCTTGCTCTCGCCGTCTCCCGCCCTCATGCGTTGCTCGACTTTGCTCAAGGTTGCTCTTCATCATGAAGCATGTTCTTCCACTGAGCGCACAGGAGCTACCAGCTCATTCTGCACCAACTATTAAGTTCTCAGAGGACGTAACGCAAACATGATTCAAAACATTTTTCTCCAGTAAAGAACTGTGTCCTTTTGTTGTGAGAAATGTGCTCCTATGACTGCTGCTGACATGGTTACTGTCAGAGCAGAGCACAGGAGCCGTGTAGCTATTGTGTTTTCCTGCTACACGCACCTTCTTGGTTTTTGTTATTTGGCGAAATACCTCAACAACTATTTGATAACTTTTCCTTTAATTTACCACAGCATTTTCAGTATAAAGGATCATTCATGCTCCCTTTAGGCACGTAAACGACATTATGCTCACCAGCCACACGCTTCCACGCATCCTTCACGTTGGCATGATGTTAAGCTGCACATCCACCAGGGGGCAGGGCAGAGTCAAAAGCGCAGACCTCCATTTCTCCTTAGCTACCGATTAATTAACTGACATTCAATTCCCGTCCAGTCTCCTCTCAGCTGTTCGGGATCATAACGTAACATCATACGGATGTTTAAAGTTTCTTACCGATTCGCATAATCTTTTTTTCAAAAAGTAGTTTCTTCTTCGTGTCTCACTAGAACTACGGATCAGATAGTGACATCATCACTGCCCCCACAGTTTCCGCACGTTTTCTCTTGCTGCGTAAACGTCAGTGCTCACCATCCCCGAGAAGAACAATCCACGCTGCAAGGGATGGCGGGCTTTTTTTGTTGGTTTTTTTTTCCCCCAATATAAAGCTATAACGTGCTATAACGTGTTGTCTGCATGTAGCTGTTCTTCACCAGTTAGCAAAGGTTTCATGTATCGTGAATTTCCAGCAAGGCTAACACATGTCACGGTGTTAATTCATTGTCATCTGTTTGCATTCTGTGACCCTTGGTTTTCCAGAATGCCAACAAATAGGGAGAGAAAGAGCATCGGTGTCCAGAAATGTGCTAGAAGGAACATCAGATGAAGGCTTCAGACAGGCTCTCTGTACGAGGCGGGCAAAAGCAACACTGCCACTCTGTACAGTTATTGAAAGGATTTATTACGAGATTATGAGAGAAACAGTTAAAGATTTTGTGATTGAAAGTCATTTCAAAGACAACAATACTACTAACTGTGTGAGAAAATAAATCAAAATCATGAATTATAGAATTCACACCACGCTCTTGGTGTGAAATCAACACGGAGACAGTTACTTTAGTGAAATATTGTGGATTTGAAGCAGTTCATGTGCCTTTTTTCGACTGTTGGTAGGTTGTACTGTGGAGTTTATGCCTGAAAATACGACATATGTGTGAGTGAAAAGTGGTAGAATTGTGGCGCCTCTCCCCCACACAGAGACGATTAGCATGGTGTCATATCATGGTGAACATCAACATGTTGACATTTTTATTGTAAGCACGCCGCATGCAGCTTAAGGCCCACATTGTGCCGTAGTTGATCCTCGCAGAGCAGCTACTACGGATCTTTCTTGTGAAGGGGGCGGCTCGGTGTTCAGCAGTTAATGTTATTTCAATATCACAGCTAAGGTCAGGTACTAGAAAGAGTTTTTCTCTACACTTTCCTTTGTCTGCTTCCGTTAATTTCACTATTTCCTGCTACGTAATATTGCCTGCTTTCGATTTTCTCGACCCTGAAGGCTCGCTCCATGCAGGACAGCATTCATCATGATTATGCCGCCCTGATAATGAGAAATCGCGGAATTAATATTCATTTGTTCCCACTGGGAATCTAAAATGTAAATGCATGTAGTCTCAAGTCGCACACTGGCTTATCCACTCAAAGTGTGATTCAAAGAGAGGGTGCGTGGCACCCTTTTGAATCGCTGTGCATTACTCAAGCATGTATTAGCAAATATGGCCTCTACTCTTGTTCAGTAGCGATTAGTAAGCTCTGCTTGCCAAAAAGATGCAGCATGAGCAGCATTTAATGCACAGGGATGCTGTTTTCACTCCTTAGCACTTGCGTCCGAGGCTTTTTGCTAATTAAACGGAGTCACAGTTGACCTCTGTTGGCACGAAAACTTGGAGAAACAGGCAGCATATGTAGATTTTTAAAAGGCACATCTAATTATACTGGTGGTTGCTCATCCATCGCATTGGTTGCTGTGACTCTCCTGAGCTCGTTCTGTGCTTTTAAGTAAAATGTTCCAATTGCGGGGGGGGGGCGTTGAAAACAACATCAGGTGTGAATCGGACAGAGCGAGTCTGTCTCCCTCGGAAAATTAGAGCACAAAATTGTACACGATGTCTTTCAAACAAGCTGGTCTCATCCGAGGGCGCATGGACAACAGCTTGAGTCACTTTGTGTGTCGCACATGTTTTTCTGCTCTTCTCGTGTGTCATTTGGCGACATCCAGCTTTTCTCACGTACTCTGAGCCATAAACCTCATTGAGGAGAGATGTTAAGTGTCGTAGAATATAAAGAAAGTCTACGCTCAGAGGATGTTAAGAGCACACGACATGGCTTAAATCCACGAGAACAGGGTTCTTACCCTGTGTGAAAGATTTGTCTGACAGTCAAATCGTGTTTTTTGATTCAGAACTTTGGTATTTTTCCACCCAAACACAATTTCCCTGACTTTCAGGTTCTTGATATCATGTCGTATTGTGATTTACATTGACAGTATCAGCGTCGGTACCATCGGCTTGATGCCTGCAGTGAAACACCTGTTTGTCTTTGACTCAATAACAGTAAAGACTCTGCAGAAAACACACACAGTCTGGGACTTGTCTTACCTTTCTCTGCTTCCTGTTGCTGACAGTGCACCTGGGCTTTAGCGTCAAAGAATCATTTCTGACATTTCTGACGCTGATGCTGCTGTGGTTGTATGGCCTCATCAAGCAAAACAGTCTCAGTGGGGAAAAAAAAATCAAACCAGTAAACTATAGCCTTTATTTAAAGGAACTTCCTAAAATATCGAGGGCATCACATCAACGTGTGCAACTGCCAACTGCTCGGACTATACTGTCTGCTGCAGTCATCCTGGGCTATGTAGTTATCCTAACTTTTAGATTATTTAGCAGTGAGGCTAGTGGTTCTACTCACTGTAGTCTTAATAGACCTTAGCTTGCATCACAGGCGGAGGCGCCGCAGTGATTGGAAACCAAACTGGGGACGGACGGTCTGCAAGAGCGGTGGAGGCCAATTTGACGACAGGAGATATAACACGGCGGCGATTTTGCAGTGGCTTTGAAGGACATTCCAACTTTGAGGAGGGTGTGACACAGCTGCACAGGCGGGGGCAGGAGAGAGGTAGAGAGGCAGAACACTGAGAAAGAGACGGCCATTGGCAGTGGCCGAAAACACAATGCAGAGAGGGAACAATTTCCCATCTTACTCAGAAAGTCGAGCATGGACTTCAGGCAAACCTTGGCTGATTGTTTAAATACAAACTAAGGCAGTTTTATTTGATTTATGTTACATTTCAGTTTGACATTTTCTGAGTACATAAACTAGCTCTAAGAATTACCTTTCCCTTTTTTGACATTTTGTGAGTTATTTTTGCTTATCAGACTAAATAATAAAAGAGCTTAGTGAAACTACAGGGGACTATGGCCTTGAAATATGAGACAGGACGGACTAGCTGGCTAGTTAGCATGCTAACTTCAGTAGATATTGCTGCACCACAATACATAATCATCTTTAGCAGAATATGTGGTTGCTTCAAATTCTGTTGATTATTTCATGTTTAAATGTTTCAAACAACAATGATACCTATCTTACAAAGCCTTGCTAAGTAGTTTTTATGCCCAACCCCAACTACACGTGCCACTGCACAGTACCTGCTCTGACTTTGTTCGGTATCGGGTACTGCAACTAAAACCTGCTCATTATAGCTTATTGTTAAAGCGATGTAGTGGGCAAACTGTTGCAAAGTCACCAACATGAAACGCATGTATGACTGAGTGCGGGAAACTTTACTTCACCGTTCAGATGGCGAGACTTTAGCTCGACAGAGACACAACAGTATATGCTAACATTAACACATGGTTCAATAATTCTAACTGTTCAATATTACTAATATTACCAACTATAGCTATAGTTGTACGTGTTTAAATGTGTATGGCATGCAGATTTAGTTTAGTTTAGTTTAGTTTATTTTACCTCGGCGTGTTTGGAACCTCAACCAAGGTGGTACTAAAAGTAATACCGGTATGATTTTACTCGTGGAAAAAGGGCCAACAGCTTTATGCATAAAGCTAATCTAACTGTGACTGTATGGGCCATGTGACAAGTCACTGAGCCCGCACGTGTAAAACACATAAAAATGTGAACAGATGTAAATGAAAAGCCTAAAATGTGCAAATTGACACACAAAAAGGCAGTGTGCTGAAGGGGACATTTTCCATTCCCGGCCTTTGACTTGGCAGTTTATTAAATCCTCTCTGCAGTGCTGTAGCCTACCAACAGTGAACACAATTGCCTCCGTTGATGGTGGTGAAAAGTGTTTTCTGCGCTCTGAAGGGTAGGAAGGGGAGTCTGAATGCAATAGAGTACAATAAGCAAAACTCATCTGAACGCGAAGGCTGAGAAGGTTAAAATTGAATGGCTGTTATTGAAAAATGGGACTTGTTAGAAAAGTGTGTGCTTTTCCGCCGCTTGGCCTCTTCAAGTGTTGAGTCATGGAGTTTGTGTTAAAATCTGCTTTGTCCGTGATGCACCAGGTAAGGACACGGACACGGCTCAGGGTTAACAGGCTTGGTCCAAAGCAGGACTCCTGAGAGCCTTTTGAAAAGAAAACAGGAAAAAAAAAAAAAGAGTTAGTGAGTTAGAAGTGGAAATGGAGAGAGAGTGAGAGAGAGAGGGCAAAACAGAAATGACCTCTGCAGTTTTGTTGATGGCGAGAAGCAGAATGGGAGGAGAGGCGAGGGGAGACAAACTGAGCAAGGAGGATTAAGAAAGCAGTGGGTGAGGATGATCCCGAGAGGGGAGGGTGAGAAAGAGAGGGAGAGATGAGGAGGAGGAGGAGGAGAAAGTAGGAAGCAGGAAGTAGTGGAAGGGGAGGCGCAAGAGATTGATGAGAGAGAGTGAGAAACTAATTCTCACTTCACTCTGGGCTGGAAGATTAAGGAAGATTAGAGAGATAGAGTGACAGAGGCAGAGAGATGGGGTGATAACTTCTACCACAGAAAGATCTTTGAATGCCTAATACCCAGAGAGAGAGAGAGAGAGAGAGAGAGAGAGAGAGATTATGAAATAGAGTGAGAAGTAAAAAAATAAAAAAAGAACAACATACAGAGTGACTGTGCAGGAGGACAGAGACAAAGAGCTGGAGAGACAAGAGGATAGATAGATCAGGACAGAAGCGAATCAGACTGCAGAGGCTCCTAATGGTTGTGATCCATAAGCGCATAAATGTCCTTTATATTAGGGGCCATTTCTGGTGCTGTGCAGTAATCCACGGCGTGGGGCGGCAGATAGGAAATCCAGGTCATCTATATACCACTCTAGCACTCGCTTTCACCAAGACCTTCCATCGGGATTTGTTCGCTTGTTCTGTGCAAGTCTGTGTGACAGTTTCTTTTACATTCTGTTCTTTCACTTGCAAGAAGCGGAACCTATTTTCCATTCCCTGCCAGTGACATCTATTTGTTCAGTCTCTTGAAGGCTGGTGCAAAATTTCAGCAGAAATAGCTATAGGCATTTTTTTAGGCAGCAAGGGGCCGAGGGAATGAGTGCACAATATCGGGCCTTTTCCATTGGCACTTTGGGAGGCGCAGTCAAACGGCGCCATGTTGATTTCCATGATCTGTTTAAACGTGCTGAGTCGTGCCAAGTCATCCCGGAGATTAGATAGGCTTCTAGATCATTTCATCATCCTGTCTCCGTTTCTCAAACTGTGAGTGGTGGATGTCAGAACCGTGAAATCATAACCTGAAAACCCTTCGGCGTTGCACAGCGCAGGAGCAAACGGAGTTAGAGGTGGCGCCGATTTTGGACATCATCGACTCGAGATCAGCGCATCGTTCGGTGAAGACCTACACTTCAAGTGGAAGGAGTGCAAATCCCCAAACGTGCCATGTCAGAGTGAGTCGAGCCAAGCAGGCCGAGAATGTGCTGCAAGCGGGCGCCTATGTGGTCATTCACATGCTGAACGCACACTTGAGCACAAAGTTTTTGCCTGAAAAGAAGAGGCAAAAGACAGAGAAGTGAAAAAAGGAGGGAGAGTGTTGCGGTGGCAGACTCAATCCGTCATGCAGGATTACACTGTAAGCTTCTCCACGGCCATAGATGTGGTTTTTATGGGAGAAACACAGGGCTTTTCTAAAGGCAGCGGCCCCTGATATCCCTGCCCCATATTGCAAACAAAGGCAGAGGGGGGAGGGGGATTTTCCCCCTGCGATCGTTGCTGTCCGATGAGACGGTGAGAAAAAAAGAGAAGTTTCCAGGCGACAGGTTAGATAGCGACCTCGGCTCCCACGCTGGAGCTTGGATCATTACGCACCTTCGCTGAGGAACAGGTGACCTTGAAGGGGCGACAAGAGACTCACGACTTTCTATCTTTTTGATGTTGGGATTGGTGCAAGATGGTCGTTTCTGCCTCTATGTGTGTCGAAGCGTGAGTCGATCGGCACCCACAGCGTCTTAAACAGAATTTATGGTTCCGGCGATGGAGCAGCGCCAGAACATCCCAAACATTACACAGCATGAATGCGCCGCACAGAAAAAAAATCGTCTTGAAAATATATCACTGCCAAACTTTGATTTCCTGAATTGCCCTACAACACACCACTGAGATGGGCAGCTTGGAAATCTTCCCTCACAATACACCCACGGCCTCGGCTGACTTATTTGAACTGTAAGAAGTTCCCTATGACAACAACTTTTGCAACAAATATGGTTCCAAAGTAAGAATGGTGCCCTGGTTACAAAGGTTGTCCTCCCTGCTGATGACCTTCTCACTGAAAAGAAAACAAAACGCTTCACCGGACATTGCACAACATCTTGGAGCACAAAGCAATGCGTTTTAATTTCGCCATCCCTTATCCGTTCCTCACCCAAGGTGGCCCCACTCTATAACCTGCCAGAGACAGCGACTTAAACATGCCGCAATCTGTTCTTCCTTTAGCCTGAGCCGCCGCCAAGCAAACAAAACAACAAACTGACCCAAATAGAGAGAGACGGAAAGCAAAATGAAGTGGAGATTGGGGCGACGTCATTAGAATTACAAAAATATACTAGATACGGTGCAGAGGCAGAGGACCTGGGGAGCACGAGAGTTAAACAAAGGGGGGGAGGGGTATGCTAATAGATCTGGCAGTTTGCGACTTCAGCGAGGGGGATTAAAAAGCTGCGACAGTACAGGCATCCGTTCCAAAGTGTTCACACAATGTTCAACCAGTGCAGCAGAGTACGAGGAGGCAGCAGGACACGACAACATCCTTGGGAAACACGGTTCTGACAAAGGACAGATAACGAGAGAGTGCTGAACAGATGTGAGCATTGTGTTCTCTTTATTGATTCTGTAGAGCGGCGGTACTGGCGAGGATGGGCCAGAGGTCCTTGAATGAGATGGGAACAAAACTAAAAATTATAATTCAGTTAATGAATTATATGGACGGAATGTTAGCACAACCTTGGCACCTTGGGATTCTTCTTTACCAAGTAAATGTAGTTTTTGATGCGTCTCAGGCTGCATGTCTTTGAGTTGTAGGCATTTCAATGAAAAAGTGAAATGCTGAACACAGAAGTAGAAGTGCCTATGAACTAATCTTGCGTGATGCCAACTCCCAGACTTGGGGCTACTGCTGTACAGCATGTTCTGAAATACAAGGCTGGAATGGTGCAATTGCTCTTTTCGAAAAGCTGACTCAAAGGCAGAAATGGTTTCAAATTGGAGCTTTCTGTTGCCTCTGTTGGTTGTTTTTTTTTTTTCTGAAGATTGTTCTGTTGGTCAGTAAGTGGGTAAATCTGGCCATTAATTTGCTCCGAATTGAAACATTGAGATAAGAAATGGATAAAATCATAAAAACTTTGCGCTTACGTTCATGGTCCTTACAGGATGAATCAATGATGATGGTGTGATGTTGGTGGTTTAGACTTTTTCTAGAGCCACCAGCATTATCCAGAAAGACTCTCCACATCTAGCGAAGGCAGTATTTTAAACAGTCATGGTTCCCAAGAGTGTTTATCATATGACATCAGGGTGGCTTTTTAAGTTCAGAGTAAAATTTTGGATTAATTGCCATGTAGACATCAATCTTTAGCGGCAAATGAAACCTGTTTTTTTTCCCAAATTGTTTTTTTTCCTGTTTTAATTTCTTGGAATTCCCCTTTTTTTCCTCCCTTGATAAATGTTCCTCTTTTTCCAGAAAACACAGTTAGTCAAATTATGGTCAATTCAGTGATATTCAGTGTTTAACAGCAGCTGCTTTTTCTATTGGACATTTCTGCAATTCTGTGATTGCAGAAAAATCGCAGGGCCCTGCATGTTCCCCACAGGATCACAAAAAACATAAGGGAACTTTTCAGCTTGTGCTATCATGGCAAAAACAGGATTTCCCATTTAGTCTGGTTTATGTCAAAGTATCTGTAAAATATCAGCACAGTCTTGTCAGCTTTGGTTCATTTCTAAAAATTGTTGGAGGCCACTCACCCCAAACTTGCAAAGGTTTCTGTTTACATGGGTTTTCACCCAAACAAATACAGAAATTTACCAAAAATTTGGATAGTACAACTTTGACGCGCACATTCCCCACGTTGTTCCAAAAACGGAACAAACACGCTTTCATCTTCGAAATAATACACACCTGTTTTTGTATTTAGGCTTAGAAGAGGATATGAGTACAAACTAAAACCCTGAACCCTTGTTGAGAACATTCAGAGAGAGTTTTCATTGCACAGAACAGCCCTCTTGAACCCGTCAGAAGGCCATTCATAGCAGGTGTCCCCTTTTCACTCGCCCCCTTGCTTGGATGGATGATGAACATAAAAAAGAACCTTAAATGTAAATTGAAAAGAGAATGGAGGAGATTAAGCTGAAATACTGAGTGTGATTATTTGCTGGTCTTCTTGGCTGATAGCCTTGTTGGGATTCTTCGGTTTGCCCTCTCTTCCCCTGGCGATGCATCAGTTATTATCATGGATGACCTTGGGTTTGTCATGTTTATTCACCTCTGAAACAGCCCTCTCCCACCTCCGTGTGTCCTCTCGACGAGCCTCTCGTCCGGCATCAGCGCCTCTTGAAACGAACACCCTTGAAAAGTAAACAGCCAAGGGGGAAAAATGCCGCAAATCAAACCTCGGACAAAACATTTCAAAGTGCTGTACAGCAAAGTGCCTCGCTTCCCAATCAAGGACTCACTTTATTAAGCTGTTGTACGATGATTGAGATGATAGCGCTTTAGCCGAAATGATCTTTCAAAATGGCTTGAATGGAAAGTTCTCTCCTGCACTTGTCTTCATACACACTTAGTCATGCTGTACACACAGACGGCGTCCTTGAAAAGACGAAGTCCATCTGTAACTCCCGAGGACTTTTTCCTGAAATGTCAGCCCGAGCGCTGAAAATATCAGGTTGCTTTTTTGTTGTTACACATGCAGTCAGGTGGAAGAGGAGGGGAGACAGGCTTGATAGGCTTCAGGTGTAATTTCGGTAACTGCTTTGGCAGCTGATGACTCTCCATTTGGAGGACAGGTACCCAGAGCGTGTACCCAGACAGGCAGTGACTTGAACCAGAAGATCAGTCTGACACAAAACATCCCGGAACTTTGTGCGTGAAGATCATTGATGATCCTCAGAGGACCCATAGGGTGTCTAAAGGTAAAGATATGACAATGCCGTTACTGTAACCTAATAACGTCGGTGGCCATATAATACATTCAGATGCAGATCACGTAAGATTATCTCTTTTTTAAGAATATAATAGCATCTAATGTAGGAGTTGACACAAAGCCGAGGCAACAACTAAAGGCAGGGACACCATTATATTGTAATTATGTTCTGCATGTCACATATATTAAGTCAAAGTTGGAGACCATTCCAGTCTGGGTCAACCCCATGATTTTACCGGGTACACCTCTGTGATGTTGCATGTTCGACGTGGGGCTATTCTGTCCTCCACACTGACTGATTCCCCACCCACAGTGTAGAATATTGAAATATTTTGTTTAAATAGTCTTTCATGTTTGGCATTTAGGCTCCGACCTCATCACTCCCAACAGAAGTTTGCACAGAAATATTGGGGAGTGATGAGAAAACACCTTGAAACCCCCAAGCGAGCCTTCAGATTGGTGTTGGGGTGCTGGTGGGCCTTTCAGCACAGTTATTCACGCAGACAAGCAGAGGCACTGACAGGCAGGAAGGCAGATGGGATGTGCATGCAGATTAAGTAGACTGCCAAATTTAGGAGGGTGTTAGATGAGAACGAGGCATGTTTACTGTGCGTTTACCGACTGCCTGAACTCGCTCGCAGGCTTCGCTCCATTTGTGTCACGCCTTCCTGATTGATTTTTTTTTTTTCACTTGCTCGGATTGTAATTTTTCCTGTGTTTGGGGCTTCTACCGATAGTAAGTAACCTGCAAAGTTTTCCTGTGTGAAGTCGTGAAACACGATCAGGTCTGCACCGGTTGTTTTATTTTGAAAATTGCCCGGGTTGTCAGTTCTTGATGTCTTCACCGACTTCATCTGCTCAGTGCAGTGTAGTGTCAAAAATAGACTAAGCATCTGGTGGAATCACAAACGAACCACTTCAGCAACCCAAGATTGCACGGGAGGATCTCGGGGCTACAGTCAGCGCATAAAATTATACAGCCTGCATTTTTTCTGGCTTTGTTCAAACTCCTGGAAGTTCAACCTTATTACAATTATTCACAAGTAAATATGTGGATTATTAGATTTC
>KV751365.1:4312484-4329782 GCA_001698575.1 Mola mola | reverse complement strand
CCAGTAACCCGGAGTGCTTCATTTCTGCTGTGAAAGCAAACGACCCAACCGCAGCATTTTGTGATAGCAAACATACAAATTAAGCCCAATTTCAAAAGCTGAACTTCTAACAAATCCGTCTGCTGATTCTGAAATCTGTTCAGAAATAAGCCACTTGAATATTTATGCAAATCATGTGGTAGTCATGGTTACATGCATGTATGTAAGATCATACATCCCTGTGTTATAGATTCTTTCACAGCAGAAGCTGCAACGAGCAGGCTGGTAAAACTGTGCCGTGCCTCTGTCTGAGTCTGTGTATTTTATCAATTCATTAAAAAGTTTGCGACAGCAAAACCCACAGTAATAATAACCAAATTACCGTAAAAGATTCTCCTTCTTGCCCTGTCGCTCAGTAAATATGACATAACATTCATAACGTGTTCATTTTGCACTCTAGTAATTTAATATAATGCTTCTAATCAGTTATTTGTTAGCGAAACTCTTTGTGTCTCCAAAGAGCATAAATATACACATCAGAAGCATTACAGTCCTGAATAAATTAGTCTGTTGCTGCACTGTGGTTGAATTCCTCCTGTGGGTCCTAATGGTGATGAAACTGTCCGGTCAATAACTTAACATGTCCCTCCTTTAATGTTATGTTAAAAAAAATCATTATCAACATTGAACTGGGCTAGAACATCGAGTGTTTCAGTTTTCCCCTTCCAGATCCAATTAAAGGTGTAATGTGTGCCGTAATTGATTGGCGAGCCTCTTTCCCAGATCATCACATGCTAACACTATTGGTGTCCCTGCTTGTTAAATATTTATTGAACGTTTTAGCCTGGTCTCAGCAAATAGGATACGAATAATCGGATTCTAAGTCATTACTTCCGACAAGGAAACTAATTTTTTTGCAGGCGTTTGTTAGTTTATTTAGTGATTTGTTTGTGAAAAGGACAACTCAAAAATTTACTGATGGATTTTGACGAAATTTTCATCAAAGGTGTACAAACGATTAATTTCTGGCCTTTCCATGTCAAAGGCCAAGGTTATTGAAAGGTCAAACGAGAGATCTAACTGGTGTCATTTTGGAATTAATCCAGGGTCCTCCACATAGCAAGCTGGCTCTGCGGCTCTTGTGTCACACATCACGTGGTGACAACATGTTCTTTTACACAACAAATGACCTTGACCTAAAAATCAAGACAAACACCACTACCACAGTCTGGTAGAAAGCTGAAATATGAACTTAAAGAAAAAAACAAAGACGTTGAAAGGTGAGCATTTATAGCTGGGAAGCATATGTAGCTTATATATGGCTGCACTGGGAGGGATTTGCACCCTCTGAGCGTTTTCTTTCTGGTTTCACATTATCAAAACACATTTTTTAGAAGTTGGTGCAACTGAGAAAACAAGGGTCACAGGTCCATTAATTAATTATGTCTGTCAATTAACGAGAATTAGTGGAAGATTCTGTTTTTGCCACACGATCCCACAAAATCGTTTTGTTTCCTGAACCACACAAAGTATTTTTAATGCCCACACCTGACCAAATTGTGGCCATTGGTCTGTAGGATCGTAGACAGGAAACGTCTGGCCAACCTGCATCATCATTTACTGCATGCGTAAAACTAGGCGTACGTAATTAAGTGCTAAATTACATGCAAAAAGCTTACAATGACACAACATGATGAGCAAAATAATTTTTAAAGTGGCATGTTATTGAAATACAATCCAATGACATCATATTGACACCTAAAATCGGTAGCTAGGTGGCTACATAAAAGGGGCGGTGTTTGGCGAAACATGAGCAAGTCTAAACAACTTTCAAATTTCGTTTTAAGCAAAGGTGTAAAATCCTTATGTAAGTATTAAAAAATTCCCCGGAGAATTTACAAATAATCTAGCTGGTGCAGACCATTATTGTGTTAGAAAAACTGTGTTTGAGAAAGACTGAACAAACATCTCCTTGCTGTTTTCGACGCTGCACTGAATATCTTGCAATGCAGCGCTCTTGCTGAATGTTCTACAAGCCTCTGACTCTTGCCATTTAATGTCACCCCATTGATCTAGCTGAAAGCCCAGCAAATCCAAAGCCCCTTGTCGCTGCTCTGTTACACTGAGGCTTTTTAGTCCTAATCTCACCAATAGGCAGCCACCCATAAGCGGACTGAATTTTACAGCTCAAACACCGGGGCCGACACGCCATTTCATACCACAGTTTTTACAGTCACATTGGTTGCCACGCTGTTGTCTCTCCTCTCGTAGTCCGCGAACCCACTGCAGCCTCTTGCGAGCTATCTTATGTCCATAGGCTGGCATTGTGTACCGTATTTCACTCCCCCGAGGGAGGTAAACATCTGGAGCCAGTGTGACGCTCAGTGACTGAGGTACAGACAAGGCTGGGGACACAGGCGAAGAAGGTTGTTTTCCTCCTCCTCCTCACCCGCTGACGGGTCTGCTCTTAGCTGTCGAAGTTCAAAGCAAGGGCGGAGCTGCTTTTTAACGGTGCTCTGCATTTAAAACTGGACGGTCATCTTTTAAAGACGACCCTTCTTTTCCTCTCCTGTCATTTTTTTACAAACTCTAACACGCCGACAAACGACCCACCGCTCCACCGCCACTCTTTGCTTCTTCCCCTAGCCTGCCTCTTTTCTGGAGCTTACCTTTGCTGCTCAGTGCATAATTCTTTTGGTGTGGCTGCTTTGTCTCTCCTCTCCTGGTGTGAGAGAGCGCTCCCTTTCTTCTCTTTGACTCCACTGCAGCCAGAGAAGAAGTCCCCGGAGCTTTCTTGATTTTCCTCCGCAGCGCTGATAGAAGTTGTTCGGGGAGGATTTCTGTGCACATTTGCATTTGTGTGGACTGTGTGGTTTGTTTTTTTTTTGTATTTAGTTTCTTTATGAATCTCATGAGCACACTGTTCTTTGTGGGTCCAGGCCTCCTTTGTTCTTATATGTAAGTAGGTAAATAGATTTTCTGCAGGATGTTTTGTCCAAATGGCTTGAAGTCACATGTGTGTTTTTGTTTGTCGTTGGGGAGAAGCTGTGCGTGGGCTTTCTTCAGCTTCTGGCGGCGCATCTATCCGTGTTTCGCCCGTTCGGCGGCGGTGTTATCGAGAGAAAGAGACAGTCAGAGAACAGGCAAGGAAAAGAATCGCAAATCGAGGGCGAGGATATGCCTCCGACACTGCTGAGCTGAAAGACCAATTGAATTTAAGATGGACTGGACGCCTTAAGGAGATAATTATTTGTGATTGATCAGGTAACTGAGAAACTTTAAGTTAAACTTTAAAAAAGTAGTGTGAATCCCATGGTTTCAAAGTCTTGGCTATACATTTCCTAGGACTCTAATTAAGACGTGAGAGCTCCCGGGAACTACAAACTGCATCCAGGATCTCTATTGACTCTTCCAGAGGTCATGTTACTGTATGTAAAGGCTGCAGGTGAAATCCACAAAGATGAAAACAACAATTTCACTTTATTGCGCTACATAAAGCTCTAACAAGGAAATATATGCTTCAAACCAGAGCATCCAATTATCTTCCCTTACTGCGATAGAGGCTGATGCACCCGTGTTAGTGTCATACCAACAGTCGTCCCCTGACGTGCTCGGCACGATGTGAAAAGCTGTGACACCGATCAACATATTGAAATTCCGAGCCTAAAGAATTAGGTAGCAGGTAGCAGACCCCTTTCTGCTCTTGCTCTACATTGCGTTGTGTAGTTAAAGGGTTGAGGCACACACACTGAGATCGTGGGTCTGTGGGCTTATTCCTTTAAAAACAGAGGAACACATTGGCGTCAAACTGCGAGTCACATCATCTGTCCATCCCTCCATATCTCTTTAAAACTGTTAAATCCATAGCAAAACCTGACATGAAGCACCACACTGCTTAACAAAACAGTGGAAGTCCCCTTTAGCCACATACAGCATGCACTGCTGAGTCTGTGGGGCCAGGGGCAATTAACGATAGCATCACGCTAATTGGGCTAGCGTAGCACAAAAAAAATACAATATAAACTCAAACTAAATAACCTTCACAGACAGGTATGCTACAACCTCTCATTACTGTACATGTGACTGGAGAGTAACTTTTCCTCAGAAAACAGAGTCAATTTACAAAAGAATGAGGGAGCACATCAAAACGTGACTTCCCAGCTCCGTAACTCAACGCATACTGAGGATGGAGCAGGAAGTGCATCGCCTAAACAATAACCAGGTGAAACAACAGGTGGGGCTATGAGCAAGTGGGGTGGGAACCTATTTACAGGCGGAACTTATTTGGGGGAAGTTCCTATCAAATAGAAATAAAACTGTTTCAGTCAAAATAAGACAGAAAGACGTGGAAAAATGAATGGATAAATAAAATAGCAATTTCACTCTCGCTACAAATGCAACAACTAACTTGTCTGATTTTGTCTTTTTTCTTTTTTCTTGAAAGAAAAACTCACAATCGACAAAAGGTCCCACATGATAATGTCATGGATTTGTGTTCAGCTGGTCACAGCGCCATGTTTATATTCCGCGCCACATCCTGCCACGGGCCCCAGGCTGGCTTTACAAGGTGCCTGTGGCAATGATTGCCTGGCCATCTAACTCCCACCAGCTGATAAGTTCCTCTGGGAGAGAGCAGAGCTCTGTCATTGAATTCAACCGATCGCCTCCACATGCTGTACATCCGAGATAACGCATAGCTAAGCTCAGCCTCGCATCCTCCATGATATACCTTTTTATGTAAAAATCTGTGCAGCGTTTTGCCACTGGTCCCATTTTAGAACCAGATATGCCCTTGTCGCTTTTTTTTAGGATTTGATGACAAGATTTATACACCCAATTATGCTGCTGGAGCCTGTTGTCAAGATGGCAGCCAGCGAGACACCTGTCACTCTCAATGTAGCAAGGCCGAGGAAGAGGACTGGGTGATTGATCGAAGCCTCAGAGTGCACGGAGGGTGAGGGACACGGCGACGGGCCCGTGATTGACACGGATGAGAGCCGGGAAACAAGGATAGGAGCGGGTGGCCGGGAGGACCGGGTACTTAAACAATAGCGAGTTAAAGAGAGGGGAGAGAGGGAGATTTAGAGAGATGGATAAAGCTGAGGAAGGGACAGGTGGTGAGTGGGAGAGGTGGGAAAACAGAACGTGGGCGATAGGGAGGGATGGATATTCTCTTTGCTTTTCTTTACTGTTCAACAAACGGGTTTTCTTAGAGAGAGACAGAGACAGAGAAGGAGGTAGCCATGGATGCAGAGGAGGAGATGAAAGGGAGGAAAAGGGTGAGCAGTATTCCAGGAGGGATGTCCCAGCTTCAGTCATGCCCCATTGAATGTGCTGACAGGGCCTGTCTGCACCACAGTAAATGTCACATAATAAATAAAGACGAAGCTGCTTAACCTGTAACGCACAAGTTTCATAAAATGTATCTACATAAAAAAAGGGTTTTAAAGAGTTTGCAAAGTTTGGTGAACAGCAAGATGTAATTTAAAGGCACCGTTTTCCAAACATCTAAAAAAAAAATACAGATATTTACTCTTAACAATAGTGCCATCTAAGGATCTAAATAGTTTTGGGTTGAGTTGTAGAATTTGGGGGATTTCAACTATAGAAATGTCCATCTTCCCTTAAATGTAATGAAACTGGATAACTGGGTTTGCTTATGGTGCCCATCGCACCGCGTGAATCGGTGTAAGGGCCGATTGGGAACGCCAGGAACGCCCCGTTTCTTTCGCCATTGTCTGTTTGGTGTGTCCATCGTTGGCTTTGTCTTTCCTCGTTGGCATTATTTTCACTCAGGCAGAGGTAGAGAATACTCCAATTGGCTGTTCATTTTATGCTGGTTACACACTAGACAATTTTACGCCTCATTTTTGCCAGCCCCAGTGAAGTTGGGTTGGTTTGTTAGCTTAGTTAGCCTCCAACCACTTGCCACTTTAAGACTAGTACATGACTAGAAAGTGTTTGATGTCTTTCAAGAGGGCAAAAACAAGCTCATAATCCACATGGTTCAACAACTTTTAATTTCATTTGGGTATAGATAGTTAGGCTAAATGTACAGGAATGCTAATGGAATGCTAATGGGTTGGCTAGAATCTCTATCATCTCCATATCCATGAGTAGTGACACTGCCCAAAACAAGGTTTGTAGATTATCTTAAGTAACCAGGTGATGGTTTTGTGGAAAGAGACGCCACTGTTGGGTATTTTTAAATGTATATTTTTTGTGCTCTGAGCATCACAAGAAAAGTGATGTCTGTGTTTCTTTCTCCATCTCTTGGCAACACCTACAGAAAAGGATAAATAACATCATGGGCAAGAGGAAAAATGCATGTTTTCAGTTGAATTTACATTAAATTTTCACCATAAAGTTCAGCATACTAATCAGGGAGAAGATTTTTTTGATCTGTACAAACTTGAACAGTTGCAGTTTTGGGACTTTTTCCACACACACAGTCATAATAAAAGTTTTTCTTTTACATTAATGCAACCAGGCAGAAAGTCACATCAGGTTGCCTGATGTGTGGGTTGATGTTCCTTAGAACCTTGTAGCCTAATGTGGGCCTGCTGTTATCTTGAAAGAAGCACACTGATTGAGATCTGACATTTTGATTCGGCGTACGACTCACATTTGGGGCTTGAGTTGCACGAGAGGCACACTGAGAGTGCGAGTCAGATACGTGCCAGAGCCGAGGAACCTTTTACATCGCTCAAGGGGCTGTGTACAACAAAGTGCATCTGTATCCACGCCTTGCATCTGTATTGACATTCTAAGTGACTGATCAAAGCAAATGAGTAATTCAGCTAATTAATCACACATCAGAGTGATATGAAGGTAGCTGCTCCCTTTCTTGCACCGCAGTCAGAAATCCTTGACAGTTGTTTCCATTTCTAAGTGCCCCGAGCCTTTTCTGACTGTGCTATTCAATCTTTTTCCATGTAGAATGGGGTTATGAATGCTTTGTCCCCATCTATCTAAAAGGCGTTAGAGAAAAAACATTTGGGTCATTATGAAGGTATAAATGAATGTGTGCGCTGAGTCTCAAAAGCTCTCTGTGCATGTGAAACTGTGATTGCTGCGCTGTTAATGGCTCTGTCCTCGCTCCTCGTCCGGGTCCTTTTACCTCCACTTTTAATTAACGCAGCACAGTGATTAAAGTTTTAACTTAATTATCTTTATCTCTTTCTCTCAGGGTATTCGAGGCCTTCGCGGAAAACTGAATGAGGCACAAGAGGGGCGAAGAAAGACACCAGCAGAGAAGGTCTTGGTGAGATAGATAGAGGACGATATTAGGCAGGGAGGAGTGACTGACACCTGCCCTCCGGCTGAGTTTGAAGGGCGCGGAATGGGAGAGTGAGAGGAAAGGCGCGAAAAGAGCGGAAACAGAGGAGAGAATGAAGACAGCTGGAAAGCAAGGCCTGCCTCACAGCAAACCTTGTTAAAATTAGTGCAGCCTGCCACAAGACAAGATGATTACAAGAAATCTGCTCTTATTGATTTCCCTGTGCCTGTGGGAGGGGCTCGTGGGAGGAGCCTCGGCCAGTAAGATCGTCCGGAGGAGGGGAGTGGGCGGACCACACACGGGCAAGCCAGGCGAGAGCAGAGTCGGGGACCAACGGGATGCAAGCGTGGATGCGAATGCGATGCCCGTGGCGACCATCAGAAACCTGATTAGTCATGAGCAGGCGGGTGACACTGGAACTTTTTCTTATTCCAAAATATTGCAGAGTCATGCTGCTCCATTAGCAGCAAACAATGAGAGGAAAGCTTTCCAGCCCAAGCGTGAGGTCCACTCCCTTGATAGAAAGGAAATGGCCCTGCACATCGGTAACAAGGACTTGAACCAAGATGTGAAGAAAGTGAAAAACAGCACCAAGACTGCTGAGACCAAAATAGCACGGCCAGAGAAAACAGTCCATCACAAGCCAGATTTACACACCAACAGAACCAGGTTTAAATCAGGCTCCAGATCCAGGAGCAGACCTGATTTGAGCATCCATACCACAGGTGTACCCGGTAAAGGATTCAGCATAGACTCGAACCGAAAGCTGAACCTCACTGGCAGCTACGGGGTTCTGAAGCTGCTGTCGAAAGAAAACCTAGTCAGAATCGTCAATTCCCAAATGCAAAGCGTTCCCAGCCTGGGATTTCCGAGCAAGGGCAGCCGGAGCAGGAAGAGAGACTTGATTGACGTTAATCACGGACGGTCGGAGGCTCAGAAACTGCAGAGACAAGATATGGCTGTCACTCAGATTCACACTGGGTTTGATAATCAGACTGCATTACCTTACGTAAGCCCAGTCACCACTCCAGATCTTAATCAAGACCAGCGCGACAGCACGCACATTAATCCGCTGAGCGACGTCAACCCTGCTTTAAGTAAAGGGCAGAGCAGCTTGGGACTGCAGGGTTCAGATAATGGTGATAGCAGGAGCAAACACCTCGTCCGTTTACTGTCAACACCTCGCAGTGAGGTCAGCCTCAGCCACGAGAAGGAAGCGATAACCAGCCAAACAGAAGTGCCATTAACATCGACAAAACATTTCCCGCTGTACGTGCTTCCCGAAACAAATGATTCTCTGTCTTCTGTGCTGACAATGCAACCCCTGGGAGTGAGAGGCAGTGCAGTAGATTCCCACAGGGACCCATTAGCAAAGTCAGTTCACGCTTCTCAAACAGAACTCAGCACAGCTCAGTACCCTCCAGATGAAGACAACAAACGTGTCAACGGCAGTCACGTCCTAAGGCTCCACCCGGCTCCCGAGTGGAGCCACGACGTGAGAGACGCCGGGATGCAGGCTGGCGATTCAGAAAATGGGAAGGGCCTCGTGTTTGAGGAAGCCGAGGCCGACGTGGAAGAGGAGGAGGCGCTCGAGCGAATGGAGAGGAAGGGGTCGCGCTCTCGCAGCAGGAGGAGCTGGATCTGGAACCAGTTCTTTGTGATTGAAGAATACGCCGGGCCCGAACCTGTGCTCATCGGACGGGTAAGGGAAAAGACAAACTTCATCCATCATTAACAAAGGCTGTGAACTATTATATGAATATTTAAGACACTTCTACAAGTCTCTTACGTGGCTTATTTGACCTCAGGTCCTCGTCTCAGCTAGCCTACACATCTTATACAAGAAATGGTTAGCATAATTCAACCCCAGAGTCACGCCTCAAGATTTCTTTTGTGCAGCATTATAAACCTGCAATTGGAATTGATTTACATTGCTTCAGTGCGATGCGGTGCCTTCCAGGTAGTCGTAAAGGCTTTAATGAATCAATGGTTTATCGAGGCGCAACAAAATCCCCAGATCCTGTCTGCCCAAGGGGCTAGCCGTGATCACTACCAATCCGCAAATGCCAATGGGAATTGACATATCCAGGAGAATTAATAGCTTTACTTTTTCTTTCCACCATTGATTCCCACCCCAAGGCAGAAAGCAAGAGTCTTCCGACTGTTGTCTGATTTCCCTGTAGGTCGGAGCTGTCAGCTCTCCTCTCTCATGGTCAGAGGTCTACAAGGTCTTGCTAACCCTATTTCATTCAGGCTGATTTACACTTGGTTTGACAGGATTTATCTCTGTGTTCCCCCTCAGCGCAGCATGTGCAGACCTGTAAGTCCTACTGCTCTGCTCGGTAATTTATTACAATCATTGACTGGGCATGTCTGACCCTCGGCGCCTGACGCGCACACATCGCCCTCCTCTTTTGACAGAGCGAGCACATGAGCGTGGAGGAGGTCACGCGGACCGGACAGAAGGTGTCTTGGCGCCACACGCTGTAATGGCTGCGCTCTCAGGCCTCAGCATGGGCCAACTGTTTCGGTACCCAGCTGTGGTAGATGAGCTAATTTATAAGCCTGTGTGGCCAGTTTGCTGAGCAAATGAATAGTAATGATCCCTGTGTGACTGCTGCAAGCATGGAAACCACAGAATTAGAAGTTGGTGTGTATGTGTGGGTGCTTAAAGTCGAGTCTCCGGTTGAGAGCTTCGGTGCCGAGGGAGGCGTCCACAATAGCCCAAATCGCTTTGCGCGCTCTCAGATTTTAATTTCCAGGTGCATGCGGATGAACAGGATCTCGCCGGGAGCGCCGATGATTAACCAACATTTGATTTGGCTGTCTCTGCATTTGTGCTGTGACTGATGGCGGTCTGAACCGATTGATACGAAGCACCGTTGGTAGCCGTGGAGAAGATGCAAGAGCTGACGGCCCAGTTTACAGATGGCACCCTGTGTAAAGCCATTAGTGCCAATCTGCTGTGTCAAGCAGGTATTTATGCCAGCACATTGTATGGCACTCAAAAAGGGAACACCGCCAGGACACACACATGCCCATGTGATAGTGCTGACACTTGGAAGGCAACCAGAACGCTATTGTGCCCGCGCGTGCGCGTATGATTAGTACCCTGCTGTATTAGACGGTGACGGCACACATGAATAATGCTCTTATAGATCTAAATACGCTTATGAATTTTTAATCTTCTGCTCTGCTCCGGCGTAGGCCAGCACTATAGGTAGAGAGATCAATGCAGACATGCTGCCACGGCTTCTTTTCCTAACCAGGGCCCACTTTGTGCTTTAACAGTGAGAGAAATGATGGAGAGTGTGAAGGAACTGCCTGATCCACCTGCCAAACGCAATGGCAATTTCAGCTCTTTGCCCGTGACTCACAGCACATCTCTTCTTTGGTCGTCTCAGACACACCAGCGATGCACACGAGTCTGTACTTAATTGTGGGCTACTTTATGAAGGTCTGCCCTCTAACACTGATTCATGCTGTGTGATCTCTGGCTTTTCTGTCCGGATAAATCTACACTACAGCTGGAAACAAGAGCCAGGACTCTAATCTGTGACGCCAAAGGGAGACAAAGACTCTGCAGCTAAACTGATAATGAATTAGGGGCCAACGTTGTGGACGCAGTGACAGCACCTTGTGTAATAGGATGGATATTTTTACGCACTTTCTCTGTTTTCAAAATGTTTGAAAGCGCCATAAAAAAAAAAAAAAAGAGCCCATTTGGTATTAGATCTAAAAGCAGCAGCCGTCCATTCGCCCTTAAAACGCTTTAATAGCTTCAGAGATCTGAGTTTTTACTTACTGAGGTGCCTTATTTTTAGAGTTTTTCAGGTTCACAAGAGTTGCCAAAAAGGGCATTAAACATTCTGAGCGGTGACTCACACACTCCTGATGCCCGCCACGCACAAACGCGCACGCACTCATAGAGTCACGTGTGTGCACGCACGGAGGCTCGCAGACGCTGCTGTGTTACTATATTTTCGGGTGTCTCTGCCTCATGATAATTGGGAATTTAATTGATGCTGTCACATGGTCTGTAATGGGGTTTCAAGTGATTGCAGAGCAAGTGTGAAAGAAACACAGATTTTTGTTGAGGAGAAAAAGCGCCTCAGCAGAGCTGGGATTAAGAAAAAAAACCAACACTTTTCTGACGAGCTTTTTTTCCATCCTCGGCCTCCTCTTGAAATGCTCACTCACTCACTGACACCTCACATGGGGGGAAAACGTGACACATATGTTAGTTTCTTCCATCGTGCCCTGCTTCCCCTTAATGCTAACTGAGGTCTGTGAGCTACCTGCATTGTTTTATGTAATTCCAGAGTGCAACAGGAAAAGGACGGAGGCTATCATTATCATTAGCATGTTATTAACAGCAGCATGAACATACATAATTCATGGTTAGTGAAATATTCCTGTATTATACAATTTACATTATTGTCTTTGCTACACATGACATTCTCATTATGACACATTATGAGTATAAAGCATTCAGACCTCAATGGGAATCAGTAATGAAACACTTTGAGATTGTGACACAACAAAAGATTTCTGCAATTCCCAGAGTTGCATTACGCTTTCTCATTTTGTTGTATAATTCACCGTTGCCCACAGCTGAAAAGTGTTCTGTAATATGTAGTTAAAAGACTCCTCCGGCCCAAGGGCATCTGAAGACGTATAAATGGCGCACTTGTCGAACATTCTTATCGATAACTCCCGTGCCTCTGGGTGCAACGTGAGCACACGCGTTGGCAGAAGCGCTCGCGCAACGGCCGAGAAGGAGGCTGTCACAGGAAGCTGGAGTGTTTGTGTTTGACTGCTCTCTGGAGCGAGGCTCTTGCTTCATTAGCCAGTGGTAAAAGAAACAGGATAACATTTACTCAAGGGCAATTTTGAGGTAAAGGACTTTGAATTAACTTTATTAGATTTCAGAAATTTTTTTAATTTGTTTATCTTCTCTTTGGCATTTCCAGTGAATGTTGTTGTTGTGTGGAGAAAAGTTGGACTAAGAGACAAGTCTGGGATGAAATGTCAATCAACTGTACTAACTGGATGAGATGCTGAATGTCGCATTTTAAAGGTTCCCTGCACCTCTTGCAAACGGTGCCATGGGTTTATTCTGGCCCGTGCATGATTCCTTTCTCAGCTAATAGAGCTGCTGATGCTGGAGCGCTAATCTGCTCCGTGAGTCAAATCTGTCTCTGAGAAAATGAAATCAGCGTAAACTTAGAGAACTTAGACAAAACTGCCTTTAACTCGATTCTCAGGTGGCAACAACTGTAAGAAAACATCAGCCAGTCAGCCAGCCAGTCTCGAACCATGTTTAGATAGCACAACAACGTTACCGAGCACGTGAGACAGCAGGTGAGCTGGTGGAGTCGGCAGTTCTTTCACAATGACGTGTCATGGGTTCTTCTTTCACATATTCCTCATTTTTTCCCCAAGTTTCATTGAAATCCATCCAGCACTTTTTTTTGCATCATATTGCCAACTTGTAAAAATGGTAAAAACTACAAAATTTAGCTTAGTACTTATTAAAGAAGCAGATTCTTTTTATCTTCAGCAAACAAAATGGGACACCAATGTCTTTCCATTCAGTATTTTCTCAGCCTGGAGGTTAGAAAACGAATATACTTTTAGCTTGGTCATGTTCCTTGATAAAAAAAGCTAGTGGGGTAAAGTAATGAAGCGTGTGACTCCGAGCAGAAGTAAAATGATCACAGATTAATTTAAGCCTTCAGTATGTCGAGACAAAGATGGTTGTATTGGTGGGATTTGAAAGTGTGCAGAACTAGGCACATATCTCAGATTATTATTCCTTATTTGAAAGTGCTGCAAACAGTTCATTTAGGACTTTACTAATAACTGCAACAGACTCATTTCTCAACTCGGTTGTTGGCTCAATTATTTGTATAAACTACTAATTTGTTAATAAAAGATGCATGAAGCAGGGAACAAGAGTGAATGGGGGCCCACACTGATTGTGTGTGGGTAACACACAGACTGTTCTGCAACACCTCTGCAGTCATTATCATACATGGTTGACTTTAATTTTTGAGACTTTAGAGAGGCACTCTATTGTAACATTTCAGTTTTTTTGTACTAGTGTAAATATTTATGTGTTTCTGCTGTGACCTTCCCAGAGTTTTGAGACTGTTGATGTGAAATATTAAGCTTTCTGGCTGTATGTCTGTATGTTGTCTAAGAGACGCAGTCATGTTGCGTTATGAGAAGTGTAGTGTTGTTTGCAGAGACTCTTAGCGTCCCAACGTCCGCTCACAGACTTTGAGGTGCGACACTGGTGAATCCATAACGGATTAGGGCTGTCCCTCTGACTAATTGTCATGTGATCCAGGGTTTATCTCGAGCCACTCTATGGCCATTTTCCATCGGTCCGAGTATCTGCAGACGTTGCCTTTGGGAATTACCCAGTTTGTGGTGCTGGCGCGTTAAACACGGCCCCAAAAGCAAAGAAAAACAACATCGTATGGAAAGAGAGGGAGCAGTCAACCCCAATGACCAATCTAAGCAATTCAAGCACACGTTAGGCCATTTCCATTACTCCATTTTGAGTCCTTGCAGCCTTTCTGACCCAAACAGTCACCAGGAGATGTAGGTTAAATCTGTGAAGGTTCTGGGTTAAAGGCCTCAGGGTGGGATTGGGTCGTTCTCATGGCAACCATGTCTTTACCCTTCTCTTTCTATGGACTTTTAAGGTCTAATTATTCAGCATTTCCATTAATGTGGCATTTCATCCACTTCACTCATTAAGAGCATTTACACTCATCAGATAACTTTAGGAATTTCACAATGTCGGTGCAACTTTCCTGCATTGGATACAAATGACGTGTACACGCATAATATCAGGTCCAAAGCCATACTGGCGTAGTTGTGTTGGCACACGTGTAGCTGCAGTGATTTATAAAGATCACAAGCTACAGGAGTTTCTGCTGTGTTGCTGTTTTTCCGAAGCCGCTCAAAGGCCAGTTTTCTGCCCCCTGACTGTTACTGATAAATATTTGATTGAAGATTTTGATTTATATCTAGTCTGTTGTTCCAAAAAATACTTTTGTACTCTTACTAAAGAGATTTTTCAGAAGTATTTACTCTGTGATGTTGCTACTTTGCTAAAATATGTGAAAGCTTCTGTCGCATGCAATTGTACATTCTAAATAGATCTTTTCTACGTCCAAACAAAAATGATCATTTAATCGCAATTCCTGCTTCAAAGTCATGAACTCGAATGCACTCAGTAGCATTCAAATCCGGCACCGGTTCAGGATCAGGTGGGCCGGGTCGGGAAAATCATAGCTGGGAAATGATCCTCCCGCGGCAGAACGATGAATGCATTTCTCGTGAGTCACCTACATTGACTATATAAAGCCCTCCAAAATGCTCTTGTCAGGATTTAATGTTAATTAATGTTCCGAGTCTCACACACAGTCCAGGGGATTGTAGTAGAACTGTGACTTCAAAATAAAAAATGTTTTAATTCCCCTTTCCTTCAGAGATTTTTCTTCGTAACGTCAAACTAGTTTTTAGTTGCTGCGCACATGGAAGCTTTAAAGATTACTCACAGCAGCCTCACTTATCATTAAAGGAAATCTTTGAAGAAAACACTCATCCATCAATACCTCACACAATAAAGAATTTGCAGAGGAAAGATTGAGCTGCTCGACATTATTTAAAAGGAATTGCAGCTTACAGCGACGGAATGCAAGTTTTACACAAGTAAGAGTTTGAGGTACTTTATTGAATGGGAATTAAATATTTCTGTTTTTTGCTACCTTAAAACTTCAACTTCATTGCATTTTGAGGGCTAAGATTGTACTTTTACTGCAGGTTACGTGCGGCAACAAGCTCAAAAACCAAATCACGTACATAAATACATTTAGTCAGATCGAAAAACAAAAGCCACACAGATTCTGATAGTGAAAAAATGATAAGATATTGGATCTGATAATTATTGGTCAGTGTGATGATTAATTGGTGTTACCTTGACCTTTGACCTAGAAAAGCCATAAGTTAATTTATCTGCAGCCGGTGCCAAATGACACCAATTGCACCTCTCTATGTCAATTGTTTCAGAAGTTATTTAAAAAAAAAAAAAAAAGGTTTTTAGACCTTTGACATTGAAAGCCGAAAAATGAATAATCTGAAGGCGGCTGCTGACACCAGTTGGACGCCTTATTACATGTAAACTGTTTCAAGCATTTTACTATTGTAATTTTGATAAATAGCCTAAAAAGAGCTAAAACAAAAACAATAAAAAATGTAACTGTATAAGCCATAATCATCAAAAAAACAACAACTTTTCCATGATATTATATTTTATTTTGCAAACTTGCACCAGTAGAGTACACGAAACACTTCCAATACGTGAGTCATTTTTGGCGATAAAGTCAGAAGAAATGAATTAATACCAGACAGAATTTTACTTACAGTATTTAGTTTTCATAAAGGTGACTTTTGCCAAAGTAATATTTGCTCTTGATGAGTTTGGATTATTTTTAACACCACTGAGGGATGGTGATTAGTTTGGCTGGGGGGCAGGTGGATGACAGCAGGCAAACTGAAGCAGGTGTGGACCGCTTGTGCAGTCAATAAAATAAAGGTCCCCTGCACTTCTCTTCTCCCTGTGGCCCTGGGGTACAAAAAAAAATAAAATATAAGGCTGATAGGTCTGGCACAGATAATAACACAACACAGACAAAAGGGCCCTTTATGAAACTGCAGATGGGCGTGAAGCCACACGGACGCAAATGATCCCAACAAAGAGAGAGTGTGGTCGCGCCAACAGGCGCTAACTGTAAACACACACGCCTCCTGTCAGGGGACTCATCAATAATGATGAAAAAAATGTCGCAAACAGCTCCGGGTTCTCTCGTTCTTCCACTCTTACGCTCTCTGCGGGCGTCGCCTAGCCTCCGGGTTAGAGCGCGGCGGGGGTGAGACAGCAATTAGAGTGTTGGAGGGAGCGAGATCGCCGTGCTGGGGAAACCGGAGAGGGGCTAAGGAACGACGTGGCGAGGCGCGGTTAATGGCACGAGGAAATGTAGACCAGAGGAGAGAGGTTGGGAGTTTAAAAAAAAAAAAAAAAAAAAGGTGAGAAGATTGAAAAATAAGGTAAAGGTTAATGGTTGTCGACTGGTGGAGGGGGAGAAGGTGTGAGGCAGGAGTGAGACCACACCTGGAGCCAGAGGAAGACAGACAGGAGGGAGAAGGTGAGGTTATGAAGAGAGGCTGGGTGGGAATCAAACACCGGGCGGAGTTCACAGGGAGACAGAGAGTGAAGGAAGAGAGGAAAGCAGCTAAATATCATTTTCCTGCAAGTCCCTGTGGAGGCCACATTCAGCTGTGGCTCTGTGCTGAGTGGGTGCAGGATCACGTAGAGCGAAACAATAGACGGGATGACGAAGGGGAACAAGGCCACGAGGGGGGGTGAAGAATTGGAAGAGGAGAAACTGTGGAGTTTATTAAAGATGGAGCTCAAAGGAAACACACAGCCCAGCAAACCAGCGGAGCGAGCGTGTGAATTTAGAGCTTCCTTCTCTCCGATGAGAGAACAGCACTATATTTTATCTTAGAGGAGTATAGGAACTGCTTAGCTGTGCCGTTTCCAAGTTTGTGTGTAATAATGGATTTTTGCAGATAACCCCGGAAATGTGGGCGTAACCTCGACAACCTAACGTAATGTGATACATGAAGTAGAGCACGAGATTTGAGCCGCAGCCGGTTTATCGCTCTAGGCTAACCCTTCAAGGTTAGCCGTGTCAGAGGAGGGAGAAAGACAATGAGTTTAGCCGCGGCGCAGCAAGGTGACATATAGGGAATATGTGAAGTGGAGAGGCTGTGAAGGAGTTTAATTTATTCACTGCCCTCTGTAAGCTGGGCGACCTTGAGCTAATATTTATGCACTTGCCTGGACTGTGCACTCCACGTCTCCCTGTGGCCCTGAAGGAGCCCGTGAGTCAGGGGAGAGGAGGGCAGAGGAGGCTAAAGAAGAAGGAGAAGGAGCCACATGCCAGAAAGGGAGAGAG
>KV751365.1:4290191-4304329 GCA_001698575.1 Mola mola | reverse complement strand
CCACCCTCTCCAGCCATAAAATACCCGTAGTCGTTTTATCTGGTTAAGTGCGTTTTCCTTATTATATTTTCCTATTAGTCTTAGAGGAACAGATAAGGGTGAGAGGTCAGCTTTAAATGGATTTGGTTTCCTAAGGCTCTGCTCTCTTGCTCCGGAATGACGCCGAGCAGCGCTTTCAATCAGCGCTGCCACCGCTCGCTGTGGTAATGATGGCTGGGGCTTCATTAAGAAGCTCGTTAAGTCCCCTCGCTAAGCTCCAGGGCCGTTAAGACTTTGATTGTTAATGGCTCTTCGTTAAAGAGAGCGAGGAGCCGGGCTCCCGTGGTGGTCTTGACCAGTCGGGCGTTTTGGCCAACTGGCCCCAGTTGCCTTTCGTGGCAGATGGATAACAAGAGCAGGCGTGTGTAATTAAAAGTGAAACTTGTCTCAAACCTGCTTGCAACAACACTCAAACTGTTTCAACTCCTCTAAACCTACTCGGGCGCCTCTGATGGACAAACCAAATTTCTTAAATAGAAAAATCCCACTTTATATACGAGCAAAGGGCACAAGCCAGACTCTGATCTATACATCATCACAGGGACAAGACCTGAGAGCAGCATTTTAAACAAAATGACACTGAGGCGTACAGCAGTTTGTAACAGCCCTGTCTGTTCATCATTTACTTAAATATAACAACAAAACGTTGCACAAACACATACTGGAGCTCGGCGGTGGAACGTAGCTGACGATTGACTCTGAGATCCGTGGGGATGCAACACATCGAGTTGTTATTACGATTTACTCGACCAGGTCTTAATTGTGCCATAAATATGGACGCCTCGCCCCCACTTTTGCTTTTTGGGCTCAAAACAAAAGCAGGTAAAAGAAAAGTTTTATTTTAGAGCATGTGGAAAAGGCAGGTGGATGCTCATCATACTGCATGACCGATGAAGTGGTAGGATGGAGTCGGCCTCTTTCTACAGAATTCGTTTTCACGTGTCACGATTGGACACGCGCCGGTGAAAATGACCCAATGAATGATGGCTGAATTCCATTTCGTTTCCCGCGTCTGAGTCCAGACTTACTGGAGCTGAGCCCTCATTAATGCGTTTAGAAACACCTGCTTCTCCTGCTATGATGAGTAGGGGAGGACGGCCATTAATGAAGAGGGTTGGAATATGAGCCAAAAAAGTTGCCATGGCGTGTCCATTTTGAGACGTTTTGCAATGACAAAAAGTGATTCTTAGCCGTGTTTTTGGAGTCTTTGTACTAAAATAAGTATCACAATGTGATAACAAAGACCTTTTTCAAATAATTCTCATATTTCGGTCCTCTGCCCTGAATGACTGGATTCTCTTTTGACCAAAACGGATGAATGAAATGTTTGCGAAGCAGGTGGACTCAGAGACAACAACAGGGGCTCAGTTAATTTAAGCGTCCCGCTAACAGTAACATTGAGCCAGAACACGCAGCAGAAGGATCCCCTCTTACCAGAATCAAGCAGTCATTAATTCACGGGTGTTTCCTGCTCTGACGTGAAACCTCAAACATTTTTTTATTAAACATCCAGCATCGTGACCATTTGCGTCGTCCATCTTCATATACTGTCAATGCGAGAGCTTGATTTTCAGAGTGGTGGTCAAACCGATTAACCAGCTAGGAATTAAGATTGACACGGAAATACTCTATTTCACAATCAGAATCGGCAATACTTTAAAACAGTTCCAAAAGATTCACCCGGTTATAAAAAAACATGAAATATGAATAATCATTATATACTACAGAGAATATTTACTTCCATATCACAGTAAATAAGGAAGAAAAAGCTCAAAAAAGGTAGGTTTAAAAATAGGTGGTCTGAAGAATAAGTGATTAAAGATGAAAAGTGCTATATAGAAGAGGTAAATGTTGGAATGTACATTATGATTAAAGAATGAATACATTTTAACTGCATTTAATGGCACAGTGAAATGTACAGTGAAGCCAAACTAAAGTCAGAGTCAACATCATTTATGATTGTTTAACTGTGTCATGATAAAATAAGTGGTGTTGACAATCTGAGGGAGGCAGTGACTCGTTCGCTGGTATAAAATATACACTTAGAAAGGTTTCATTCTGTGTACATTTTGATACGTTTCCACATTAATTATTCAAATAAGATGAACTACTGAAGGTGACGTGTTTTTTTTAAACTGACAATGTGCCAAACGGTTTGCACAGTGATAGTGTTCAGTCAGCCTGAATTTATGATTGCTTCCCAAGCCATAAGCAACACTGTCAACATCCATACTTGTCGTTTACCCCCTGGAAAGCTGGCGTATCCACGCCATTTCCCCGTTGAAAAATGGCGATCTTCAAAGTAAATTAACATTTGGATGCGCAGTATATTCTCCAATTTTGATTTTTGCAGATGTGCTTAGCTGTTGCCACGCAACAATGCCTTTCCGAGCCAAACCCTGATCCCCTCCCCGGCAGAGTAGGGGGCTAAGTTAGCACCCTCTCTTTGGATCGCAGTTGCTATTCAGTCCACGTAGGTGCGGGGTAATGAGATTGGATCTCGATGTGCCAGGCGCATCCTCCCATCGCCTCTCTCTCATCAGGGACGGGGGACAGTGTAAAGCCCTCCCTCATATTACCTCTAACTCTATGGGAGGATGCGTGTCGCTCTGCCATCCCGTCAGGAGCTGATCCAATAAAGCTCAACGTGGGCCTGTGATCGATACTCATGTCCCGTCGCCGTACACCTCTCCCCTCTCACACATACCCCTCCTATCAGTTCGGGGAGAATTGATTGGCCTACTGTTCATTATTCCTTTGATTTGGTGCTTTCATCTGATAGCCAGGGCGCTGCATGTGCACTGACTAGCAGGCCCGCTGTCCACAGCTGCTGGGTGGTGAAAAGAGCCTTTAAGAGCGAGTAGGAGAGTTTTCGTGCTGGATATGGTTGAGATTACGGAGATCCCGGTTCCTTGCAGCTCACGCTGTGGGAACAGAGACAGAACAACGGGAGGAAAGTTTGCATGTGAGAGCACTTGTAGGAGGTATTGTGCATAACTCTTTTGTGTTCCTGCGTTTAAATTCACTATATCCTGGAGGCATGCAGAGGATCATCTGCTGGTTTTGTCTGCACTGTCTCAGAAAACAAACTTCATTTTCCACTGGTGTTTACGCCTGCCTTTTCTAATTCTCTTCCTCCCCTCTTTCTCCTCGTCTCCCTCCCTCCCAGCTCCACACCGACATGGACCGGAATGATGGACGCACTAAGTATGTTCTGCGGGGCGAGGGGGCGGGCTCGGTCTTCGTGATCGATGAGAAGACAGGTAACATCCACGTCACCAAGCCGCTGGACCGCGAAGAGAAGGACGAGTACCGTCTCATAGCCACGGCCACCGACAGGCAGACGGACCGTGCCCTGGAGCCCTCCTCGCAGTTCATCATTCGAGTGCAAGACATCAACGACAACCCGCCTGTGTTCAACGAGGAGCCCTACAGCGCCATCGTGCCCGAGATGGCAAATATAGGTATGGTGGGCAGCGGTGGGTGGGGGGGGGGTTGGGTTCAGATTATAGAGAGTGACCAAAGACTGGAATACACTGGACTGACCCTACGAATACATATCCAAATATACAAATAAATGTGAAATCTTTTCTGACATTATCCTTGTGACAATGATTTATGTTATCTTTAATTTGTTATTTCAAAAGGTCTTTTTTTTTTTGGCAATGACTTAATCTCACGTTTCATGACAGTTGATTTGTCATCAGTGACAAATAAACCCTCACCTGTCAGCCAGTCAGCACAAGCTCCAAAAAATCCGCCTTTTTAGCTAAAGAGGGACAAAATGCTGAACTATTCCTGAATTCATCTGCTTAAGTTAAACACAGTGCACAGCTACAGTCCATTTCCTGTAGCATAACAATGATACACTGATGGTAGCAGCATTACCTCGTGTCACGTTTTACATGCACAACAAGCTGTTAAACAACAACAGAGAAACATGGTTGCGTGACTCATCATCTGCTCAACAGATATTTTCGGTTGCTTTTTTTTGTTGTTATTTCAGTTAGCTGCTTACTGTTTTTTTTGTCTTTTTTTAATCTCCTGGTTGTGGATCGCACTTAAGATAACATGTTGCAAAACATCACAGCCCCGTTGTTCGGCCTCGCCCCACCTTTCCTTTTATCCAAACAAGTCAATCGGACGCCTGTGGCCCTTCTGCTGCGGTTGCAGTGACAGAAGATTACTCCTGGTTCCCATTACGCCTGCTTAAATTAAGAAGGAAAATGATGATACTGATATGTACTATTATGTAAATGGTGACAGTAATATACATCCAACTACAGTCTTTTCTTTCTCTATGTAAAATGGCTCTCAGCATGTATTTGTGTTTGTGATTTTAGGAATTAAGGGAGAAATAATTCATATGAAAATAATAATAATAAATAAAACAGGAGTAAATCAGTGTTTTCTCCATTTCTTGCTGGACTACTTTTGATGACACCTTTGTTGTCCAAAGTGTCCCCCTAATAGCATAGGCCCCCTTCAAAGGGGCTACTATCATTCAAAAACATGACACAAGTGTCAATATAATCATATTTACGCAATTATGCAATTACTTTATTACAGTATGTATGATTTTGGGCTGTGGATCTTATTATCTCCTGGTCTTAGCCTCCGACAAATATTTGACTGTGTCAGAAATTCAGGACGATCATCTCACAACGTGACGCTCTTATCAGCACGACCACTCGGATGCTAACATGTTGGTGTATGCTATCACTAACCTGACTTACCTCAAGCTCTGTTTGTGGTGCACGTGCATGCTGTACTCAACGTTATTCAGTCCTTGTCACGCAATGTGGCGTGCGATGTTTATAAGATTGCAAAAGATGGAGGATCTGTAGGAGGCTTAAGGCTTTTTTTTCCCTTTTTTTTTTTTTTTTTTACCCATTGAATATTGAAGACTTTATTTCTCAATAGTTCAGAGCACACTTTCTAACTTCCAGTTGTTTTCTACCTCCTATGTCTGTGTACCAACCACAAATGAATTCTTGTCGATTAACTAATTGTTTATGGGAGGAAATGTGCCTGCAGCTTTCCTGTCATATGATCATGTGAACTTTCTGCTGTGAACTGACCTGTTCAGCAGTCTGCCAAAAACCAATTTGTTGTGTTTTTCCCTCACTTGTAACGTGGATAAATTGCTATGGCAAGGCCATCTGCAGTCCAGACAGCAGTGAATAGATTTTCATTACAGAAAGATGATTAGGTTTAATGTGTAGACCAGGAGACAACATGGAGGTACAGCATGTTAGAGTTTGACCAGGTAACCTTTGTGCAAATCGTGAGCCATGCAATTGTAAGACTGGATGTGGAGAACTTCTTCTGTTGCCCATTTGACTGGAATTCAGGCTGGAATCTTTTCTCATGTCACAGTTATCTTTCACGTCCTTTCTCCACTGTGATTGAACAGTAAGAGCAAAGAGATAAAACGAAAAAAAAAGATCTTAATTGCCGGGATAAGAGCTTACTTGGATTTCTGTGGGTGATTGAAGTCACATTCTGGCTTTAGCAATTTGAGGCTGTAGCGCTTTATTCGTTTGCTGTTTAATCAGAACAAAGCAGCAGCAAGTCACTGTTGTCAAACGCCCAAAAAAGATGGATGTCCCCTTTGACCACCGTGTGCTTTATTATTTCTATCTCAGAGGGGCGAATCGTCTGACGGTATTTTATTCAGCAGCTTTGAGTTGGTGAAACGTGCAGGCAGCACAAAAACATTCCTTTAACGGGCGAGAATGTGACATGTTGAGAGGTGCAAAATATCAAGTGAGCCAAATTAAAGCGGTAATGGACTTAATGTTTTCAGCGTCGGAAACCTGAACTGAAGGGATTTGTAAATTTGGATCTTTTTTTGTTTAAAAAAAACAAAAACCATGCTGTGGCCACAGCAGATGCAGCACCGAGCGCTTTTATGTGCCCCACAATAAACATCCTCTTGTCTCTGGTGGAACATAAAAGGATTTTGAGGCCCATTCAACTGCACTGTTGCTTTTGTTGTCACGATTATTTAAAGTTGTAGAGAAATATTGTTATCTTGGCCTTCAGTGCAGCAAACAGCATGAATCACCAAGAATGAATTGTTTGGACAGAAAAATTCTCACATTATGGAATTAAATGAAGGGAGAGTTTTCGTATTTTTCCAGTCTCCAGTCTTGACTTTGGCCAGGTGACATTGAATGTTATACAAAACATGGTATAACCTCTGTTTTTATTGCTGTCGAGGTGAACTGTGATTGCCTGAGGGATAGAAACAGGTGATTTCTTTATGTCTTCGTTGCAAAACGTTATCGGTATCATTATCAGTTATTGGCCAAATTGTTACTTTAGATATTGGTATCGGCCCTTAATTTGTGTTTTTCCTTTCTTCATTCATTTTTGGGGTCACCGACTTCCAAAGTTTTCTGACCTTTACAAAAGATGAACAGATTTGTGTAGATTTATTCCAAACAACGTATCCCATGCTGTTGTAACCTGCCAAATAAACCCACATTGGAATGAATCTACACACATTCTTTTCGTTCAAGCTAAACAGACTTAACGGAGTAATTTCCAACAAAAGCTGTATTTTGTGAAGTTTTAGACCCTTAAATAGCAGCAAAGAGGGATTAGGTTGAAAAGCACCAGTTCTACGCATAAGGTAAGAATGCATCTGAAGGGCCAACATTTTGCAGTTTCACTATGTTGAGCCCAACTGATTCTGTTTTCAGAAAAAGCTCTGCATCTTATGCCTGAGGCAATCACCAAATTATAGCACTTTATATACAGAAATATAATTAAGCAAATCAGAGATTAACCTGTTCTTGGTTTTAATGAATAAACAACTCAGCGATACACGTCCATGAGATATGTTAATAAAAAGCATCTTTGAACTTTTCTGTGTTTCCCGTTTCGCCTTGTGGACTTTAGCAAAGTCAGAGCTGCTCTGAGAGAAACTCTGCAAACATTTACTAACGTTAGCAATCTGCCAGCCTATCTGGCAGGTGCAAGATGGAGTGAAGTAAAACACTCCCCACTGCATTTAGCTTCAGCGAGGCTTCGTCTGCAGGTAGCACGAGTTAGAATACAAGCCTCTTCTCAGATCGTAACACCTAGATATACGTTGTAAAGGGCCCTCGGTGCAGGTGCAAGCTAAAAAAATGCACAAAGGACATTTGTTCTGCAGTAATTTCGTTCGTATTTATGTTGGCCACATAGTTTTCTGCCCTTAAGGTTTTTTGTTTTGAAAGCTCCTGCATAAGACACATCTTGATGCACGCGCGATATGACTTTTTTTTTTTTTTTTAAATGTGTACTCAGATCGCTTAGTCTCCCCTTTTTTCCTTTTTTGTCAGGAGGTAGGAGGTCAGGCGGCGCTGCTCAGCTTTATTACTCTTTCGGCATGAAATTGCATCTCACTTTTTGCCTTCAGACCCGACAGAGAGAATTTCATGGCTGGTGGTGGCGGAGATGCGCGCACAGACCTCAACAAAGAAGCCCAAATCAAATGCAGTTTAAGTGCAGTGCAGGCAGAGTCTGTAACGGTTTAGATTAGTGGATAATTCTGAATAACTGTCATCACAACTGACTCCAGGACTTATGACGTTTTCCCCTTTTGCTAATTACAACACCTGGAGCAGGAGTGACACAGCACAGAGCTCTGTAGTCTCCATTTGAAGAAATGTGCAACTTGCAATTATGCGCCGGTTGTGCAGTTATAATGATTATTAACAGGAAGCAAACTGATGGACGTTCAACATCAGACTGAGCACGTACAGTACATCATCCATTTAGGGTGCTCCATTTGTGGGTTTGTAATAATTCAGATTTCTCATTTACATATGCTTCTCCATTCATCTTGTAATGTTTTTACAAATAGTTGATCATTTCTGTCTCCTTTCAGCCATTTATGAATGAGGAGGCCAGAAAAAATGGCTGTGCTCTCCCTGACATCCGAGAATATCTTGTACCGTGTTCAGCTGGGCTCAGACTACAGTTGTCGCACGCTGGAGGCCACGGTGACTAACTATCTCGAGGCACATGTGCAGCTCCAAAAAAAGACTGCAGCTTGTTGGTTAGCGTGCTAATTCCAGTGGCTTTAACTACAATACAATACATGGACAGTTTGGGCAGTTGCTGTTTTTTTAATAAGACGTATTAGGTTCAAATATTGGCTTCATAGAAATGCCCCTCCTGGTCGGTTGGCTTTTCCCTGATAATAATAATAAACTTTATTTATGTAGCATTTTTAAGACAGAATTGACAAAGTGATTTGTTTTTGAGACAAACCATATACACAAACAGAGAGAAGCAGGACAGAAGAATACATGCAACAACCTCGTGAACTGCATTAACTACTGTTATTAACTTAATTTACCCCCATTATAATGTTATTGTAATGAATAATTGTGCTCTCAGTTTTTGAATTACACGTGTTTTAAGCAATCCTATCTAACTACTTGACTCTTTTTGTACAGAGTATATTATAAAATGTTATATTTGCATTATGCTACATGTAATATTTGCAGCTGGGGCACGATTGTGTAAACTAACTCAGCAGATTATGATTAATTATTCGAGCACACAGGATCCAGGCACAGACCGGCACATATTGAGACAACTTGAACTGATCTACAGGATGTTGCCGATTCACATTCGAGGCATGTATACTGTTTCTATGAGACTCTTTACAGTGAGGAGCAGTTTTCTTCTCGCCTCGTTAGGAAAATGTTTGCCGCTTAAACAGGATGAGACCCTGACATGATTGACCGTAAATGAGACCTGCCCCTGACTCCAACCGTGAATATCTACTCTGCCCACTAATGATGCTCAGTCTCTTTTCCATATTGCACTGTGGACCAAAAATGGTGGTCACCCCCACCTGTGCATGCCCCCCCCACTCCCATGTCTGCACTCGCATCCTTGTCAGGAAAGGAGCCGAAGTTAAATGAAGCAATAGACTGTGATATGCTTTTAGCGAAAGGGCGGATTCTTCGGAATTAAAAACTTCAACCAACACTGCATTCATGGTAAAACAACAAAAGTGGGTTTCTGGGGCACACGCTGTAATATGATAAAAACTCGACCCTGGCTTCCTGTTTAAACACTGTCCCGCTCGACGTTGCCGTTGATTTATGGCTGCGCGTGGTTCCGATAACCTTCAGCCACCTCCTCCTTCGAAAGCAGAGACATGTTTGACCTGTTTGAGAGTAAATATGGTTGTTCATTTCAGTTTCACTTGAAAAGCCCTGACAGAGTGCATGTCAGAGCTACAGTGACCCGATGTGTGTGATGGGAGCTCTGGGACTGAAAGAGAGGGAGAGAGAGGTGAGGGATTTTTGCACAGATATTACGGTGAAATCTCAGAGTGCCAATAACTGTCTGACATTATAATTCAGAGCATGACTGCAGAGTGCCTGTGGGAAACAGTTTGTATGTACAAAAAGTACTCTAATCTCCATTTAAACGCTGCTCTGCCCATCCAAAATGGGCTTCTCTTCAAGGCGCAATTTTGTCTTTTAAAGCAAGAGCTGCTTTCAGGAAAACTTTTGAATTTGTTTGATAAATAGAAAAGAAAGCGGGAACAATTTGGAATAATTCACCCCCAAATTGGTAGGTTTAGAAATATTCTGCAAATTTGGCCTGCGGTGCTAACTGTCTACCTGGTTTAATTTCTTAAACATCAAGGTCCCCCCGGTGCCCGAGTTGTTTAATTCAGGAAAGAATGGGTCCAAGGAGAGCGCGCCGATGGAGACGGGCGCTATTTAGTAATCCTATCAGCTGCTGCGCGAGCGTCCGCTCTTGTGGATTGAGTTGTTCGGTCAATCACGGGTTCAATCTTTACTTGACGATCCAGTATTTACCAAATTGACACTGATGCATCGTCTGAGTTGTCTCTGCGAAAGTGTTTTGTCTTGGCTTCACTTGACTGGGTACAAACATCTTGCCAAATGTGTATCTGCAGTCTGGCACATTTGCAGTTTAACCTTGGAGATGAGTATTAAAAAACAACATATAACACACAAATGGATTCCTCTTCCTTCTTCTGCAGAGGACGGATGTTTTACGGTGTATTTTTGATCCTCGTGGAGTGTGACTGGCTGTGTAAAAGGCCGACGGGCGCTTGCCTCCACCTCGCACTTGTTGCATCAACCTCAGAGCCAAACCGTTTGATTCCTGACTCTGATTATTTTTTTTTTGCCGTTGTCAAAAGCAACACTTCTGCCTACTTATCTATTCATGTCCTCTGCACAAATCTATAAGATCTGGCTCAAACGAGAAGCCGGAAGCATAAAGGGATCCAACAGCCGGGTCTTTGTAGTGTCAGTTTGTGACACTACAAAGATGGTGATCTAATAGTTTGTGTGTGTGTGTGTGTGTGTGTGTGTGTGTGTGTGAAATGGAGACGGAAATCAAAAACTGTGCAGATTAAACATTGTGACCGCACACTGTGAAAAAGCTCAAAGGTCTATATATCCTAAATAAACAGTTATTGTGCGCTTCTTTTGTGTTTCATGTGAAGTGAATGTGTGACTTCATCAATCACCGTGACTGTCGATGTCCCCACTAATTAAACCTCACACTGAGATTTTAGATTTTTTAGTTTTAATTTCATTAATACCTTTAATACTTTTGTGTAATCTTCCCAAAGCTGTCTCGCAACGTTAACAATGTGTAATTTTTTGATTTGGATGCTGGAAGAACTTTTCTTCATTTTCTTCGGGCAACACGTAACGTGCATTAACATCCCCCTAAGAAGCTTAGCCTCTTTTAAGCTTTTGCTACGATGCACGCTGAATCTGCTTGAGTATAGCTCAGAGAAAATATTTTGAAATGTAAATTGATTCCCCGCAGTTATCAGTTTTTAAATCTACCACAGCCAGCAGAGCCGCTCTCTGCTTCAACTGAACTTGATGTAACTTTTACTTCTGTGCAATAAAGGTTTATTACCAGCATTATAGGGTTAATGTTAGGGTTAGGGTCAGGGTCAGGGTTTATGTTAGGGTTAGGGTTAGGGTCAGCGTGTTATTATGTAACTGTTGCATTGTATAGGTGACAAAGGGTTTATCATGTGTATGTAAAAGTGCAAGTACTCTGCAGAACAATGGTTCCTTGAACGACAAATTGCACTGCAGATTTGAGTTGAGGACAGTTCTGAAAACTGACCAGAGGAAAATCACTTTAATGTTTTTTAATGTACATGACTCACATTTTCAGCATTTCTGCTTTCGTTCTGTCTATCAAAAAGTAATTGGACAGCCTGGTTCGTCAGTGTAGTAGACCTAAGGAACCAATCTTGGGGGTGGGGCTTTACTCAGAATTGAAATTTTCCATTCTGAGACATCTACTTGTAGTTGATCTTGTAGAAGTTGGCCCTCTTATTCCTCCATGAATGGGTAAAACATGTATGGCTGAATTACGCCAATGTTTGAGCATGCAACTGCGCAGTTTACAGTGGATTAGCTTAAAAATTGGAAGAGCACAGCAGGTTGACTTTTCTCCAGCTGCAGGTGAGAGGCAGGTTGATGAGCAGACGTGGGCGGAGCTAAACTGGCACATTCAGAGAGCCCCACAATGTAAATGAGCCAAAGGTGTAGAATTACATACATCCAAGAGATTTTAAGGCCAAGAGGAGATTTTTTTCAGTAAGCTAAATGATTTTACAGAACGTAGAATTGAGGTTTTAAGGGTTTGATCAATGGCTGAAACAGGACATTAATTACTTTCCACACATTGAGCTGGTTAATCCTGGTTGTAGACAATGCAAAGTTCTGTCTCCCAGATTTGTATCGAGTTTTTATTTTACTTCGCTATAATCTTTGCTTTTTTGTATCATTTTTCTTTTTTTTTTTTTTACCAAAAACAATTTAAATAAAACCATCAGCAATTTAAAACATTAATATGCCAGAAAGCTGAGAACCACTGCTGAAATCTTCAACCGACCGCAATTATCCGTTCGATCTTTTTGACTCCCTCTCTCATACACATACTCGCAATCCATTTCCTGAAACTCTCCCTGGTGCAGCCTGTACAGATTTAACATCTAACATCTCTCGATAACCTCAGGTTCTTCGCTACCTGTAGGGGCTGACCAAACTGATGATCTTATGCCCCATCCTCCCCGCACACACACACACACACACACACACACACACACACACACACCATCTTCCCCATGGTGATTCTGTCGTGGCTTTGATCAGAAATAAAGTAGCAGCTGCTCCCACAAATCCCTCCCTTCCTCTTATCTTCCCTGGCTGTAGTTCAGCTGGGAACAGTCAATCTACACCTGTACTTCCATATAGATATACACAGATGTGAATACTCTGTTTAGGAGCTCTGTTTACCATGTATTTGATGCATTTACATTTTTGCCAAGAATTAAAAAAAATAAACAAAATGAAATAAATTCCTCTGCCAAATTGCCGCTCCAAGAGCCGCAGATGGAAGATTTAAGAGAGAGAGAGAGAGAGAGAGAGAGAGACACACACACAAAGAGAGAGAGAGAGAGAGAGAGAGAGCTAGGGGGAATTGGAGATGGAGATGGAGAGAAATGAAGTGAGACTGAGGGAGTCGAGGGAGGGCGTGAGGAAGGTGAGTGGCAGGATAGAGGAAGCAGTCGGTGTGAGCGGAGGGAGTGAATAAAAGTATTTGTCACACTGGCGTCTGAATGAGATTGAAAACGGACTGGGAGAGGTTGGCTTGATATAAGGCTTTCTCATGCTCTTAAAGCGCAGCTGCCGTTTTGAATCAGTTTTTTTTCTCTTTCCCCCCCTTTCCATTTCCTTTTCCCCTCACTGCTTTTCCCATTTCTTCCCCTTCAGGCACATCTATAATCCAGGTGACGGCGACAGATGCTGATGACCCGACGTACGGGAACAGCGCCAAGCTAGTGTACACACTGGTGCAGGGCCAACAGTACTTCTCTGTCGATCCCCAGACAGGTGAGTGTGTTTGTATATCACAGCAACACACTGTGTGTGTGTGTGTGTGTGTGTGTGTGTGTGTGTGTTCTCGTCATTACCCACATGAGTGAAGCAATGCAAAGGATGCACAGATGCTGGAAAGCTAACACACACACAGGCGCGCGGCACTAAAACAAATATACTCAAGATGTTGAAGTGCAAACACTCACAGTGTGCGAGCAAACAAGTGGATTCAGGCGTCAGCTGGGAGCATCACACGCACGGCGATCAGCACGTGAGGACGGACGGGCTTGACAACACGCGCACACACACTCGCAGGTGTGCGTGACAGGTAGCGGTAGGCAACAATGAATGTGTGGAGCTGCTTGTTAAAACACACATCTGTCTCCCTTTCACTCTGCTCCTCACACTTTTATACTCACACTTTTCCCTTCATGCATTTATCATTCTCTCCTCACTCTCAGTCATCCATTTTTCCCACTTCCCCCCTTTTCCTCTTGTGCCCCCTCACACTCCCTCCTCTCAAAACCCATTCCTACCACACACACACACACCCCGTCATCTCCCGGCGCTCTCCCCGGTTCTCTTCTGTATGACTTGGCAGACACGTATTTTTGCGAAGGCAGGGCCTGAGTGCGGCGAACAAAAGCCTGACGTTATTATTTCTCGATGAAGCAAAAAGACAAAGATGTGTTCAAAGGGAGACGTCAGCGAAGGCTTGTGAACTGTTGCGGGACAGATTGCAGCGGGGGCTCAAAGGACGTGTCATACGTGTCAGCCCCGGGCGTAGAGTCGAAGTGGAGGCTGAAGGCAGAGGTTGTTTATTTATTTACTTCACTTTATGGTGACTCCTTTTTCTTAGCATCGCACCCTTGGGGGCAAACTGTCGCATGGTTGACTTCGGAATTAAGCTCTAACTGTCTGATGCTTACGATCTTGTTTTGATCGACGTTATATAAACTCAAGGTGCATGGAGTCATTAGCTTTTTCTATCTTATGTGTGCCGGCCTTTATTGGGCCGGTCACAGGTGGCCTGATACTTTGTGGTTCGCTCATTGAGCATCAACGATTGATTGCTTTGACATGTGAGGACCTTTGCAACAAGCACCGAGCGCTGCGGCGCTTTATGAAATGCTAATTGAGATACGGAAGCAGAATGATTCCCCCAGGAGTGTTTTAGCCGCGACGCCGTGC
>KV751365.1:4263449-4289118 GCA_001698575.1 Mola mola | reverse complement strand
CAACTGCTTCCTCCTTACAGTGTATTTGCATTAACGATGTCAAGGTACATGGCACATTGGAGGAGAAATTTTGTGATATATATATATATATACGGTGTATTCTGATATTGCCTTAAAAAAAATTGTAATATTGTTTTAAAGTATCACCACCCAGTCCTAATAATGGCTAATTTAAACTACAGCTGCAACGATTAATCAATTAGTTGATTAGTCAACTGGGAGGAAATTAATCGACAACTGTTTTGATAATTGAATCTTCGCAGTCTTGTCTCAAGCAAAATTATTAAACATTTGTTGGTTCCAGCTTCTTAAATGTCAGGATTTGCTGCTTTTCTTTGTAATTTGTGGCAGTAGATGAAGAGTATTCAGGATTTTAAGTGCTGGTTGGAGTAAAGAAGCAATTTGACGTCACTCTGGTGTGAAGAGCATTTACAAAATTTATAGACTAAAATGATTAATGGTGAAAAATAAGCAGCAGAGTAATCAATGTTAAAAATAACCATTGCAGCTCTAATGTAAACCGTTGTATCTGCAATATGCTAACATGCATTAACTCTCTAGCTCTATAATAATCCATGACAAAACATTTTGGGTTAGCTAGTTCGCCTGTGGCAGGACTCTGTCTCCTAAATCCACTGGTCAGACTCCTCCAGTGAAGCATTTCACCACTCGATTTCTGGCCCAGCATGCATAAAATAAGTTTTTGGTGGGAAAGAAACCTGTGACCTTTTATTCATGACTTACTAACATGTGTAGCTGCAGTCTTGATTGAGTCTTTAACAACAAAGGGTCATGACTTTCTCAGTTCATAATGAGCAATCACATCTGGCATAATAAACGTTAACAAGGCATTGACAAAAGGTCGAGCTGTCAGTCAAGATTCTCAGTCCACCCTTTTACCAAGTATTTAGCTCTGGTCACGTGGAGTCGCTGTTTTGCTGCAGGAGGAAATTGTAATTCAACATCACAACTATTCCATCAAAGCTATGATTGTAAAACGTGTGAACAGAACAACTGTTTGCATTCATAAATTGATTCATCAGCCATTAATAAGGTCATTTGTTTTAAGTTTTAAAGCTTTATTAGAGAGGGTTAGAGTGGTACCTTCAAATGATTGGTGAAGAATTAAGCTTTCCGGCTACAAACGAGGCTGTGCTTGGATGACTTCCCAATGTATAGAAGGCTTTCCCTCTAAAATAGAGCACAGCCCAGAAAGTGCTGTGCCAAGGAGCGCCTGGTGATCACAAAGTCTTAGATATTGATCAAAAAACGTATTTAGTCCCACAGAGATATGATCATTTGGTACCACAATAAAAACCTGCTTTAAATGCCTCATTACCAGCCCGACACTTCTGTTTGTGTGTGTGTGTGTGTGTGTGTTTCTCTCAGGTATTCTGCGTACGGCTGTGCCCGACATGGACAGGGAGACCCAGGACCAGTACCTGGTGCTGCTTCAGGCCAAGGACATGGGGGGACACCTGGGTGGATTGTCCGGGACCACCACCGTCACCGTCAAGCTCACTGACGTCAACGATAATCCCCCGCGCTTCACCCAGAGTGAGTTACTCAGCCGCCGCCCACGGCGAGTTAAAAACTCCCAGGAGCAGAGAGGCAGCATGACGGAAGGGGAGTGACTGTACGTTTTTGGACGCCACGTACGAATGTAGCACTATTGTTGAATGTTGTGTGAAGATGAATCGGCTTCATTAGAGCATGGCAGGATCAAGTGAGCTGCCAGCAGGTGTTAGGGCAGTAACCATCCATCAAACTAGATTTATACATCGATTGGCTGTCCAGCGATCTAATCAGTCGATTGAGAGTTAAGTAATCAATCTATATCGCCATGTTTAAGACATGCCTTTGATTGGAAACTTGCCTGTTTCACGGTCTCAGTCGGCTTAAAACTGTTTGCAGAAAAACTTTATTTTTTTCGTTAAAATTGCTCCATAGAATGTAAAACATTTTAGCATTTGTTAATTTTAGCGCTCTTTTAAATCCTACGCATTGGACCTTTAAGTTGAAATGTACCAACTCAATTCCAAAAAAGTGTAAAATGTTGATTAAAAAAAAAAACAAAATACGGTGATTTGCAAATCCTTTTGAACATGTTTTCAACTAAACTCAAACACAAGATATTTCAATCTTTGGGACAAATTCTGAATTTGATGCCTTTTTTGGAATTGAGTTTCTAAATGGTTGTGTCAGTTAGGTATTTAATATCGATCGGAGGCTCCTGAATCGAACTGAATAGAAACTGTATCACGGCCAACTTTGTGATATCAGATAATATTTGATTGTTGTCCAAGGAGTCGATATTGTATCGTGAATGAACTGGCGATTTGCACCCCTGGCAGATATGTTTACACTGAACCTAAACAGAACAGAAATGTTCTATATAGACAATTCATTTAGAATATTACAGTCCTAACCAAGCAGAATTTCAATCGGTCGCAGAGCAGGTCGAATATACCGTGCAAACGGTGAACCCAATTATTTGATGGCAAGGTTCTTTCTGCACCTTCCCACTGTTGTCAGGGAAATGGGTGGTGCCATTTTAACACTTCAGACCTGTGGCGGCTTCAAAGCTGAACTAGTCCCCCCGCGGAGAGGTTGGTTTCAAAAGAAACTCTTGCAGAACTGAACATAATTGCATGCTTAGATGGTTGGATACCAAGAAAGACAGCTCAACCACAACAGTGAACAAATTAAAAACCGCTGAAAGACTCCGGGGAGTGCCACTACAAGATGAAATCCTTCAACAATCTGATCTTGCCGTTATATTAAATATAACATCTTCAGGCACGGGGTTGAGAAAAACTCTCACCAAAGCAGTGAACCAGTGTGTCGGTGCATGTGAACGCCAGACCTCATCAAATCACAGCTCCTTCCAAATCTTCAATCGGTATGAAAAAATGCAATGTGTAAACACGTCTTGTCGCGTTCCTTCTGAACTCATCGTGCGGCTCTGGGAAAACATGCTCCATAATGGCATAAACGGGGGATTTTATTTTACACCAGAAGGCAGAACCGTTCCCGGACTGTCTCTGAGCTGCAGGCCCTGTCAGGACTTTCACAGCAGCAGTCGGGCAGCGGAGACTCCTGCCGGGCTGCAAAATGCCTCATCAAACATTCATTTCCGGATCTCTGCTGCCTCTGCGATGATGTATCAGCTCCTCCTAACCGCAGCCGTGTGCTCATATTATGGGACATAATCCAACAGCACCTCTACTGAGGCCAACCTAATTGGCTTCCTAAATAAGTCTTTGATAACGGTTAACTTAATTTGGCTGTTTGTGTTCTTGAATTAGTTTTAGTGCGAAGGAGAGATGGAAAAGTTCTCTCTCCTGTGTGAATTATACAGTTGATGTATTCTATTGCATTAGGCCCTGCTCATTTGGTTTAATACTGTCGTATTAGTGTAAACAAAATTTGACTCAAATGAGTCGTTTACATAATGGCTGCTGGTTCGGCATGAATATTTTGTCATCACATTGGAATATGAGACGCTGTTGTCCTGGCTGGACGTTATGCTGTAAATGATTATGCTCTAACTTCTCCGTGGACCTTTTGCCTCTGCTGTCACATGAGGCGCGATGATACGTTATATTAATTCTGCTTCTATGTCACCTCTACAACTGGTAGGTGTGTCCTTCATCACCTTCCAGAGAACCAGCCGGTAGGTCCTGCTGTGGGCGGCATGATGGCTCTTGTGTTCCTTCATTTAATGCCGCAAGCTATGCGTCTTCCACGGCCACCGCTGACCTTATTCCAATTAAAGTGAGGAGAGCTGGAATATACGACTTGTGTAAAATTGGACTTCGTTTGAATTTTAAATGAGAACTTTACCTTTGAGTCGAACTGTGCCACCTTTCTCACGTAAAGGTGATGATGCTTCTTGTAAGGGCTCAGCTACCCGAGAAAACTCAGGCAGTCTCAACAAATGCTGTCGAATTAAACCGCCTGACTTTTATCAGGCATATTTAGGCGCGAATGTGATAAATTAGAACCTATAAATCGACAGTAAAGAGCCACAAAGTGAGCAGTGGGAAGAGGTTGGGGTGACAAGTACACCTGAACTTAACCACACCACAACCGAAGGTCCGCTGACAACAGTTGTCAGTGTCAAAAGTCACAAAAACTTCCGGCACGTAAAACTCATCAGACGCTACATCAAACAACATGCCTTAAACAATACTTGAAATATATTGATTTGAAATCCGCAAAGTCACCTTTAAAATGGCGCGTTACTCGTACATCAACCTGTGAGATCACTTTGGATTGTTCAGAGCGACGATGTGACTATTTGAAACAGTTTTTATTTATTATTAAAATGAAGGCTTTTAGTTAAGGTTTGCTTTGTTTTAAAGCTGATTATATTGGGCATGATCAAAAGATTTCACATTATTTCGCATGAATTTAATCAACTAGTAGCTTGTTGTTAGCTCCCAGTTTTTAACTTTGCCAGTCAGAAAAGTGCTAGCTAAATATTTGACATACTTTGAGATCCTTATTATTATAATCTGCACAGTTTTATGTTTGAATCAATCTGCCTAAACTTAGTTGTGTCTGAAAGCTACCAGATGATCCTGTTGTCTGCAGCTTCACTAACACTGACATAGTGTCACAGACTTATAATGACACAAATGAAATCAGTTAAATGTGTTACATTAGCTAGTTACACCCAGAAATGAACGAGATAGAATCAACTATAATTACTTCCTGTTTGCAACCCACTGATGTATTTTAAGCTACAATTTGATATTAAAAACTTTAAAACGTTATTCTCTGGAGATGCAAGGATTGTTTTTTTCCCTCTCAGTTTGCTGGGTGGATTCATGGTTTCTTCCTTGTGATGGAAATAGATGGAGATAATTACGTGTAAAATGTCTTTCTGTTCAGATTTGACTGCGAGAAGAAGTATGAAATATATTTTCAGACTGAGCCCGTCAGGGGCTTAGGGTTTTAAATTACCTTAATTGCCTCCACGAGCTGCGTGACAATAGCTGCTGCTGCTGCCTCCGCTGATAACCAACTTTCGTTATGTATCAGAACGGGGGAGTTCATCTTTCCCTTCCACCCCACGCGGTAGCTTTATCTCACGTCACTCCCTCTGGCTCCTCCTGCAGCTCTCCCAGGGGAGGAACACCTCACAGTTTGGAAAAAGTCTGACCTTGATTTTCCTCTGCAGCTGTTGGCCTTTGAGCGGCGTGAAGTTGGAGCCTTCCGTCCTTTTCACATCAGCCAGACAAAAGCAGTTGTACACCAGCCTACATATTATCTGATATATTGCACAAATCAGACAAGTCCCCTCTAGCTGTCCAACTCAGAGTTAATCAGTGTTTCAGCATCAAATCAACAGCAGGCAGCTCAAACTTTCACCACCCGCAAGTTTGTTCAAACACTCTTGATTATGTGAGCTTTGATAATTACGCAACTTTGAAAAGGCAATTCTGGTTCAAAAAGTGTGAATTGTTCACCCTCTATTGCAGTATGGAATGAAACCCCTCACTAGAGTGGATGAAAGAGCTCAGTTTACTGTAACTAGTGCACATATTGTCGCTGTCCGATGTAAAACACGCATCTCCAAAATTCATTTTCTTCAGGGACATGAAACTGAAACTTTGAAGCAAACAATGTTTTCCTATAAACTGTCGTGCAATATTACGGGAGAGGATTAAGGCCAGGCATGAGAAAAAACAAAGTAGGAAAGGACACGGATTTTACTTCATCACGCGCTTCGAGAATAAAGTCAAAATGTCAAAATGAATGTTGAAATACAAATCAATTAGATGCCACGGCCGCCTTCAGGATCAAACAACTTAATCAATTGCTTTATTGTGTTTTGTGATACTACATATCCACTCTGATCTGCACGCAGGTGTAAACATCCACATCCTTCATATGTCCATTTCCTGCTGTTTCAGGCCACCTCTTCCAAACTTGTGCGGTTTATCCTTCTGAACGTTAACAAAATCTCTTCAAAGCTCCTAATAACGAAAGCTAAACCGTGCTTATAACCTAAAAAGGGAGTGAATTACCAAAGCTTCATCTCTACGAGGCATTTTGCAGATGGGCTGTTTAACAGTCTAATGAGGTCGATTTTAAATTAACAACATTTTGACATTCTTTCGCGTAGTAATGTGAAAAAAATCTTCATCCTCTCAACATTTGGCTCTAATCCTCTTCTGTAAAACATAAAAGTGTATTTAGACACATTCGGGACCCCAAAATGAAAACTTGTGTCGCGTTTATTATTTCAAACGGAATTGCATTGATAATGTGCTGCAGTGATGTCGGGTTATTTACATCACATTTACTTTTCCAAACGTTACAATACCCTGATCCTTTTTTTTTTTTTAAATTGCCATTTGATATTAAAATCAGGATGATCACCGGCTGAACAGTCGTCTGACTCAAAGGGATCTCGGAGCTCATCGTCTAACCCAGGCTTAAAACCTTGGCTGTCTAAATCTATCCATCTTTCTGAATTCCCAGCGTCATTTCTCTGTTTCTGCACGACGCTGCACAATAAATATTAAGTATTAAAATGTCTTTTAGCTATCCAACACTGAAAGCTGTTTGGGACAACAGTCAAAATTGTCAAAAGTGGAGATAAGTGTTTTTCATTGGCCAGTGCCAATATTCAAAACGCAAGGAAATGAAGGGGAATTTCAACAGATTGAAAAAAAAAAACGGTTATAAAACCTACAAGACGCACAGATGACGACAGATGTGGACACCCGAGTGTGTATCACTGACACATATGTTTTTCCCTCTTTTTTTCTTAATATCGTGGCATGAGTCAGATCAGGTATTGGCTGGAGGCAGATGTCTGTGGTTACCTTGTTGTTTTGCTTATTACGAGCCCACCATTTCAAATAACCCCACGAAAAACGCACTGAGCCATCACAATATGGAAATAAGTAGAAAAAACCTTGTATTTAGAATGTATTTCTTCAACTCCGCCGTCGACTTTATTAACGTTGAGAGTCACAAATGTTACAAAACAAGTGCGTCTCACTTTTCAGTGTCCCCTAGAAACATCAATATCATAGGTCACATTTGCTACTTGCAACGTTTCTGTATTTGGTTGTGTTGAAGATTTTTTCTTACTTTCTGTCTCTGCCTTCGCAGTGTGTTATACCCTCGTAGTTTTTCTACATACAGTATAAATATATACTGCATATATTTGTGGTAAAGAGAATAATGAAAATTAAACAGGTTTGATGGAGTCAGACTTGTGGCGGGAGAGCGCAGGTGGATGCCAGAAAAGAGCCGCCAGGAGCTGGATGAGCATGCAGTGGACGTCTCTGGTCCAAACAGGACTTGGCCTCAGTGCCGACATTGAGCTAATGATGTCCTGGGGTTGGAGGTGGGTTGTGCAAGTTGAACCCCCATCAAAGCTTGTGTTTTGGAGCCGACTGCACCGAGCACTGGAGGGCTTCTTGGAGGAAAGGCTCACTCTGATCCGTCTGTTTGATGCCAGCGTACCAAAACTCCTGGCCGCTGCCTCTCACTGGTCCTGCCGCTGATCATGCATGTGCCCAACTGAGCACACTCTGCGTACGGCTCTTCTGCCTTGCCTTTTTAGAAATACTTCCTGTGTTTTCTCGCACATGCACTCCCCCCTGTGCATGTGCTCCACTCAATTACACACCCAGGCTTCTGAAAACGCTGCCTCAAAAATCCAGCCTCCGTGTCTCTCAAGGTCAACGCCGCTTCTTCTTTGTGGCATTTACCAGAGGGAGAGGATTACAATAGAGCATAGGAACCAGGTACATTACTGGACATTACAGCCCTAACAAGAAGAAAAAACAGGTCCTGCTGTGTGGGCTTGTTATTTCAAGGCGCCATAGAAATTTCCCCTTCCAAAACATGATTCTAGGAACTAAGTGGGTTAGTTGTGTGTACGGTTTTGAACGCTGTCATGGGATTTGTTATGCCCGGAGGAGGCAGTGTATAGCAGAGGGGGAAAGTAGGCTACCGTAAGGACTGTAGTTGTTTTTTGGTTAAATGATGTAGTGGAAAATGTGGGATATCATTGGCAAACACAGCGTTCTAACTGCACTTTCCTCTGGGTCTCATTATCAAATGGCATATTCGTGCTCCAAATGTATTCGGACAGCAACATGATTTTTTTTTTTTTTTGATGGTTTAAGCTCTGCGTTCCGTGCTTCAAAAAAGGGGTAGGGGCACTTTTTTTTTTTTAACACTTTATGACAAATATTTAGATGCCTAATGTAATTATTTTTAGCATCTTGCAGAAAGATTATTTGAAATAATATTTGAAATCTTTACCCAGGAAATATCTTTACACTTTTGATATTTTCCTGGTGCATTCACATATTTTCTCAGCGGATCTGTTTGTCACAAGAACATGTAAGATTAGACAATTCTGTATCCTGCAGCTTCCTTTAAACTGGTGGCTAACGAGGCAGATGGATGCAAGAATTCTGCTAAAGGGGAGTTTCCATTACTGTCTCATTCCACTGCAAACCCTTGCCTGATTAAGCTCTTAATTATGGCAGTGTGGTGTGGAAAACATGGTTGGCTAATTGTCTGTGAGTAAACAAGGGTGTTGGGTATCAAATCACATCTCAAATGATCAACGTCCTGTTGCAAAGCTTCGGGAAAGGCATAGTAGATGAGCTTCCACTCCTATAGTAATCCACAGGGAAATTAAGATGGTGGCACTTGCACACCATCATATAGCTGCCAGGGCCAGAGCGTCTTTGTTCAGCTGATGGGAAATTTCATACCCTTGTCTCCATGTAGTCATTTATTCTGACATGTTTTTCCATGTTTGCTGCAGCTGAATAATTTATGCCTGTGTGTACTCACTCCACAGCCAAATTGTCTTTGGGATAAACTGAAATATAGACTGGAGCATCGGCTCCAGCGTACCTAAAAAGATGGCCACTTGATTTAATACAAAGAATGGAAAATGCTCTGGAAAGTTAGCCTGATAACTAAGACACATGGCAGCAGTTATCTTATTTAAGACAAGACTGGCTCTTCCACTCTCACACACATTATATTTTCCATTCAATTTGACATCGACAAGAGCAGCAAACATGGCACCCGTTATTAGGTTTTCCTTGTTTTCTTCAGTACCGAAGTTAAGTACAAACACGGCCTTGTAGTTTCAGTCGTTTCTGCGCTGACATCCGAGGAAATGACATGCGAGTCGGCTCCAACAAAAAATAACAAAGTTGGAGACCCACATAAGAAACATCTTAAAAAAACAAAAGTAAACATGAGCCAGTGGTTCCTGTTGTATTACAAGACTCCTGATATGGCAGGGTATTGAAAAACACTATGCAATATTCAGATTTAAGTTTTAAGATTGGTAATATTCTTGCAGGTTGGACAATAACTACGTATTAGACATTATGTCTGGGTTAACACCAGGTGAGTAGTTTTTACCTCATTACTGTCAAACTTAGGAAATAATAAATGTGAAGTGCATCTTTTAGTGAAACATACAAAGCTAAAAGGAAACATTTATATTATTAAACTGTATGATCTTTCAGTATATGTGCTTTCAAATTAGACATAAGCACAAAATTTCAAATAAATTGCACAGGAATAGCAGAAAAAGGAAAAGAAAATTAATGAAGCATATATATGTTTGTGTCCTATCTCACATTTTTTTCAGTAAGGGGGTTCATTTGAAAATAACACACCAGGGTTTGAGCAGATAGCAGGATACAGGTGGAACACGCGAGGTAATCACAGGAGGGAAACTTAAATCAAAACCAGACACAAGGAACAGAACCCTTGAAATGAAAGAGGAAATACTGGAAATGAACAAAGAGAGGTGAACTTTAGGACCTTGACAAAAACAAGTCAAACACAGGAATGAATACTAGGAAGCTTAACGTTAGAAGTCACAGTTACCTAAACACCTTCATCGAGAAACATGAAATAAAGTAAAAACTCAAAACTAAGACATTTATTTAACACCAAATCATTGAAAATGAAACAGGAATCAAAGAAAACCAAAACAAACCCAGAAGCATGACACTCTGGCTTTGTGGAAGATCTCCAGGTTAACACTTTAACTAAAGGTCCAATTGTTTATCCAGTGACCTCATTATTTGTGCATTCTGGACCTTTAAAAACGTACATCTAGAGAAAAAACAAAAAACAAAAAATCCAGCTCGGCTCATTCTAAACGTTTTGACATGAGCCCTTGCATCACTGGGGAGGTGCTAAACCTTCTATGGCATACAAAAGGTCCGCTGGAGTCTATGGCTGATGCCCTAAGCTTTCTTAACCACCACCAGCCAATGATCCAGTGAACTATGTCTGTGTTGCTTCGCATATTTTAACACAAAACAATAAAATGGTTAGTTTGAGGAAATGACTGTTGAAGCTTTCTGTTAAAGGAGGAGTCATGAACTCCTCTCAGCACTTTGGCTCTGTATGTACTACGCCATCGGACACTTCTACGTTAAGTCCCCTGCATGCAGTCTTCTCTGAGTGTGTGTTAATAAGGACACGGACATGACAGATGCATCCCCACAACGACAAAACAAACTTCCCGCCCTGACTGTGGCCACGTGATACCGAAACCCTTATGAAGCGACTGGACTTCCAAGGCCAAGAATGAAGGTTAATGAATAAAAATGATATTGTCACTGATTACCACTTTGCAGAACCTCGCCCACAACCTTGAACGCACCACACAAAGTGTCCTTGGAGTGCTTTGAATTTTTGCTGCTGAAGTCCATTTAGCAAATACTTTGTAATGTTAACAAGCCTCAAGTAGTCTTTTCATCGCTGCAGGATATTCACTTCATGCCACGCTGTAGATGATGCCAGAGCAGGGTGAGGATTTTATAAGAAAAACAATACTTTTACGTTCTTTAATAAACCTTCTGTATTTATTTCACTTCGTAAAGTAACATTTCATGCATAAATCTTAACTAGCGAATACTTTAATGCCTGAAAAATAAGACTAGACAAAAGAAAAATTCTCTGTTTTCATGTCGGGTGCCCAATGTTATGATAATAAAAACATACGGCCATCCAAACATTACACTTCATGCTCTAAACAATCTTGGCCTTCATGTCCGTTAAATAATTTGTGTATTTTATTTGGCATATCAGGAAATGTCACTCTTCCCGCGCTTCTTCTCAGTGAAATGTCAACATTTGATGTGCGATCTGGCCCAAAACCCCAAGATCTGTACACCAACTGTGCCTCCATTATGGAGCCGAAATGAGTTTGCAGACTGTCAAAAGGCAAAGTATTCACTTGTTGACTTGTGACACTCGGCCCTTAGTCATAATTTAATTACACACACACACACACACACAGGACCTCTCAGGCACGTGCAGGGACTCATAATTTGTGCTCCTGCAAAACTTTTTTTTCTTACAAACGGCCCGTTTGGAAAGGTACAACTCTGCTCGGGGGACAAGTCTGCAGAAGGTTCCCAGTTTTATACAGTGTCTCCGCGGCCTCGGCTTGCCAACGGTGCCACATAAAATCGTTGTAGGAGCCATTACTCCGGAAAGATAGATGGGCTGACAGATGACTACATACGTAGCGCTGATAAGATCAGTGTCATTTTGAACGCCAGGGTGATGAAATGGTGAGAGGAGGGGGGATAAAGGGAGCAGCTCTGAGAGGACTTCATCACAAATATTACTAATTCATTTCCCCGGAGAGCGGAGCTGTGTCAGACGGTGGGAATAGGAGTAGATGGAAAGAGGTGGTCTGTGGTCTGTCGTCTTCCTGTGTGTGCCTCTTCTTTCCTGAAAAAGTGAAAAGGGGGGGAAGTCTCTAAATAAGGCCTGTTGAAGTTTCCGGAGGAGTGACACAATGGAAGAAGCACAGTGGGCGTTGGTGAAGAAGAGGCTCTAAGAACATGAAGGCTGTCTCCACTGCCAGGGAGACGGAGGAGACGGAGGAGACAAACGCAGAAGAAAGGCAGCGGGGGAGTGAATGAAAGGGAGGAAGTCAGGACGGATAAACAGGGTATTATGTCCTTTAGTGATAACAAGATGAAAAGGCAAAGAGGAGTAGAGGCAACAGAGAGGGATGAGTGGGTGAGCTGAACGAGTGCTCACAGATTGACATAATGACTTAAAGCGGTGTGTTTCCCTCACCTGTGGCCTCACTTCATGTTCTGCCACTGTCAGCGAGCGCCATTCACACACCCGCTAACCTCACGCTTCCATATGTTCCCATTCCAACACCCTCAGCGCACAATCGTTTCTAGACCATCTGTGCCTCAATACCCCCCCCGTGTCAAACCACGACATCGCCATAAAACTACTGTAGCTATTGTTGATGAGCCTTTGTGTTCATTGCCAAGAGATTGTTTCCATTCCGGGGTTTAACTTTGGCCACTGAACTTTCTTCAAATGCTTCTCTTAAATGATTGAAAACGGTTTATGCAATATTAATGCTTAAAATTGCTTCAATGAAACATAAGGGAAATATTGTAAGTTGCTTTTCATGTAATTATGGCCCCATTTAAGAGAGATAAAATTGCTTACTTAGACCGAACAGCCACCAGCGTCGGCCTCAACCGCAGCATCATCGTCTGCTGCGTCCTGTTTAGCAGTCGCATCCCGTTCAATAAAATCTAATGCATATCGAAAATAGCTTGTGTCCCCTTCAATAGGCCATCGATAATGAATTTAGTTAAATGGCGTGACTAATGTGCATTTGAGGACCAGTAATGGATTCATCGGGGTTAAAGGAACACACGCGTGGGCCAATCCGGTCCGAAGCGGCTGCCCACGTCCCGTCGTCCCGTCCAATGATTGCCGCCCACGTGCTGACGTCTCCCATTGTTTGGACTTGCACGATAAAGACGTGGAGCCGGCGCTCTTCAGAATGTATGAAAGTGAGTCCCGGGGGCAAGGTTCACCAAAGCATGAAGGAGGGAGGAGAGAGGCGACGGGATGGATGGAAGGACAGTGATTGGAAATGGAGGGGTATGAAAAGAAAGGAGAGGCGTAAAAGTTAATGGCTTCATGGTGGCGGTGATAATCAGGCGAGATGAAAATCAGAGCTGAGGGGATGCTGGGAAATGATTTGAAGCAGGTTGCGGTCAGATGTGTCTGTTTCTCTTAATGTATTTCTGCGTTGCGCAGGGAAGGCTGACAAGACGGTGCGTGAATTATTTTTCACATCTGCGGCTGAATTTATGAGCACGGTGGCATGTATGTTTTGTCGCACACAACAAAGATGCAGCAACTGCACATGCAGTCAGCTCAGGGGTGGGACACAGCGCTGAGGCATGAAAAGCATTTCCTGAAATGGCTCCCTCATATCAGTGCACAATTAGGTTTTGCCCTGGAGTCAATGGTGGTACAGTATAGAGCTCTGCTTGGATAGATTCTTTCAGGCTTTCATCTTTTGTGGGTGCAAGTGCTGCTGCGGCCCACTAACTCTTCTGCTGTGTGTGTGTGTGTGTGTGCGTGTGCGTGTGCTTGGTGTGCACGAGCGTCAGAGCAGCGGGGTCGTTCGGCATCGTGGGTAGCTCCTCTCGCTCCCGTCTTGTTCTCCTGCACACATACATGCGAACCAAATGAGGCTTTGCGCTGACATTAGACCCACATCAAATTGGCGACTCCTGCGAAGAATCCGCTGGTGCAGAGCCTCCCCCTGATGAGCTTTTCTTCCCACAATCCCGTGCAGCCAGAAGAGCCTGCGAGGAGAGGCTCATCGCGCTGTAATCGCCCCATACAACAACATGGTTTCCAGTAGACCTACATGCAGGCAATCCAGCCTCCTGGAAACCCAAGAGGGTGTTAAATTCTCCACACTCGGATAATTTCTATTCTCACAACTTTCCCTCCCATCGCGCAAAGTGAAACAGGACAATTTAAAACTTCATTAGACATCAACAAACGGGGACCGTTTGTGTCCCATTTATACTTTATTTTTCCAGCGTGTGAACTCAAGCTTCTGTTAAAATGAGCTGAATCCATCACACTTTCTCGGGCTACGCTCGAGTCCTTTGCTTATAGAGAACACGCGGGACAGAGCACAAAGAGGCCGCATTGACAATTTTTTATTTTTTTATGCATGACTTTTTCATTTGACATGGCATTGTGCACCCTCTCGCAGAATAATAGGAGCTAAAGCCGTTCCCTTTTTGCCGAGCCATCAGTGAGCCACGGAGAGCCGGGAGGAGGAAGTGATTTCCATGTTAATGGGAACCGTCCTGGAGAGTCTAAACCTTCCTCTCCGACCCTCGTTTCCTCGCTTCATGTCTTTCTTGTGCTTACCTTACTATACCTGCTGCAACCCCCCCACCTCTCAGCCTCTGTTTACCTCTCCACTCTCGCTTCACCCCTCTCGCACTCCCTTCTGTCTGTCTAGCTTGATGAATGGAGTCGCTGGACTGTGAGCGGCACAGCCTCGGCGGGGTGTGGCAGGCCATTGCCGGCTGACTCACATCACACCGAGTCGGCTGTTTTTTGTTTTTTTCTTTTCTCCTTTTTTGTTGTCTCACAGTTATCCTGCTTTCGGTGTTGGCATACATAAAAATGCATCCTTGGAAAGAAAAAAAGGGTGTTCAGAGAACCCTTCAAAATGCCTCAAAATCTCCTTTCCCCCCATCCGATGAGGAAAGACACTGATGTCCACTTGGCTGAACATGTGCGATTCCAACTTAAGCCTCTGAGGATCCCTGAGCAGGGCACTGAACATGCTCCCTGTGGTCTTTACCATCCCATCCCGCCCCTCCTCGCACTCCTGACCCTGTTCTTCCAGGGCTCCACCGAGTACAGCTGGAAACAGGCCAGCACGTCATTTTCCCTGAGATATGCTTATCGCTCCTTCCATGATATTGTGTCTGTCACAGAAGCGACAGCGGGTAAACTGCTCTGCAAAACAAATTGCCTCAACCCTGCAATTCTCATCCCTTATATACATAAAGGCTGGCAAGGCCAACCCGAGCACTTCCTCAACTTCACGGCATTCTTATAAATCATAAATACACCCTCACGTGTTTGGTAAGCAGATGATCATCCTGCGTTCAGATCAGGGACAAAGTAAACTCCGGGGTCGCGCAGAGACACAGACGTGTTTCTGCAGCTTCCAGCTGATTTAAATAGGTGAGAAATAAGCAGGACAAACAAAACTTTTATGCTGTTGAATAAGAGCTGTAAGACGAGAGATGGTGAGGAAAACAAGGGGCAGAGACGGTTGTATGACAGAGGATCTGTCCTCAGCATAACCTCAGGTAGTCACTGCAACGCCCACACTCCGGCTTCAAATAAAAATGTCTGTCCAAGTGATGTTTTTCTCTCCTCTATTATTTTCAAAGGTGTGCGCCTGTGCTGTCACTGTTTTTTCCATAATTCCACGAGGGCTCCCGTGTGGCTTGGTTGGCTGTTACTGCTGCAGTTGCTATTACGGGCACAATTCTCACCTGGCTCATTTTTGCTACAGCGCATGAATGCAGAATTCATTCTTTTGCATAAAATGTGTTAAACGGCCGAGGGGGGACGGCTAGATTCAAAAAGTAATCAGGTACACATCAACTGTTTATCGTGTATTCCTCTGTATACATGCAAATTGTGTAACTAGCCAGATCAGAATCCGTACATTTATTTGTATTCATTGCATCATAAACACCCATCATTATTATTATATATTATATACTGACATAAAAGTGCACTAAACACCAGTTTGTCTTGTTTAGTGCATCAACCGATCATCTTGACTCACCTGAGAGTCCAGAACTGTAGCCACAATGTATTGCAGTGATTATTAAGTCGTCCTTCAAGTCAAAAATCTTCTGTGCTTCACAGAAGCTCTTTATCCCCTCTCAGGGGTTAAAGCACGTCAGCAACCTTCTGAATTTGAATATCCGCTGATCTGACTGTGAGAGGAGCTGCACGAGTGTCCTGATTTGACTGACAGAGGCACATCGAGTTAGAGGACGGACATGAAAACCAAAGATTGAGAGATAGTGTTGCTGCAAATATTATTTGACTGGTCTCTTCTTGATGCAAAAGAGAACCCGAAGGAAAACGCAGAGTCTCCGACCTCCTGGCAAAAAAAGCTCACTGGGTTTGTTCCAAGCAGCAAAACACGCAAAAATAAAACAAACTTTGATGTGTTTGTTGCTCATATAATGTACTAATTCATTCTTTCCGCCGCCACTCACAGAGAAGTGCAAGAACACGCTGCTCTTTATTTGAAAGATCTGTTCATTCTTCGACAGAATCGTAGCGTCGCCGAGGTAAATAATGCACCACCTTTGAGGGCACATGACAGGAGGTGTAGTGCAGCAGCATAATAGCTGAGCAATGCTCCACAGCACTGGTGAGATGTGCTTCCACTGTTGGCATTGTAAAACGTGGAGCTGCTAAGTCAAATTACAAGCTTAAATTGCATTATCTAAACTACACGTGTGGCATTCTAGTGCTTTCTCACAGCATCAATGCGCGTAGTGGTAAACGTCACTGTGATATTTAATGTTTGAGTGTTTTTGAAGCCTTTGCATTTCTGTCGTCCTGTGGGTGTGTGTCACTCCTCTCTGTGTCATAGACTCGTGATTTGCATCCCGCGCCCGACCTCTTGCCAAATGTAAGCACGGATAGATAATTCCAGCTTGTAAGTTATCAACGTTTGGTCATCTGGTTGCACACAGGGATGTTAGCGATGTAAAGTCGTGCGTATCATAAGTTCCAAAGTGCCGAGAGGTGCTGAGGTCGGCGTCGACTTCAGTTTGTGTCCCGTCTGAAAGCAAACATCATTAGTCACTTCCCAAATGTAACCACATTGTTTTTGTGATTCAGGCTTTGTGCGTCAGGGTGGGATGCTAAAATGAAGAGAATATAACAGAGGCTTTAGTGCATCAGCTCAGCACCAAATGGTACCTTTTGTATCTGGACTGACAAAACATCAATAACTGACAAGCTGGGATGTGAACAAGTTGATGGAAAATAAAATATAAAATAAATAAATTGGTCTCCCTTGTTATCCTGCCATCAATCTCCATTTTCAATGGACACTGAATCAGGTCCAAACCACATAATAATAATAAAAAGAAGAAGAAGAAGGAATTTTATTTTTATAGCACTTTTCTTCACAATGTTACAAAGTTCTGTACAATGATTTGAAATACTTCTTCGGAGGCGCAGCAGAAGTTGTCACAATGACATTTCACACATACACATGCATGCATTTTCAAGGTAGCCACACAGTTAGCATGTCTTGGACTGCAGCAAGTTCCAGAGAGCCTGGGCTCAAATAAATGGCTCGATTATATGCTTAAGTATAGATATACTTAAGAAAGTCTTAAAAATCTGTCAGGAGTCAGTGCAAGCTTTCACCGAGGTCAGTTTTTTTCAACGTTTGGTTTCCAACGAGTAAAGACCTGGCCAGTCAAAATGCTTGCTGTTGCCACGTTACGTTCAACACGGCACACCGATTGAAGTGAGCGTCAGGTCATCAACATCTAATGTTGATACCTGTGGCGTGATTATTTTATCTAGAAGTTGCATAGTTTATGTGTAAAATAGCGTCACCCCTGATGTAAACATACAGGCCCATCAAACTTTGTCTCAATTTCTTGCCATTTGTTCATGCCGCTCTTGGTGTGGAATGGCCTTTAGGTACAACTTTTGTCCTGGGGGGTTTCCAAGAAGGCTCCCTCCAGATTTCAGAGGTTGAGAGGCAATGTGCCAGGTTTAATAAATCGTTGATATAGTCAGGAGCAAGGCCATTTAGGCCTTTACAAGTGATCAATACAAGTTTGAAATTTCTATTCAAGATGCCATGCAGACTAAAAGGTAAAGTTAATTACTAAGCATTCTAACTTTGGATGGCGCTTTTGCTGCCTAAATTGCAATTTTTTATGACACTAGTGCACCACAAAAACTCACAAAGTGATGGGAGGGGTTGTAAATCTTGTCCTAAATCTTGATGTCTTGCAACATACACACAGGGGAGACATGAGGCAAGAGGAAGCAGTCAGGGGAAGATGTGAGAAAAGCAATTTCACGTCTACATGTTCTTCAGAAGAGAAAATTAATCAAGAATTGACAGACTCTCACATGTTTACTCTTCCAGGGGCCTTTCAAAACCAGTTGGTCTCAGTTGGTTTCTAAAATCGATATTTATTAAACTGCAAGGAGTATCTTTTGAGGAAATATAGACTCACAGTTTTGTTTGTTTTTATTTATTTTTCTCTCTCCATCCTGCAATTCTGACAGTGTCATCTCGGACCTTTAACATTAGCTAGCAATAACTTAGATACCTACTGTGAATCACTTGCCTGTGCACAGAAAGCTCACATTTGGACCGTTTCAAAATTTTTTCAAAAACCTGTGACTGAGAGGAAGACGACAACAAGCCGTCGTAAGTCCTCAGGTTCGATCCTTGGAGGGAATCTGATCACTTCGCACAAACAAGCATGCTCAAGTCTTCAATATAGGCCTTAACGGATGTGTTTTGTTTATTCTTCTAGAGCTTCTCCTTCTTTAAAAATGCAATTTAGTCTCAAGACAAAGCTTTCTTTTTTTTTTTTCTCATCTCTGCTGAATCCATGTCAGATCTGCATCCTGTCTTCCAGGCTGGAACAACACCTTATGTAAATTAAAGCCGACCTCTGGATTGGCGAACATTCTCGGCACCGGCAGATTATAGACTTTGACCAATTTCTTGTTGTTCTAGTTATCAGTAGTAGTTGCAAAGAGTAATAATGATTCCAGCGACAACCTAAACAATTATAGGCAATAATTTCCTATACTTGTTATTCTCTAATTAAGTTTTACATCTTCTTAGGGGAAATGAGAGCTCAAGGAATTGAAATGAAAGAAGGAACTAATTAAATGGAGGTGACTAATACCGTGCTTTTATTGAAAAAAAAAAAAATCCTTTTATTTTCTCTATCCCTGTTTTTCTTGCTCGGTATTAATATTTCATCTGAAGTTCAGCGTTTTCTGCTTCAATAGACGGTAAAATCACTGCTGGAAACATTGCTCTCAGTCACATCTCTGTCCCTCTTCGCCTCCTTCTCACTCGGAGTCTTCTTCCTTTTGCTCGCAGCCCTGTGTCGTAACTCTCTCGCTCCCCCCCTCTTTCCTCTCACAATATCTCACAGGCGGCAAATGTCAGCGACCGAGTCTAACTGGTCTGAGCCAGCCGAGAAGTGCGCTTTCTCTTCGATTGGTCGCATCAGTCAGCCAGCCAGCCAGTCAGTCGTTCTATCATTTTGTCAGAGCTCTTCAGACGGAGTCAACGTGAAGCTTTGCAGCCACATGGTATCACAGGAAGGGTGGAGCTAGTGGCTGCTTCTCCTTCAAATTGTGCTCTGCCTCCTCTAAGAGTATTTAAAATGCCGCCATACAGCAGAAGGCTCTAACATACAAGCTGCTTTACATTATCCTGCCCTGAAAGGATGGCCGTTCATTTGTTTGCACTTAGGCACCTGCGCCCACGCGAGCATGCAAGTACAGGCATTCACATACTAATGGACTAATGGACACACACGCGCACGAACACTCAGGCATATCCTGCCTCTTCATTCTACTGCGCGTGGCATTAGAGCAGAGCTCAGTAATGGCTAATGGCCTATCTCTCTGCAAAAGGCAAGTTAAACAGCAACGTGCGGCGCTTTATTCCGCTTGCCCTGCAGCCTGCATCGGAACAGAACCGCACTGTTTCATTATTAACCCCAATGGCATCGAGACAGAACGCAGAATCCTCCCTGTCACTGCACGCGCTCCCTCCTTTAACCCTGTCGTTGCTTGATGAGAGGGAAAATTCTGCGTGGGACACAAAGTGTTTTCATCTCTTCGTCCCCTGGAGATGATGCTGAAATCAGTGTGAGTGTCAGTGTGATGGACTCGGCCTAAACGGATGCAGATTTTGTTCAGGCTGTTTTCAGCTAGACATTTTTTTAAGGACTCCCCTGACTCGATGCCACCATCACAAGAAGCACTTCGCCGCGGCTTCAGAGAGATACTCCTCCTTTTTTCCCCCCTCTCCTCTCCTCCCCCCTCCTCTGCGACCCGAGTGCTTTTACAGCACAGGCTCTGGTCCACACCCTGTCTTCAATAAGTGGTCCCCCGCTGGGGTCTCGCCCTCTGCGTCCCCTTCCTCCCACCCTCGCTGTCCCTCTCGCCTTTCATCATTCATTTTACATTTATCTGTCTTTTAACAGCGGCAGCCTCTTCTTTCAGATTGCCAGCAGCCCACCCCACCGCCCCACCCAAACCTCTCTCCCTCTATCCAGCAGCATGTCAATACCACTTCTTTCTTTACACTTTTAAATCTGGATTAAACACCAATTCCACCTACCCACCATGCTGTTGTGGCCATGTTTATCCAATTACCTGCGAGAAACTTGGTGGATTGTCACGTCCCTCAGTGCTCTCGGTTTTGACACCAGCCTCGGGGAACCATATTCAGGCTGATGTGGACGAGCAGCCAGATGTGGACATGGTGTCTTCTTCTCTATGGAAAAGGGCCCGAAAACAGCGCAGGAGGGCTTTCCATCACATCTGTGCAGCACAATTATGGCTCGCCCAGCGAGAGTCACCTGCTTTAGCGAGACAGGAAGCATTGAAGCAGCGCGCCCATGCTGTTCCCTCACAGCCCGCTCTAATGGCGTTACCTGTGCGAACAAAGGCGGAGGACGGATCCCGGACTCGCCATTTTCATCTGATGTGTGAATTTTTTTATCTTGTGCTGCTTTGTGAAGTTGCTCTGGTGCAGAGTGAGCTGGGATTCACTCACCTCTTCGCTCTCCTCTTCCCGGCTGCATCCCCCTCTTTTTCTCCAGTCCATCGCATTTGGAAATGATGTATGACTTGCGACGCCAGCCACTCTCCCCTGTGCACAGAAAGCTGATAATGACTTGGTCTAGCCTACTTTGCTAGCATCACACCCCCCTTTGTCCCTCTCCCCTTGGGGGCTCCCTGAGGTGACAAGTGTGTACGAGCGTCGAGTCCAAGGCTGGAGTGCTCGCCTCTGTTGCCGTGTGAGAGGAAGCCCGTGTTTTAGACTGTTGTTGTGTTGGTGTAGGCCTGCGTTGCCCAGCGTACGAATACAACAGCATGGATCAATAAAAACCGCAGTCCCCGGCTTGTAAATCGCCCCACTTAATTTGCTGTCTCATTAGCAACATCCCCGTTTATGTTGGGGTTGTCTTCGTCTGAGCCTTCTGGTGCTCCTGTCAGTCCCAGATGGTCGGGATGGTAATCACACCACGTAAACTGGCGTTTAGTGGTGATTCACTGACACATGCTGTCCCAGTGGGCGGACCCCTGCAGGGCCACGTGGGCGTTGACCCACGACGACAGCAGGATGAATTACTTAAAGAGAAAGCTTTCTTATTTATTTATATTTATTTTAGCAGGTAATGACTTCTTTGATGGTAATTAGCTTGGGCACAGTGAGGTTTTAGTACTAACATACATGAGTCAGCCACAACATTATAACCACCTGCCTGATATTGTAGAGGTCCTTCTCCTGCCACCAATGCGGCTCTGACCTATCAGGGCATGGACGCGGGGTGTACCTGGTACACTGGACGTTGTCCCTTTTGGTCTGGTGGGATGGGTTGCGGTGCCACTGTTCCATATGATTCTGTCACATCCCATGAATGCTCGATTGGATTGGGATCCGGTGATTTAGGAAGCCAGGTTAAAGCCTTTGTCATGTTCCCCGGGCCACTCCTGAATGGTATTATGGTGCTGGGGGTAATTTGAGTTGCCCTGTTTAGCTAGGTGACATATCAAAGCAACATATCTGCGTGAATGTGAGGACCTAAGATAACATCCAAGTATTACACCTGTATGTTTAGGAAAACTTCAGATTTTGAAACCTGGCACCAGTGAGTCTCTCCCATTCAGCCACAAGAACATTAATGAGGGCAGGCGCTGGCAAGACTGACAAGGTTCACAACTGGTATCCTAATTCTTCCCAAAGGCGTTGGGTGGAGGTGAGATCGTGACTGTGTGCTGTACTGTCATGTAACTCTGTACCAGAAACCTATTTCCTCATAGAATTGGCATTTTGAAAACAGCTTTAACAAAGGATTGAAGGCTTAATATTACTGGGATATACTGTACCAATTCAAACATTGTTCGGAATTGAACACTGATATGAAAGTGTGATTAAATAGTCAAAAAACAACATCAGCCTCAATGCCGTTGTTTCGTTTCTGCTCCCGTCCTTGATTATGCTCCCCAGCAATATACACATTTTGCTACTGCTATATTCAGAAAGCAGAGGTTAGCTTTGCAGAACGGTGCACAGGCTTGAGGTTTGAGTGTTGCATGTGGGTAGGCTTTGGTCTTGGTTTATGAACGTGTCCTGCCTCGTTCTTGAGGCCGTTGTCGACGTTTTCCCCATCAAACCAAGTTGATAGTCTTACTTTAACCTGAATTGCTGTGTGTGTGTCCCTAATAATGAAGCGTGTCAAACAGTAGTCACTTTGTGAAACACTGAAACATTTGAGATACCTTATTAGTGAAGATGTTACAGATTCAATACATCATCTACTGAGCATTTTCTCATTAAATGAAACATAGCCTTGGTGTTGTTACAGTATTTTTCTTTCGAAATGCATTTGCGGCTGCAAATTGGTAGGATGTAAACATGCCACGACAGAGCTGCATGAAAAGTTGTCTCTCTCGAGCTTGAAATGATTAGCCCTTCAGCCCTGGATCGAACTGCAGGATACCATTTGGTGTCTGTGATCTCTCTGAAGAACTGAAGAGAAAGTTTCCCCAATTTCCAAAATGTAGGAATGGCACCGCTTTTTCTAGACTGAGAGAGAAAGAGATAGAAGGAACAAAAATAATGAGGTGGAGAGCAATAATGTTCTAAAAATATTGATTCTGGGGCTTAAAGAAGGAGCAGTAATGACTCATGTTTAATAACATTACCACTTTGAGAGTTGATTTTCATTTTATGTCGTTTTAAACCACATGTTCCTGTTCAGAAAGCATCCATTAGTCCGTATTGCATGTACATTATACTTAAAGCAACAGGGAGCACCCCTTGAGCGTCCCACTGCTTTGCAGCAGTGGAGGAGGATGAGGGATGAAGAGGCCGCTCACTTGGAGCCACTGTACACGAGCAGCTTGGAGGGTAGTGTTTGGTAATGGTGGCAGTTTATATCTCTTTATAGCCATATGGCCAGCAGTGAGCATAATGCTACCGTCACGCTTACAGCTGGTGATACGTGCAGAGAAAAAAAAACACTTTGGCATATTTAACTATGGGAAAAAAAAAAAATCCCATTTGAATATGAACTTGTGTTGCCATGTGAACTCTGCTGAGAACCACTTTGTTAAAAAAAATCCTGCAGACATCACAGCGGCAGCCAATCTAGGAAAACACTAAGACGCTGCTAATGACTTTAATTGGTGTATTTTTTTTGAAGATACATCCACTTAGACATTAAGAGAAGCCAATCAGGTACATTCATGCCTGAGCTGGGAAGGATGTTTATTATAAAGAGCAGTTCTTTGACAAATGTTTGATTCCCAAGTCCATCACAGCTGCTGCGCTGCAAATTCACCAACTCTATTACCACAGCGGCATCGTGTAGACTGGAAATTTAATAACTGTTAGACTGGGAAGTGACCTGTTTGTTTTCTCTTGGGTAATTTTGAAAACACACGTCCTTCTGTTTGCTCCTCTAAACAGATGCTGTCGTGGGTTGTGTCCGAAGTCGCTTATTGCTCCTCATATATTGCACTAAGAATATCCCACAATGCATTGTGAGAAGAAGTGAACAACAACGGCCACTGACCCAGCACATATAGACCAGAACAATTTAACCTTTTTATTCCATGTGTAATTTTCAGTCTTCATGATTGTAAATGATGGAAACCACCACCAGTTTAAACAGCAGATGAGGCTGTATTTGATACCCGGGAAGGACTTGAAAAAGTCATCAGGACTTTATCTAAAAATTATGTTTGTAGATGTTATTATTCCAAACGTTATGTATTAATTTTTCCTCTTTTTACTCACAATTTTACGACATCTTGCTTGTGTGGGAGGAGCAGCACGTCTCTACCGATTGGTCGTTTGTGTTCTCCTGTTCCTTTCTACAATGATTTAAATTATTGTCATAATGAAGGCAGATAACATGATATCAGGTGGCATTTTCACAGAGATCACAAGGCAGGAAGGCTAATGAAGAGGTACTAGTCAAAAGAATAGTTTGTTTTATCTATAAACAACAGGCTCGAGACACAAATCCACCATTTGTGTCTCAGAAAAGTTCAATATCAGGTCACTTTCATGCAGAAAAATGAGAATTAATATATAGACTTCTGGAATACTCGTGTTGTCTAACGCTGTGTTTGCTTTGCATTTTGATGAGGAGAGCCAGAACAGAGGGTCTTTGGAGGTGATGGCGAAACCTGCCTTTGTAAAGTCTTGTAAAGTATATTGTAAAGTCAGTTTTAGCTAGCAAACATAAACATAATCGAAAAGCAGGACTAAAGCTGAGTGCCTTTGCGAACCAGCAGAGAAAGGGGGGAGGAGAGCAGCAGTTTCAGTTTGGGCGTATGGATTTGTTTCACCACAGCACTGCGCGTACTTCACGTTCACTCGCAGAACTTATGCATGTAAAAGAGCGAGAAAATCGACTGGAGGGATAAACACACGCTCTGAGTCACGTTACACGTGTAAGCCTTCCCTTTGTGTGGACGGTTGTTGTATTGATTAACACAGATCAATGATTGAAAGGCGAAGGCTTGTCCGGACGAGCCTTGAGGGAGACGGTTGGGTTGTTTACACCCTTTTCTCCTCCTCACTGCCAACGCTCGCTCAAGGCGAGGAGACTTCAGCACAGAGTTTGACATTTTAGTTTTCACATAGAAAAATAGCTTTTGTTTGAAGCACTGTTTTGACTTCTAGTTTTAGAAGCATTTAGTGTCTAGTTTTATGACACATGACGGTTTTTGACCAAAAACCGGGGCTAATCTGATGCTCGAAAAGACAAAACTCAAACACCCTGTTTGGTTGCTGGTGCCTCCTGGAGTCCCGGATCAGAAGGGAAATAAGCTCGCACCTTGTCTCGCTGTGATGTCGTCAGATTTCCAGATTTCCACCCGACCGTGTCTCGGCCCAGATGCTGTCTTGTTGAAGTGCCGGCTATCTTTTGTTCTGTCAACCCCGATGTGTGCGAACGACGTTGCTCCCTCTCTCACTCGCGTTTGCGGGTCTATCTGATTCCTTCAGCTTTAGCTGAGCAGATAACAGCTGTGTTTGAACGGGCCCTTCTGCTCTGTGTGTGTGTGTGTGTGTGTGTGTGTGTGTTGGGTGGAAATAAAGTGGTAAATGAATATTTACATTTTTGTTTTCATTTGCTGCTTTTTAGGCGGCGAAATAAGTTGATATTTGCATCAGATTTTTTTTGCATCAGGTGAAACATAAGAGACCTGAACCGTGGATCCTATAATAGGAAACTGCAAAGTTAGCGGACAGACTCTAATAATGCTTCGTTTAAACGGTCCCAAACATGCTTGGCAGCACACATGAAAGAGCCTGTTATCTTCGTTAACTCTTGTTCGCAGGACGAATGGGTGATTCAGAGACTAGAAAGTGGCTGTTTGTGATGAACAGTCAAGTTCAAATGTTTTGAGGGAGACAGAGACGCTTTTCTTACCTGTAATCTTTGCTTCCACTTTATCTCGCCCGTTCCCTCTGTTTTTT
>KV751365.1:4244005-4262498 GCA_001698575.1 Mola mola | reverse complement strand
GGAGCGTTTGCATGTGCGGCTGGATCAGTGAGGCTCTGCCTTTTCATCCTGAGTTCAGCTGGCTAATAGTTCCCTTTAGTGTAATACTAGATGATTTCAATTTCAAATGGCCGTTCACTAAGCCGCCTGTCATCGCCAATAACTGCACACTTATGAAGATGTGTGCACGCCACATCGGGGGGGAAACGAGTGCTGACACCTGCTCATTGCCAGAATGGCTCGTTGAAGTGTCCGTGTCAGGAGAGGGGAGGGGCTCTGTGCACGCATGTAATGGAGATTTAATGAGGAGGAGGAGAAGGAGGTCTCTGTTTGGGAGGCGTGTCTAAGATATGATTCTTTCATTTCAAACAAGCCCCGCAGACACTTGAATAGGAAGACATGTTTGTCTGTATTAGTGCTGTCAGCCACCTCTCTGATCTGTGGGATATCAGTCAGGAAGGTGCGTGTTGCATGTTCCGTGTAATAAGCATGACGCAGAGTCACGTATGTCTGTATCTGCAGAACACACATGTGTATGTAGGCTGATTCTGTTGCTATCAGAAGCAAAGTGCCTAATTTGTCAAAGCCTGACATGTTCCTCCTTGACACAGTGCAACTTAAAAACATTCCTTTATAACCATGAGCACATTTAATTTTACTCTGAGTCAATCCCAAAGACACAGTCGCGGTCCCATTAAAACCACAGACGTATTTACAGCAGCATCAAATCTTATGACAAACCTGTAATAAACACAATGTTAAACACTATCTGAGTTTGCTTCTCCTCAGCTGCTTCAGGAAATTTTAAGCCTTTTTTTTTTTTTTTTTTTAAATTTCAAACCATCTTTTGCTTAAAAGATGGAAGGCTACAGTACAGTCTTTAAAAAATGTTCACCTCCAATAATGGACAAATGCACTCAGGGCAACAGGAAGAGTAAGAAAGTCAAGTAAGACGGACGATTGCATTCCTGGTTTTGCTCCTTTCAATGCAGAAAAACATCAAATATTAAATGTTGGTCTGTTTGTTTATAACTGATGATATGATGGAAGATAGCTTTTTGGAGATTTTATTGTGGTTAAAATTAGTTGAACATAACAACCTTCATTATGATTTATTTTCAAGTCGATATAGTCATATTTTAGTTGATAAATTCGAGACAATACTAAAAAAATAACTATCTCCATGTTCGGGAGCCCAAGATGCTGTGTAATTGTCGATAACCCAGCAAAATTTTATTTGCCCTCATTAAACAGCAAATCGTGACATTTGGTATGTTGAAAATACAAATGTTTGCTGTTTTTGCTGAAAAAAAAGCCTGATTTGATGATTCGCCGATAAGTAAAGATTCATAGAAATTCACATAGAGATACCGATACAATAACAATAACTTGTTTCTGTCCATCTGATGTTTTCAAAAAGGTCCAATTACATCAGCAAATAGTCTTTGAGGAGGTCTTTATTGATCTATTTTTGAAACAGTCCAGATTAAGTCCATTCTCACCCCTGTTTGTAGGTGGCGCCAAGCTGGTTGTGACAAAATGCTGCTGGGAAACACTGAGTGATCGAGAATGAAAGCACAACAAGTCTCAAACTTTCAAGTGAAGGAAGCAAGAATAAAGTTTGTTTGATTGGGGTGGAAATTTAAAACTCAGGTTCACTCGACTAAAGTTATAAAATCACAAATACATTAAAGCACCAGATTCTGTTCCTATTGAACAGATGGCGTCAGTCATCCTGTCTTACTTCCCAAACACTGCAGAATGAAAACTACCTTCCCGTAATGTACTATAGCAAGTTTTAATGAACTCAAAGTTGTAGAAAAAAAAAAAAAAAAAAAAAAAAAAAAAAAAAAAAATTCTGAAATGTCACCATTTTTTTTTTCCTTACAGACAAGCTGTACGAAATAACAGCAATTTGGTGAAATATTCTAAGAAAATAATTCTCATTTTGTGAAATTTCTTGTCTTGCACCAGCGAGTGCACACATATTGCACATAGAGGTGCACGTGTGTGTGAGGTGCGTGTGTATTCATGTTGCGTCTTGGGTTTTCAAGATTCATTAAAAAGAATCCACACCTGGAGGTGGTGTGCAGAGCAGGATTTCCAAACCCAGGATGGGTCCCTTTGAAAAGGAGCAGGCAGAGATGGGAGAGGAGCAGATACGCTAAGAAATGCGAAGACCCAAGAATGAGGAGAGGAGAGGAGAGAGGATGAAGCACGGTAGGGGGAGGAGTGTTAAAATAAGGTCCTGAGAGGCAGTGACAGCAGCGAGTTCAGTGTGTCGAGGGAATGGGACTATGAAGAAACCAGAGAGAGAGGGAGAGAAGATGCAGAGACAGCAGGAGCTGCAAAATCCCTGACAGCCAGAGAGAGAAATTGGCACAGCTAGAGACTGAGAGGCACAGGAAGATAGAAATACCCAACCAGACAGACAAAAGTTAAAAGAAAAGGAGATATAGGGAGGGAAGCAGCATGACAACAAGAGGGAAGATGTCTGAGCAGCCTGCTGAGCGTAAAGGGAATCGATTAATTCAACATGCGCTGGGCAGCAGGCAAACATGGGAAAATTACATGTAAACAGATACCGTAAACAACCTCAGCCTGCAATATTTCTCCCACTGGATCTCAAAGATAAAACATATCATTCCAACATGGCCTCCCTCAGCGCCCTTAGAGACGCACCGAGAGGAAGCAAAGGCCAGAAACGCTGCCTGGGTAACATGTTGAGCCTGATTCATTCTGGTGGAATGTTTACCCATGCTGCCGTTCCAGGCGGGTGTGTTACAGTAGAGTCTTCGCATGAATAAAAGAAAGATCTGACTTGAATAGGTTAAGAGGGATTTAGCCCACCTGATAATCTGCGCTTGGCTAATGAAAAACATGTAATTAATAGACTTAAAGGCAACAAGGCGTAAAATGAACGCTAAGCTCCCCCTCAGTTTCTGCTTCATCAACCGAACAGACACACAAAACCCCGAAAAACATCTGCTTTTTTCCCCTCGTGAACGCCTTTAGCATGCTAAAGGTGCGCTCGGAGTCCCGCAGGTTCCCTTTAATCGAGTCAGAAGGCTTTCGACCCGTAAAGAGCTTGAAAGGACGAGCGAGAGGATGTGCGCGAGCCCGGAAAAGGAAGGATTTCCATGTGCAACAATTTGTGCTGCCACGGAGTCGGCCTTGACCTCGCTGGTCATCGTCGCCGCAGTGGGCTGAATCTCTTAAACGCACGCACACACACAGGCACAGTCACACACAAACAGAGACGCAGGCCAACACAAGCGCCAATAAACCACAGAGAGGCATATACAGTGACGCACACTTGACCTGGCGGCTCCCTGTGTTTAAACTGGATTCATGGGGGAAAAGCGGTGCGAAGAGGCGCCATTGCTCATTTAAGGACGGCGAGGGATGCTGCGCTCGTCTTCACCTCGGAATGATGTGTCATATGGGAGGTGGGTGCGAGCTCGGAGGAGGTGGAGGGGAGGGGGGAGTTAACAGCAGATAAATTGAGTCAACAGAGGGAGCTGGAGGAAGGAGATCTTTAAAATGAGGATATGACAAACTGGTGGGGAAGGAGAGGAAGTTAAAGAGGTAAATCTGACAGCTGGAGACGAGGAAGACCGTGGAAGGAGGGGACGGACGAAGAGAGCGCGGTGGAGGCCAGGGTTAGGTGGGGACGCAGCGGAGAAGCTTGGTCATCAGCAACCTGCAAGTAAGGGGCGTCGAGTGGAGCCGCCTGCTGCCTATCATTGCTTGTTTACTGTCAGTCCCGCAGAGACCCCAACCAATGAAAAGATTCTGTCCTGTATCTGCACCCACCCTCAGCTCGCTCGCCTCCCCTCATCAGCCGCTGTCTCTCTGCATTTTGTTACTCCCCCTCACACGAGTCAAACCGCAAACACACACCGAGCCTCCCCGACCTTATCTCTCGTTCTCTCCCTCCCTCGCCTTCGTCCTCGCTCCCGTTTGTGTCTGGGGGCCATGTCAGGCGGTGTGTGTTGTTGGTCTGTTGCTCTGACTCAGCCCAGGTACATCTCATTCAAATTCACACACATACATGCATTCAACAGCAGCCACCCATTTGTATAAACAACTCCCGTCCTTTTAGATGCATTTCCTCTCTCTGGACCCAACTCAATTTAATTCTGACTCCTTTATGGCCGGCTCTGCTCCACTCCAAATAATTTACGTAACGCATATTGCTGCTAATGAATGTACGTATTGCTGCTAATAGATTTTTGATACAGCGTGTGAACAAGGCCACGGTGTAAGTAGCAGGTAATTGAAGAATTAGCATAAAACTCTGCGGCACAGCTGCTCCTTGCCATCGCTCTGCAGCAGCGCCCTCTTATGGCCAGAGGCTCACATTTGGCATCGAAGCCCTGACTGACAGCTGATGGTTTCCCTGAACTCATTCAACTCATTTGAATATAATCAATGAACAGCAATTGCAAGGAAAAGGGGAAGGATGTAGAAAGTCGCCGTCTTGTTAAATGAGATGGACACAGATGTGCAAATAACCTCAAAGTTCTTGCCAACCTGTCACCAGTTTCTCTCCTAGTGACAAGCACAGCACCTAACAACAGGACCATAATTGATTATATCAGCTCCCTCCAGCATATAAAACAGATTCCCTATATTTCCAAAAGTGACCCACTCAACTATGGCCTGGCTGAATGAAAAGCAATACAAACGGCGCTGAACAGCAGGCAGACTAGAGAGAGATGCATAAGCCACTACATCAGCTAAAGACTGCCGTTACCAAATGACAAGAAACATTAACAGACTGCTGTTCCTGCATCTGCATCTTCCATCCAAGATGTCGACGTTACACTCGGTTTGACTCAAGAGAGAGTTGGGGGTTGATTTGTGGGACCCTATGCAATGCAGGGTAAATAATACGGGATGTCCAGGTTTAGTTAATATAAAGACTGTGTAGGAGTTAACTTTTGGCTTCCACCCTCACCGGTTTCATGATGGCAGAAGCACACGCCCCCTGCCCAGTGCTCCACCTGGACACCCTGCTGTAGACTGAAACATACCCTCTACCAAAGATTGACCCTGTTTACTGTATATAAAGATGGACGACATAAGAGCTCCAAAAATGAAGCCAAAATCTCGTGGCCCCCTGGTGGTAGGCTGCAGTATAGGCCATAAATGACTTGAGCCAAATGAAAAATTCTGAGGACGTCTTATCGTCAAAGATGGTTTCTGTATTTTTGGTTGTGTTCACTCAGATATAAGTTTAACTGCTCATTTTTTAATCATTTTGGCTTGAATGAGTTATTTGAGCCTATAGAAATCACCCCTGGGACAGTCACAAGAAGGTAAACCCACCCACACATTGTGATGGAATTGCTGCTCTGTTTTGGCTAACAAAGGTGCCAAAATGAAAGACCTTCATTTGAAAGACCTTCAGATTTTTCAGCAAAAGCGGTAAGGACGACTTCCATGTTTTTTTGCACAATGTGTTGTTGCAACATGGATCTATTTGGCCATGAAAAAGGTGCCACTGACAATCATGGACGAACAAAAAAGTAACAGACAAGCCGCAGGTGCCTCTTCACTGAAAACATTTTTTTCCAAGATGCTACATTGCCTCAGGGTGAAAAAATCTCCGAGTGCAGATCTTTGTAAAATATATCATGCAGTCAAGCATCAGCAGCTGCAGACTGTGGAGTAAAAAGTTGACCGAGACATCCTCAGTGATACATCTCTTGCCAATGGGATGAGCTTTGTGCGAGAGTGTCCTAGCACTCCACTCTGTATATGAAGTTGAACTGCACTCATTGAAATAGTGAGGCATAATTCCAACCTTCCTTTTCCGATTCCTGAACTGTTCTGTTTTTGGACTGTATCCATTATCTCAGAGTCACCATTGTTACCGCTGGCAACATGTCACATTGTAGTGGGAAGTTTTGTGTGTTGCAAATATCCTTTACCTGATACCACAGTGTCTCCTCCTTTTGGGTGTTATGGAAATGGCCACCCTAACAGCAGCTCACTACACATGTGTGCTTACTACACATGTGCATGTCAAGGCATGTCAGAGCATCACTAACTGCCAATCCAGCGCCATCCCGATTCAGAACGCTCCCTTCGGAGGGGTGTTTTTCGGGGTGCCGCGAGCAGCGTAACCCTGCAATTCGTGAGCCTCATTCCGCCTCCCTGGGAGACAAGCTAGCTCATGCATGTGTCAGTTTACTGTTATTGTTTCCACGTGTTCTCACTAAAAAAAATCGGCTGACTAATCCTCGGTCACACGCCAGCAACGCGCCCAGGATTATCTGTGTTTGTTTTCTCACACGAAGGAGAGATTGAGCTAATCTCCTCGGAGGGAAAAAGAGAGAGAGAGGGAGAAAGAGAGAGATAGAAAAAGAAAAGGGAGACCAATTGTCTTGCTCACAAGTTGAGGTTAAAAAAAGAGACGTGACATCAGAGAACGAGATGAGACGGAAGACAAGAGACGAGTGACAGAGGGTAGGGAGGGCGTCGGAGGAAGAACAAAGTCAAAAGGGAGATTTGGAAGCATCTTTGTTCTCCCAACGCTGCAGTCGAGCGTGTTGGCAGAAATGTCCAAAGCTACATTTGTCATCAGACAAATGTGATGTATGATCTTGATTTAGAATGCACAAAATCAAGAAATAACTCAAGATGCCAAGGACAGCATGGCGCCGAGCGTGCGCTGGCACGTGCGTCGCAGACCCCGCGCTCACGTCCTCGCCGACGAGCGCAAGCTTTTATACTTTTTACACGTTTTACAGAATATTTTTTTTTTTTTTGTTTTTGTCATTTTCAAAAATCACAGAGCAGCGATTGAAACACACCACCTCTGTGATTTGGAGCCTCGCTCTACTGTGATCTAATTTTACCACACACACACACACACACACACACACACACGGTCAACTGATGCATGATGTACCGCCAGTCGAGCATGCAGGTTAGCTAAGTAATTTCTGCTAACTGAGAAGCAAATTTGAAAGGGACATTTGTGTAGAGAGAGCAGTGCATGTTCAGACGGGGGGAAGTTTCACTGCAGTGTGTGAAACAAAGAAGAGGAGGGCGACGTTAACTACAGATAAAGGATGAGTGATTTTGCTTTTTGCAATTAAACTTTTTCCTGTAAATACTCTGAAAAAAAGACTAATATACACCCGTCACACTTTGTTACAAAGAAGGAAATAGTCAATACATAATGCTACTTAACTGAGGAAATGACTCACACTTCCACAAAACAGAGGGTGTTTGTCATTATGGCTTGAGGAATAACCCCCATAATCAACGTAGTTGTCGAGTGTTTTTCTGTAATTGGTCCAAACAATAGTTACACAGCACTGAAACCTCTGAATGTAGTCAGATTTTGGCATTTATTTACGTGAAGAGCAGCGGTGGCAGACATCACAAGAAGAGATCCATTATATCATTGTGTATCCTGTATAGACTGTGGGGAGCGGCAGTCTATCCCAGGGTCACATGGGTGAAGATTGCACCTTGGACAAGTTGCCAGGGTGACATACGTATATGATGACATATAGAGACAAACAACCATATTCATATCTACCAGCAATTTAGAGGTACCAATTAACAAAAGTTTAGTGTCTTTGGACTGTGAGAGGAAGCCAGAGCAAATTCTAACTATATGACTAAATTGTAATTGGTCAAGTTATAACTTCACATTTTTCTTCTGTTCTCTTAAGCTGATAACTTTTTTCTCCTTGTGAAAAGTAGTAAAACTGGTGAATCTTGTTTGGATTTGATAATTTAAGATTTAATTTAAATATTTTTATTAATATTATTCAAATTTTTTCGCAACTTTAAATATGCAAGTATCCATTATTCTAAGTGACAGAAAGAAAAATAGGGAAGAGCTTTACCGTTCGACAGTACCACTCCACTGCAGCTGCCTTAGACTCCCTAAAACCGGAAAAAAAAAATCTATGATGAACCACGTGTGTCCATCATGAGGCAACGTGGCATATAAATGAAGCAATCAGCCCTCCAGACATTGCTCAGGGAGGAATATGAATAATTGAAAGCATGCAACTGAGAATACTGGTAGTAGAAAAATTGCCTCTACTTCTTGTAAGCTGTAACTTTACAATCTGTTACAGAGTTTGTGATTAATCTACACCATTAATTCCACTCATCCCCTATTTTACCACCCTCCACTGTCTCTAATTTGACTGCTAAGACCTGTCTTTGTTAAGTTCAAACATAGATGTATACTAACATTGATGACATGAAAGGTCCGAAAAAGTGAAGCCAAAGCATCTCAATCGCCTCCCCTGGTGGCCGGCTCCAGTATAGGCCACACTGTAAATCCCCCCCTCCTCCTCTTATTTTAGGTACAATTTGGGCCAAACTGAAAAGTCAAAGCACACTGCGAAAGACTTCCTGTCAAAGATGGTTTCTGTCATTTTTGGAAGGTCTTTGCACTGATCTGTGTTCATTTTTATGATCGGCTTGGTTTCAGTTGATTATTTTGACGCTATAAAAACCTTAGTGACTCTGACTCCGAATGACATCATCGGTGCCAGAGGGCAGCGCTCATTCCCAGCAATGTGTCAGACATCTCTTTTCATGTCAGTGGTTCAAACCTTTGACTTGGCTCTCGGTGAAGTTTGACACTGGGGCTGCCGGTGCCTGTTGCAGTTTGTGTCCTGTCTCAGAACCAGGTCAACACGAATGATTGATTACTCCAACCCAAACATGACTTTTTCCAAATAACTGTGCCTTTGTTGTCCAAACCAACGACTGGAAATCAAAATGTTTTCTAAATCAAAACAAGCCAAGGACACAATCGTTGGTCCCACATTTAGAAGGCAATATAGTAGAATTTTTATGCCATTCTCTTGATTTTATCTATGTTTTCTGGCAAATTGTAGTACTTGTACTTGTGCTATTATAATTATTCATGTGTCCCATGTTACGCAGTATGTTAGTCATATTGAGCTAATTATTGAATAATATTTACCTACTAATTGAGTGCTGTAGAAATTTCATTTCCAACGGAACTACCAAGGTTTTGGAGGGTATGTTTCACTTCTGCAGTACATGATGTCTTTGTGATGTCTCGCTGGCTCTGTTAGGAAAAGTTTGTCCACACTGGAGTTGGAGCTTTAATCCTGCACGTTAGACATCCAAATATTCTTCGTAGGCCAAAGCTAACAACATGTTCTCCTATGGCCCCACAGATGATTTCACAAGTCAAGAAGGCGATACCAAGCATACAAATTAATGACAAATATAAAAACAGTACGTGCTCAGGGCTCACCAATGCGTGCACTGCTACTTCTTGCAACACTACACCCATACAGGTGAAAAACTATTGAGTGAGCGAGATAGAGAGTGCAGAGTGGCAAAAAAGCAAGCAGGCTAAAGGAAAATGGTGTCAGTAAATATATGGTATAGGCTGAGTAATTATGCAGCTTGTCCAAACAAAGAAAAAAAATCTCCTCTTTGTTTCCCAGCTGCAGAAAAAGTGAATAAACACGATGCAGTTGTGCCGTTCCTGTTGGTTCCACTGCAGTCATAAGCTTCATAATCCAGGCTTGAATTTGACTTTTAAAAAACAAAGCCACAACGACAACTATCAACATTGAATGTCTACTGTGACCATTTATCCATTTTCCTGCACTGGAAACAATTATTGTTGACGTTCACATGCTTGTCGTCCACTGTTAGTCCCACGATGCCTCTGGCTGAGTCTGACAGCCAGCCGTCCCGTCAGTCAGCGGCTGTATCCTTGACTGGGCGAGTGTGACAGCTCTGATCTCAAATCCCCTCGCAGTGGAATTACCTGAGATTGACCCCTCAAAATGGCAATTGACATGACTGAAGCATCATGCGGTTCCCATCTCGGTTCTACACCACCGTGCGCGCGCCTGTGCACGCTCCACATGAGCAAGCGGAGCAGTTGTATGTGTCAAAACAATAGTGACTTATGTTGAGGCGCATACAGCAGGCAGAGAAATGAGGCGGCCACCGTGCGCTAGGTGCTTCCTGTGAGGGGGAACGAGGGAGACCGATGAGTGTGAGTGCTGCGGTTTGTCGGAGCTGCTGCCGCGTCTCTCTCACATTTCGGGGAAATAAAGAAGATGGCTGGGAGGCGGTTCTGAGGGGCCGCTGATGGAGCGTGTGAGGTGGCGAAGGAGGGGGATCGGGGTGATGGAGTGCTGGATGGAGAGAGGGCGGAGGGGGGCGGTGATGAGTGTGTGCTCACAGTGTAAGTGACACCTCTCCTCCTCAGACAGATTGTGTCTCTCTGGGCCTGTATGGAGAACCTTCCCCCTCCGATCCTCCACACTCAAACACATACTATATCCATCTCCACAGATATCTCTTTTGGTTTATTTATTTTTCCTTCAGAGATATTACCCGATTTGCCTACATTTACTATATGGACTTTGCATGACTGTTTTCAAGTTGAAATTTGAAAGAACAGAGTGACAGCAGTACATGTACACACACATATACACACACACACACACACACACACACACACACACACACACACAATTTATTAATTCATCTTTATGTCGTTCTAAAACTACTGAATTTCAGTGAAAGATTTTACTCAGGTTTACAGCTCAGGGGGAGAGAGCAGAAGCAAGAGGATATCAATATTCTTACTACCACTGGGACCTTCTGAACTGATTTTTAGGGTTTCTTTTTTTTAATCTGCCAGTAAATATTCTGTATAATCAGGGAGCCTTTTTACCCTCCGTCCACTGTGGTTCTCCGTGCCAGTCAAACTGAATTAATTCATACGTCCACTTACAGAGAGACAGGGGACCTCAGGACACCACAAATGGACCACTTATACACACACTAAGCAGGTGTTTTGACCCAGAGAGAGACATTTTGCCTTTCTGAAAACCAGTCAGAAGCAGAAGTGGGTGGATGTACAGTATTTTATTACCTGGGCCTCTGCCCTCGCTAACAATCATCTCTGCAAACCTGATCAGAGGCCCGATCTCATTGCTTCAGAGCCGGCACACTGCACAATCTCACCTCAGACACCACAGACAAATAGGCTTCATAACTCCTCAGTAATAAACAATCACCGGAGCCTGGGCCCCCATCCCAAAATGAAATCTCATCTAACTGTGTGGATGCGAGGATACAAAGAGATTTTTACACACCCAGGCCTCCATGCTGGTTGAGATGATAAATAGGGGAAGTGGGTTTTTGTTTTCAATTTCATCATAGGAAAATGTGCTAGTTATAGGTGCAGCAGATGGTCTGCACTGTATTACCTCCAAATGCATCTGTATGTTCACTCGCGCAGCGTTTCGGGAGGACTAACACGTTTCTAACCTTCTAATAAAACACAATGTACCTGCCAGGTTCCCACGGGTACAGCTCCAAGTGTGTCGGCAGCACTAAACGTTGCAGCTAGCTAAAATGCAAGTGCTGTACCACTGGCCTTCATCTGTCTGTGCCGCATGTAGGTAGCAGCACTAATCTTACGCAGCTCCCACAAACACATGAACAGCGTTGAACCTTCCCTCAGCCATATATCCTTTAGTGTTAGCACGACAAAATAAATATCCACACATGAGCGCTAAGCAGTGTCAAAACAACACGCCGACATGCGGCTCCTTCCGTGTCAGCTCTCCTCAGGAATCTCTTTGGCGATGCTCTCAAACATCAACACCTCAACAATGTATCTTCCTACTTCACACAATCCCCACCCCCCTTTTTCAGCATCCACCCATAACCACACTCAAAAGTGTCACAAATCCAAACCCCACAACATGTAAGGTAACTATGGTATTATTTACTCCAAAACACTCTCACCTGCTTTTGGACGTGCCCATCCTCTTGCCTGCGCAAGCTGCTGGAATAATTCATTATTTGCTGTCTGCCTGCTTTTGATAAGTAATTTAGGAGTCGCCTGTGCAGAATTTGGTGTGAGATTTGTACCAAATGAAAGTACAAGTCAGTCGATTGGAGCTGACATTCGTAACAGTGGCATTTGCATAATTTCTTGCTGTATGTAGGGTTACGAATGTTTAAACATCCTCCTCACCCTTCTCCTGTGTCCTTCCCAGGCAGTGGACTATGAAAGCCGGAGCTCCTACTCTTTCTCTGTGGAGGTCCTCAACCCAATAGTGGACCCTCGCTTCCTGCGCCGAGGCCCCTTCAAGGACAGAGCCTCCATCAGGGTAGCGGTGCTGGATGCTGATGAGCCGCCGAAGTTCTCCCGGGCTCGATACCACATGGATGTGTCTGAAAACTGCCCACCGGCCTGCACCGTGGGCAGAGTCAGCGCCGTAGACCCAGATACTGGTCTAACTAATAATATCAGGTACAGTAATAGACCTCTTCAGAAAGCGTATCGACTTTCAGCAGTGTTTTTATGGTTCCTGTACATTTTGGTAATGAGGATTAACAACTGTGGACCGCCTTTTTTACTGTATTAATTGAGAAGCATGGAAAGATTTTTGAAGTAATGCTCTCCCAGCTATGCGTGCGTTTTTAAATATGACCAGACCAACCAGAACTTAATCTTATGGGTGGCCAATCGAAACATTTTTGTGCGTGCTGTTTGAAATGTTTGTCAGATTTGTTTTTGAATATGAGACAGGAGCTTAAACTCGGCCACTCGTTTGACACAAGCAACATTCAGAGCCTGGAGGAAGTGTTTAGGTGCGGTCCTTTTGCTCCTGTTGCAGTCGATTTTTGTCTCAAACAGTCCCAGGACCGATTTGTCTCTAACAACCACCCAAAATCCGTGTCCCATTTCCTGCTGGTCAAAGTGCTAGAAGTGAGCGTGTGGGGAGGAATGGTGGTTGGTATATTCATAGAGATATTTAGATAATCAGTGGAACTTCAAAAGAGCCCCAATCAGCAGCGATAATCTCCCTATATTAAATCTTTGGCCATTTGAATGCAGCCTTAGCTTATCACTCCCTCACACGCTTGCCCCGTCCTCTTCTTTCACTCTGCATCCCACCGCCATCTCTGCCTGCTCCCTTCCTTTACTCTTTACTTCTATACTTCCACCTGCCCCTTCTTTATTAACCTTAAGCTCACCTTTCTTCTCTAAAACCCCCGATATCTTTCTCCGCCCAACTTGTTTTCCCTTTTCCCAGGTTCTCCATTGATCCTCAGTCAGACCCGGAGGCTGTGTTTCGCATCACCCCGGACAGCGGCCTCATCACCACAGCCATGGAACTGGACCGGGAGCACGAACACTGGCACAACATTACAGTCATCGCCACCCAGCGAGGTGAGGGGTCACCCTTTGTGCACAGCTTTAGACTGTACGTTAGAGTCTGTCCATTGGATTAAATCGAGCTGAAACCCCTTCAAAGAAACCAACTTTTTACCATCACTGACGCCTGAACCCTATGATGAGTATAAGGTCGTAAGAGGTTTAGGGAAGTGTAAACTGCCCATTGTACACTATCCAGCATGTGATGCACTTCACTAAGCAGCTTAGCACCCAATTCATCAAACCATGGAGGAATGCTGTTTGTCGCCACAAATAGTTTGATACATCATGCCTGAGAATCAAGTCATCTACATTATGTGGGACGCAAGAGATGTGTCCTCAAAAGGGTTCACTGTGAGAGAAAGACTAAGCAACAAATCAAATGCAGCCATTGCCTTTGGGTGCGATGGAGAACGGTAAACGGTAAACACCTCTCGGTTTCCGAGCAAGGATTCAGGCAGCAAAGTGAGCAAAAAGTCAACTGAGAGAAAAACCACAATTTCATAGAATCTCCGCACGATGAAGATGAGGTAGTTTTGTCATTTCCTAGGTTAAGAATGAACTTTGTTATTGAGTACATTTTCTGAAGTACATTGGCTCATAATGCTAAAGTGTTGAAAGATTCAAAGAGCCTCCTGAAGAGCTATTATTGGCTGTTACAGTGGCCGTGGAGGGATGGTAGAGAACACAGACTGCCGCAAGAGCATGAGAAATAAAACAGCTAGTTGGTTTAAAGGATAAAGCTGGAAATACTTTTTACTGCCCTGAATGCCACAAAGAAAAACAAAATAACATTGTAACAGTGCCTCTCTAAGTAGTCAAGTCGCTCAACACAAAACCACAAGAGTTTTATGAGCCAGGGTGTACCATAAAAGTATGATCTCCTGATTGATTTGCATTTCATTTGATGTAGATTAAACGTACATTAAAAAACATTAATTATATTTCTTTGTAAGACCAAAAACACTAATACTCATGATATAAAAAGCTAAAAAAAAATCCAAAGAACTCCAGACATCATGTATATCTACTAATGTGCAAAAAATGGGTTAGATCCAGCCTTCAAAACTTTTGTGCTACCATGATGGCGGCTAATGGCAGTTGCAACAAAGATGGCAGCTTGGCATGATGTCAGGATGTCACCATGAAAGTAAATGTTCTCCCTGAATGATTTGCATTTCGTTTGATGTGGCTTGCACTCAAAGTAAAGGTGATATGGTTGAAAACCGAGCCCAACTTAAAGCCTCAGTGTACGACAACCTGGGAAACCCATAGCATTGGTATTTGATTCTGTATATTTGCTCAGAATTTAGCAAATGTGGCACAAACAGGTGTGAGTAGTAGTAGTGCATTTGTTGGGTACTATATTTGGTAATGCATACATACTGTGTGCATTTGATATTGATATTTGTGCCATTGGGTTAACTCACTGAACCAGAGTCCAACCCTGAGCCGTGGCTGTCACTCGTTGTTCAGACCATTTAATTTGCAAAATGACAAAAATCTCCAGCAGTGGACTCAGCCAACTGTTGATAGCCGCTATGTTTGTCCAGTCGTCATTCTGTCTTCCTGTCAAGTCATGCTCTGGACAAAGTTCATGTTTGCTTAAAGTTTGGCTCCTCGTGGCAGCAGGGTTAGTAGGGCCATGGAGGCGGCACAGTGAGTATCAATCTGAAATAATGAGCTCCATCTAATAAACACACCGTTGGAGGTGGTGTTGACACCAAGCACAGTTGGAGCCCTGCCATGGGCACGGGCAGGCCAGTTTCCCCACTGGCATTGCAGCAAGAGCTCATTTTCAGCGTGTCAGTGTTGGGAACAAGGTCGCTGCCGTCCGTGACGGCGTTGCTGCTCTGGGTTTGACATCACGGTGTGGGAGCGTATGCGTGTGTGTTGTGAGGGTTGCCTGCTTAGATCATCAAGACAGTCCAGAGTGTGTGAGTGCTATGCAGGAGTGGCCTAAAAATGTATCGGTGACTGTTAAGCTCGGATTGTGACTCTGTGCGTCTCGAGCGTGGTTGCGAGAACTTCATGTTCGACAGTGTGCATGTCCAGGCCAATGGGATGCGGGAGACCCTCTGCCAATCCATTTAAACTGCGCCCCTGTGTAACTGCATGCAGATTGACTGCTTTCTACATGCCTCCTCTGCTCACTGTATCTTTCTTAGAAAGTGACGAGGAACAGTTTGATGTGGTAAAATTAGCCATGGAATTTGTGATGGAAGCATCAGTCGTACTCCAGCTGGGACACTGTGAGCTGTAACGCACACCAAGCGAAACCGAATATACTACTGAATGTTCAGCCAGTTGTGTGCGCTCTAATGTAACCTGAGTGCTGTTGAATTTTTAGGACAAAGACTGTAATGCTTGATATCATTTATCAGCACAATTGAACGGACTTAATAGAGTGTAGCTGAGCACCTGTGTGTGTGTTTGTGAGTTGCATTAAGGACCATTATTCATATGTTCTCACAGATACACTTATTCTAAAGGCATCTTTCACTCTATTCTAAGCTAACTGTGTCTGCGTTTTCTTTTTCAGACAACCCCAGCCAGGTGTCCAGAGTGGTGGTTGCAGTCGAGACATTAGACCTGAATGACAATGCGCCTGAACTGGACCGACAGTACACAACGGCCATGTGTGACTCATCCTCCATCGGTCAGGTCAGTACACGGTGAAGCAGACTTCAGTATCTTTTATTTCTTTGCACAAAGTGTTCTGTTCCAAAACCACAATTTAAAGGCCCCCTGTGAAAAAAAAAAAGTTTTTTTTAAATATCATCTTTCAAATTATTCGGCTGGAACAAGCTTTTGTTTGTATGACAAAGGGACAATCCCAGTGAAAATTGATGCAAGCTTGTAGTCCTTTTTTTCCACTGCAGGAATATAACAAAAAAGAAATAATTTGACGTATAACCATTGTCACAGGTTCTGCTTTTGTTTTCACGCTTCTCAACCCGCCTCGGGGACAGATTTTTTGGAGCAAAGTTTTTGGCATTGCTCATACCATGTGATACTTAATCCAAGTTCTGGGTACTTTCAAGGGTTGTCGACAGTGCTGAGGATTGTAGTTTGTCAGGATGATGCGAATGTGCCAAAGACTCACAAGGCTCTTAAAAAAGGCTGTATGTTTAACTTCATGCACAGAAATAGAGGCACAGAATTAGACCTAAAATGGTAAGGATGTTTTTTCTGTACCCTGGTAAGGTCGGGCAACGTACCTTTTTACAATGTGCCTTCTTTTGTCTATTTCCAAAAGAACATTTCTGCACCCATAGTGACAAAAATGTACCTTTGTGACCCATTTCACAAAAATGAAAAGCCAGAGATTTTGCTTCACGCATCCAGTTGTAACTGTGATGACTTTGGCCTTCAGTTTGCATATTTTGCCGTCATCAGGTCAAAATTTCAAAGTTGTGCGATATTTTTGTTTTTTGACACCTTAAAAATAAACCTTCTCAATATATACAGTATATATCCTACACTACACACTTGCTAATCAACCCATGTTTGCATGCGAACATGCCTAAATAAAGTGGTGGATAAGGTAAACATACGATACCATCTACTTTAAATATCAGCTTGAACACTGAGTGAGTTAGAAGAGCCTCACAGAGCTGCTAGCGAAGCCGTAGATGCCTACTTTTATTCACGAGTCTAAAACTACAGCTATAGCCACAACAGTGTTTTATGTATAATGAATATGTACCATTTTTATAGTCTCAGAAACAGTTGCTTACATATATCTTGTGAAGCTTTAATGGACTGCTCTGCAACAAATGATCGATACCTACAGAAATGACTCGGGGGACTTCAAACCCTTGTCAGAAGAGTTCACACAAACCTGATTAAGTACTAAACCTCTCTATATTTTGCAGTATACTGGATTTGGTAACAATGTGTTTTAGCAAAGATTGGTACTGCCAGGCTACTACTTTAGCGACGGAGTAGTCTTCAATTTTCGATGACATGTCGACGATTCCAGATTGTATCCACTCAAAGCCTGTCTACTTAAAGCCTCAGATTTCTGGTCCGGAAACAGCTCTTAGGTATGTTTCTGTTGTTCGCTAGCAATGAATGAAAATAAGGGCCCTTCACACAATACTAAGTCAGCTGAGAGCTGTGAATAGTTTTCCCCTCTGGGGTGGGTGGGGCCTGATGGCACTCTTTCTCCTGTAAAAGTAACATACTTACAACCTGTAAACAAATTTTTGTCAGACATAGAATTGCATGAGTGGTCCATTCTGCCAGTCGTCAAGAGTTCCATTTGCTGTTTTCGGTGCACAAAGGATACAAAGCCCTCCCTGTCCAAACATAGGGAGAGTACGCAATCTTTGTCATTTGTAGTCTTATCAAGTACCTGAAGCTCTTCACAACACACAACAGGGTATAGAAGCACACATTTTTGCAACACTTTGGCATGCAGCTGGATCCAAAGACGGATGGAAGCATCTATTCATTCGTCTTTCTTTATTTGTGTTCTCGCCTATTTTTCTGCGTTATGGTGTTCTTACACGATCCTTTCTCAATTATAGAAATATTCTCTGTGCTCGCTCTCTCTCTCTCTCTCTCTTTGGACGCCATCCTTTGCTCCCTTTTTATCCATTTTCCTTCCATCTTCAGCATTCCATTCCGGCTTCATCGTCATCGTTTGGTATCTTGGCCCATCTGTTGTTTCTGCTGGTGTTCTCGTCGCTCCGTTTGTGTCTTTCTTGGTTCGCCGCTAAAATCTGTGACTCTTTGGCAACGCGGCTGATTTGTTTTTGCGCCTGTGATGTTTGTGTGTGCGCCGTTGTGCGAGCGAGGTCGAGACATTCTGGAAAGACGGATTATGATGTGCCCGGAACGTGTTTGGGGTCGTGCACGCATGTCTCTGTGTGACAAGTCATTAGCCGAAGCGCGTTTGTATATTCACACGCAGAAAGTGATAGCATGAGGACACTGTACATAACAAATCATCTCGAGGCCCGGAGACACGGACTAACTCAGAGAGCATGCGGCGCCCTTCATCCCTCCATTCAGTCGCGTAACTAGCACTCGAAAGCATTTCTGAGAGGACGTCTTGCATAATGAAGAGTGTGGTTTTCCCATTTGAACGAAATTGCCCATCAGCGAAGGCTGCAGGAGATTATTGTAGATTAATTTTGCTCCGATTGTCACCGCGGACTTGTGCAGATGCTATTACTACATTGAAAGCCGGGGCTGTCCTGTGTTCTTTTAAAGGAGATTTATGTCAGACACAGTTATTTATTTGGTGTGGGTGTCAGACACGGTTCACTTGTGCCTCCCTGC